>CM055122.1:1019015709-1019535191 GCA_029206835.1 Rana muscosa | reverse complement strand
TGCAGGATCAGGGAGGCCATGCAGCGTAGGTTAGCTGAGGCATTCGGTCCGGAGTCTTCTGGGTCACTGAGGATGACATGATCGCCAGCCACCTCCTCCCAGCCACGTACAAGTCCACTGGTTTGTTGGGACTGTACATCATCCCTAAAAGACTGCTGCTGCTGATGCTGAGTGCCAGGCTCCACCTCCATGCTCACACAATCCTCCTCCTCCTCCTCCCTCCTCCTCCTCCTCTTCCTGTGTGATGGGTGGGACAGAAGGAACATTGTCTGGATAAAGGGGGCCTTGAGAGACAAGGAAGTCCTCCTCTTCCTGCCTCTGTTCTGCCTCAAGTGCCCTGTCCATTATCCCACGCAGCGTATGCTCCAACAGGTGGACAAGAGGTACAGTGTCACTGATGCATGCACTGTCACTGCTCACCATCCTCGTGGCCTCCTCAAATGGTGAGAGGACAGTGCATGCATCCCTGATCATGCTCCACTGGCGTGGGGAAAAAAAGCCAAGCTCCCCTGACCCTGTCCTGGTGCCGTAGTCGCAAAGGTACTCATTGATGGCCCTCTGCTGCGTGTGCAGTCGCTGCAGCATGGCCAACGTTGAGTTCCACCTGGTGGGCATGTCACATATTAGGCGGTTCTTGGCCAGGTTCAGCTCCTTTTGCAGCTCAGTCAGCCGAGCACTGGCATTATAAGATCGGCGGAAATGCACACAGACTTTCCTGGCCTGCCTCAGGACATCCTGTAAGCCTGGGAACCTGCCCAAGAACCGCTGCACCACCAGGTTGAGGACGTGAGCCATACAGGGCACATGGGTGAGCTGCCCCTGTCGCAGGGCGGAGAGGAGGTTGGTGCCATTATCAGAAACGACCATTCCTGGCTTAAGCTGGCGTGGCGTCAACCACCTCTCGGCCTGCCCCTGCAGAGCTGCCAGAACCTCTGGCCCAGTGTGGCTCCTGTCCCCCAAACACACCAGCGCAAGCACGGCATGGCATCTTTTTGCCTGCGTACTCGCGTAGCCCCTTGTACGCCTACGGAGCACCGCTGGTTCCGAGGACAGAGCACTCGAAGAGGACATGGAGGAAGAAGAAGAGGAGGGGGTGGAGGAGAGAGGTGTGTCACAACCAGTAGTAGCATTTTGGAGGCGTGGTGGCGGAACAACCTCCAACACTACTGCACCTTGTCCCTGCATCCCTCCCAGCTGCCAATAGAGTGACCCAATGGGCCGTGAAAGAAAGATAACGTCCCTGGTCCATGCCTGCTGGACCATGAGTCAGCGGTAATATGCACCTTACCGCTGACGCCCTGTCCAGCGAGGCATGGACATTGCCTTCCACATGCCAGTAGAGAGACGGAATCGCCTTCCGTGAGAAAAAGTGGCGTTTGGGAACCTGCCACTGAGGAACCGCACATTGAACAAACTCACGGAAGGGGGCCGAGTCTATCAACTGAAAAGGCAGCAGTTGAAGTGCTAGCAATTTAGCCAAGCTAGCATTCAACCGCTGGGCATGTGGATGGCTGGGAGTATACTTCTTTCGACGGTCCAGCAGCTGGGGCAGGGAAATTTGCCTGCTACAATCGGACGTCGGTGTACTGCAAGTACTTGGTTGTGACACACCTAATTCTACACCTTCAGTCCTCTCAGAGCAGCTTTCAGAGAGGACTGAAGATATAGTGGGGATGGAGATCCCAGCTGATGAGGAGCAAGGAGAGGTCCGCTTTGTTCTTTGGTGTGGGTCTTTTATGTGTGCTTGCCAACGAGCTGCATGGCAGGTCGACATATGTCTGCTCATGCTTGTGGTGCCCAAGCGGCTGATGTTTTGGCCACGCGAGATACGCTTGAGACAAATATTGCAAATAGCAGTGGTGCGATCTGATGCACCTCGTCTCAAAAAAGGCCCCACACCAAAGAACTTTTGTGATAATGTGCAGAGGCAGCGCCCTGCACAGGCGGAGCTCTGCAGTGTGGTACAGTTGCTGTGCTGGCCTCTAGCTGGCCTCCAGGGGGCATCCTGCCTCGTTGGACATGTGACGCTGCATCCTCCTCCTCCTCCTCCTCTCTCCCTTCAGGCACCCACGTGGAGTCAGTGACCTCATCATCCCCTCCCTCTTCACCACTAGAGCAAACCTGGGCAGTAAGCTGCAGCTGGTGGAACACTACTGCCAGATTGCTGTCCTTCAGCATCCCCTCTCTCTGCGCGCACACTACTGACTTCCTCAAGCTGGGTATCATCATCCGAGCCTTCGAATCGTTGGGCATCCTCCTGGAGCATGTACCCAACACTGTGCTCAAACAGTTCGGGGGACTCCTCAGGAGGACATGGTGGGTCTAGGGAAGGGGTGGCTGATGATGCCATTGAGTACGCGTTGGCAGCTGCTCTGCCAGTACCCTGAGCCTGGGTGAGAGAGGATGAGGAGGATGAGGAGGGCTTGGTCATCCCATTCTACCAAGCCTTCGGC
The DNA here is from genome assembly GCA_029206835.1 of Rana muscosa. Lineage (NCBI taxonomy): Eukaryota > Metazoa > Chordata > Amphibia > Anura > Ranidae > Rana > Rana muscosa. The sequence continues at coordinate 1,019,532,738 of CM055122.1, read as the reverse complement.
ATGATGCGGCTCCACATGTCCAGCTGCCGAAAACAAAGACAAGCGTGTCCCATGGCCACGTGCTGATGACGATGCACGACCACGTCCACGGCCAGCACTGTTGTCTCTAGAAACAGAGCCTGCCTGCCCTGTGTTCTTGCCTCGGCACGCTCTGCCTCTCCTTGGCGGTCTTCCAGCCATTGTAGTCGGTAGTGTATATAGTATAAAAAATAGAACTCCTATGTGTGCTCACAACACACTGTAGGTCCTATGGGTGCTGACACTAACACACTATAGGTACTATGTGTGCTGCTGACAAGAAAATATAGGAGCTCTGTTTGCTGCCACTAACACACTAGAAGTCCTATGGGTGCTGCTGAGAAGAAAATATAGGAGCTCTGTTTGCTGCCACTAACACACTAGAAGTCCTATGGGTGCTGCTGAGAAGAAAATATAGGAGCTCTGTGTGATGCCACTAACACACTAGAAGTCCTATGGGTGCTGCTGAGAAGAAAATATAGGAGCTCTGTGTGATGCCACTAACACACTAGAAGTCCTATGGGTGCTGCTGAGAAGAAAATATAGGAGCTCTGTGTGATGCCACTAACACACTAGAAGTCCTATGGGTGCTGCTGAGAAGAAAATATAGGAGCTCTGTTTGCTGCCACTAACACACTAGAAGTCCTATGGGTGCTGCTGAGAAGAAAATATAGGAGCTCTGTGTGATGCCACTAACACACTAGAAGTCCTATGGGTGCTGCTGAGAAGAAAATATAGGAGCTCTGTTTGCTGCCACTAACACACTAGAAGTCCTATGGGTGCTGCTGAGAAGAAAATATAGGAGCTCTGTTTGCTGCCACTAACACACTAGAAGTCCTATGGGTGCTGCTGAGAAGAAAATATAGGAGCTCTGTTTGCTGCCACCAACACACTAGAAGTCCTATGGGTGCTGCTGAGAAGAAAATATAGGAGCTCTGTGTGATGCCACTAACACACTAGAAGTCCTATGGGTGCTGCTGAGAAGAAAATATAGGAGCTCTGTTTGCTGCCACTAACACACTAGAAGTCCTATGGGTGCTGCTGAGAAGAAAATATAGGAGCTCTGTTTGCTGCCACTAACACACTAGAAGTCCTATGGGTGCTGCTGAGAAGAAAATATAGGAGCTCTGTGTGATGCCACTAACACACTAGAAGTCCTATGGGTGCTGCTGCGAAGAAAATATAGGAGCTCTGTTTGCTGCCACTAACACACTAGAAGTCCTATGGGTGCTGCTGAGAAGAAAATATAGGAGCTCTGTTTGCTGCCACTAACACACTAGAAGTCCTATGGGTGCTGCTGAGAAGAAAATATAGGAGCTCTGTTTGCTGCCACTAACACACTAGAAGTCCTATGGGTGCTGCTGAGAAGAAAATATAGGAGCTCTGTTTGCTGCCACTAACACACTAGAAGTCCTATGGGTGCTGCTGAGAAGAAAATATAGGAGCTCTGTGTGATGCCACTAACACACTAGAAGTCCTATGGGTGCTTCTGAGAAGAAAATATAGGAGCTCTGTTTGCTGCCACTAACACACTAGAAGTCCTATGGGTGCTGCTGAGAAGAAAATATAGGAGCTCTGTGTGATGCCACTAACACACTAGAAGTCCTATGGGTGCTGCTGAGAAGAAAATATAGGAGCTCTGTTTGCTGCCACTAACACACTAGAAGTCCTATGGGTGCTGCTGAGAAGAAAATATAGGAGCTCTGTTTGCTGCCACTAACACACTAGAAGTCCTATGGGTGCTGCTGAGAAGAAAATATAGGAGCTCTGTGTGATGCCACTAACACACTAGAAGTCCTATGGGTGCTGCTGAGAAGAAAATATAGGAGCTCTGTTTGCTGCCACTAACACACTAGAAGTCCTATGGGTGCTGCTGAGAAGAAAATATAGGAGCTCTGTTTGCTGCCACTAACACACTAGAAGTCCTATGGGTGCTGCTGAGAAGAAAATATAGGAGCTCTGTGTGATGCCACTAACACACTAGAAGTCCTATGGGTGCTGCTGAGAAGAAAATATAGGAGCTCTGTTTGCTGCCACTAACACACTAGAAGTCCTATGGGTGCTGCTGAGAAGAAAATATAGGAGCTCTGTTTGCTGCCACCAACACACTAGAAGTCCTATGGGTGCTGCTGAGAAGAAAATATAGGAGCTCTGTTTGCTGCCACCAACACACTAGAAGTCCTATGGGTGCTGCTGAGAAGAAAATATAGGAGCTCTGTGTGATGCCACTAACACACTAGAAGTCCTATGGGTGCTGCTGAGAAGAAAATATAGGAGCTCTGTTTGCTGCCACTAACACACTAGAAGTCCTATGGGTGCTGCTGAGAAGAAAATATAGGAGCTCTGTGTGATGCCACTAACACACTAGAAGTCCTATGGGTGCTGCTGCGAAGAAAATATAGGAGCTCTGTTTGCTGCCACTAACACACTAGAAGTCCTATGGGTGCTGCTGAGAAGAAAATATAGGAGCTCTGTTTGCTGCCACTAACACACTAGAAGTCCTATGGGTGCTGCTGAGAAGAAAATATAGGAGCTCTGTTTGCTGCCACTAACACACTAGAAGTCCTATGGGTGCTGCTGAGAAGAAAATATAGGAGCTCTGTTTGCTGCCACCAACACACTAGAAGTCCTATGGGTGCTGCTGAGAAGAAAATATAGGAGCTCTGTGTGATGCCACTAACACACTAGAAGTCCTATGGGTGCTGCTGAGAAGAAAATATAGGAGCTCTGTTTGCTGCCACTAACACACTAGAAGTCCTATGGGTGCTGCTGAGAAGAAAATATAGGAGCTCTGTTTGCTGCCACTAACACACTAGAAGTCCTATGGGTGCTGCTGAGAAGAAAATATAGGAGCTCTGTTTGCTGCCACTAACACACTAGAAGTCCTATGGGTGCTGCTGAGAAGAAAATATAGGAGCTCTGTTTGCTGCCACTAACACACTAGAAGTCCTATGGGTGCTGCTGAGAAGAAAATATAGGAGCTCTGTGTGATGCCACTAACACACTAGAAGTCCTATGGGTGCTGCTGCGAAGAAAATATAGGAGCTCTGTTTGCTGCCACTAACACACTAGAAGTCCTATGGGTGCTGCTGAGAAGAAAATATAGGAGCTCTGTTTGCTGCCACTAACACACTAGAAGTCCTATGGGTGCTGCTGAGAAGAAAATATAGGAGCTCTGTTTGCTGCCACTAACACACTAGAAGTCCTATGGGTGCTGCTGAGAAGAAAATATAGGAGCTCTGTTTGCTGCCACTAACACACTAGAAGTCCTATGGGTGCTGCTGAGAAGAAAATATAGGAGCTCTGTGTGATGCCACTAACACACTAGAAGTCCTATGGGTGCTGCTGAGAAGAAAATATAGGAGCTCTGTTTGCTGCCACTAACACACTAGAAGTCCTATGGGTGCTGCTGAGAAGAAAATATAGGAGCTCTGTGTGATGCCACTAACACACTAGAAGTCCTATGGGTGCTGCTGAGAAGAAAATATAGGAGCTCTGTTTGCTGCCACTAACACACTAGAAGTCCTATGGGTGCTGCTGAGAAGAAAATATAGGAGCTCTGTTTGCTGCCACTAACACACTAGAAGTCCTATGGGTGCTGCTGAGAAGAAAATATAGGAGCTCTGTGTGATGCCACTAACACACTAGAAGTCCTATGGGTGCTGCTGAGAAGAAAATATAGGAGCTCTGTTTGCTGCCACTAACACACTAGAAGTCCTATGGGTGCTGCTGAGAAGAAAATATAGGAGCTCTGTTTGCTGCCACTAACACACTAGAAGTCCTATGGGTGCTGCTGAGAAGAAAATATAGGAGCTCTGTGTGATGCCACTAACACACTAGAAGTCCTATGGGTGCTGCTGAGAAGAAAATATAGGAGCTCTGTTTGCTGCCACTAACACACTAGAAGTCCTATGGGTGCTGCTGAGAAGAAAATATAGGAGCTCTGTTTGCTGCCACTAACACACTAGAAGTCCTATGGGTGCTGCTGAGAAGAAAATATAGGAGCTCTGTTTGCTGCCACCAACACACTAGAAGTCCTATGGGTGCTGCTGAGAAGAAAATATAGGAGCTCTGTGTGATGCCACTAACACACTAGAAGTCCTATGGGTGCTGCTGAGAAGAAAATATAGGAGCTCTGTTTGCTGCCACTAACACACTAGAAGTCCTATGGGTGCTGCTGAGAAGAAAATATAGGAGCTCTGTTTGCTGCCACTAACACACTAGAAGTCCTATGGGTGCTGCTGAGAAGAAAATATAGGAGCTCTGTTTGCTGCCACCAACACACTAGAAGTCCTATGGGTGCTGCTGAGAAGAAAATATAGGAGCTCTGTGTGATGCCACTAACACACTAGAAGTCCTATGGGTGCTGCTGAGAAGAAAATATAGGAGCTCTGTTTGCTGCCACTAACACACTAGAAGTCCTATGGGTGCTGCTGAGAAGAAAATATAGGAGCTCTGTTTGCTGCCACTAACACACTAGAAGTCCTATGGGTGCTGCTGAGAAGAAAATATAGGAGCTCTGTTTGCTGCCACTAACACACTAGAAGTCCTATGGGTGCTGCTGAGAAGAAAATATAGGAGCTCTGTTTGCTGCCACTAACACACTAGAAGTCCTATGGGTGCTGCTGAGAAGAAAATATAGGAGCTCTGTGTGATGCCACTAACACACTAGAAGTCCTATGGGTGCTGCTGCGAAGAAAATATAGGAGCTCTGTTTGCTGCCACTAACACACTAGAAGTCCTATGGGTGCTGCTGAGAAGAAAATATAGGAGCTCTGTTTGCTGCCACTAACACACTAGAAGTCCTATGGGTGCTGCTGAGAAGAAAATATAGGAGCTCTGTTTGCTGCCACTAACACACTAGAAGTCCTATGGGTGCTGCTGAGAAGAAAATATAGGAGCTCTGTTTGCTGCCACTAACACACTAGAAGTCCTATGGGTGCTGCTGAGAAGAAAATATAGGAGCTCTGTGTGATGCCACTAACACACTAGAAGTCCTATGGGTGCTGCTGAGAAGAAAATATAGGAGCTCTGTTTGCTGCCACTAACACACTAGAAGTCCTATGGGTGCTGCTGAGAAGAAAATATAGGAGCTCTGTGTGATGCCACTAACACATTAGAAGTCCTATGGGTGCTGCTGAGAAGAAAATATAGGAGCTCTGTTTGCTGCCACTAACACACTAGAAGTCCTATGGGTGCTGCTGAGAAGAAAATATAGGAGCTCTGTTTGCTGCCACTAACACACTAGAAGTCCTATGGGTGCTGCTGAGAAGAAAATATAGGAGCTCTGTGTGATGCCACTAACACACTAGAAGTCCTATGGGTGCTGCTGAGAAGAAAATATAGGAGCTCTGTTTGCTGCCACTAACACACTAGAAGTCCTATGGGTGCTGCTGAGAAGAAAATATAGGAGCTCTGTGTGATGCCACTAACACACTAGAAGTCCTATGGGTGCTGCTGAGAAGAAAATATAGGAGCTCTGTTTGCTGCCACTAACACACTAGAAGTCCTATGGGTGCTGCTGAGAAGAAAATATAGGAGCTCTGTGTGATGCCACTAACACACTAGAAGTCCTATGGGTGCTGCTGAGAAGAAAATATAGGAGCTCTGTTTGCTGCCACTAACACACTAGAAGTCCTATGGGTGCTGCTGAGAAGAAAATATAGGAGCTCTGTGTGATGCCACTAACACACTAGAAGTCCTATGGGTGCTGCTGCGAAGAAAATATAGGAGCTCTGTTTGCTGCCACTAACACACTAGAAGTCCTATGGGTGCTGCTGAGAAGAAAATATAGGAGCTCTGTTTGCTGCCACTAACACACTAGAAGTCCTATGGGTGCTGCTGAGAAGAAAATATAGGAGCTCTGTTTGCTGCCACTAACACACTAGAAGTCCTATGGGTGCTGCTGAGAAGAAAATATAGGAGCTCTGTTTGCTGCCACTAACACACTAGAAGTCCTATGGGTGCTGCTGAGAAGAAAATATAGGAGCTCTGTGTGATGCCACTAACACACTAGAAGTCCTATGGGTGCTTCTGAGAAGAAAATATAGGAGCTCTGTTTGCTGCCACTAACACACTAGAAGTCCTATGGGTGCTGCTGAGAAGAAAATATAGGAGCTCTGTGTGATGCCACTAACACACTAGAAGTCCTATGGGTGCTGCTGAGAAGAAAATATAGGAGCTCTGTTTGCTGCCACTAACACACTAGAAGTCCTATGGGTGCTGCTGAGAAGAAAATATAGGAGCTCTGTTTGCTGCCACTAACACACTAGAAGTCCTATGGGTGCTGCTGAGAAGAAAATATAGGAGCTCTGTGTGATGCCACTAACACACTAGAAGTCCTATGGGTGCTGCTGAGAAGAAAATATAGGAGCTCTGTTTGCTGCCACTAACACACTAGAAGTCCTATGGGTGCTGCTGAGAAGAAAATATAGGAGCTCTGTTTGCTGCCACTAACACACTAGAAGTCCTATGGGTGCTGCTGAGAAGAAAATATAGGAGCTCTGTGTGATGCCACTAACACACTAGAAGTCCTATGGGTGCTGCTGAGAAGAAAATATAGGAGCTCTGTTTGCTGCCACTAACACACTAGAAGTCCTATGGGTGCTGCTGAGAAGAAAATATAGGAGCTCTGTTTGCTGCCACTAACACACTAGAAGTCCTATGGGTGCTGCTGAGAAGAAAATATAGGAGCTCTGTTTGCTGCCACCAACACACTAGAAGTCCTATGGGTGCTGCTGAGAAGAAAATATAGGAGCTCTGTGTGATGCCACTAACACACTAGAAGTCCTATGGGTGCTGCTGAGAAGAAAATATAGGAGCTCTGTTTGCTGCCACTAACACACTAGAAGTCCTATGGGTGCTGCTGAGAAGAAAATATAGGAGCTCTGTTTGCTGCCACTAACACACTAGAAGTCCTATGGGTGCTGCTGAGAAGAAAATATAGGAGCTCTGTGTGATGCCACTAACACACTAGAAGTCCTATGGGTGCTGCTGCGAAGAAAATATAGGAGCTCTGTTTGCTGCCACTAACACACTAGAAGTCCTATGGGTGCTGCTGAGAAGAAAATATAGGAGCTCTGTTTGCTGCCACTAACACACTAGAAGTCCTATGGGTGCTGCTGAGAAGAAAATATAGGAGCTCTGTTTGCTGCCACTAACACACTAGAAGTCCTATGGGTGCTGCTGAGAAGAAAATATAGGAGCTCTGTTTGCTGCCACCAACACACTAGAAGTCCTATGGGTGCTGCTGAGAAGAAAATATAGGAGCTCTGTGTGATGCCACTAACACACTAGAAGTCCTATGGGTGCTGCTGAGAAGAAAATATAGGAGCTCTGTTTGCTGCCACTAACACACTAGAAGTCCTATGGGTGCTGCTGAGAAGAAAATATAGGAGCTCTGTTTGCTGCCACTAACACACTAGAAGTCCTATGGGTGCTGCTGAGAAGAAAATATAGGAGCTCTGTTTGCTGCCACTAACACACTAGAAGTCCTATGGGTGCTGCTGAGAAGAAAATATAGGAGCTCTGTTTGCTGCCACTAACACACTAGAAGTCCTATGGGTGCTGCTGAGAAGAAAATATAGGAGCTCTGTGTGATGCCACTAACACACTAGAAGTCCTATGGGTGCTGCTGCGAAGAAAATATAGGAGCTCTGTTTGCTGCCACTAACACACTAGAAGTCCTATGGGTGCTGCTGAGAAGAAAATATAGGAGCTCTGTTTGCTGCCACTAACACACTAGAAGTCCTATGGGTGCTGCTGAGAAGAAAATATAGGAGCTCTGTTTGCTGCCACTAACACACTAGAAGTCCTATGGGTGCTGCTGAGAAGAAAATATAGGAGCTCTGTTTGCTGCCACTAACACACTAGAAGTCCTATGGGTGCTGCTGAGAAGAAAATATAGGAGCTCTGTGTGATGCCACTAACACACTAGAAGTCCTATGGGTGCTGCTGAGAAGAAAATATAGGAGCTCTGTTTGCTGCCACTAACACACTAGAAGTCCTATGGGTGCTGCTGAGAAGAAAATATAGGAGCTCTGTGTGATGCCACTAACACACTAGAAGTCCTATGGGTGCTGCTGAGAAGAAAATATAGGAGCTCTGTTTGCTGCCACTAACACACTAGAAGTCCTATGGGTGCTGCTGAGAAGAAAATATAGGAGCTCTGTTTGCTGCCACTAACACACTAGAAGTCCTATGGGTGCTGCTGAGAAGAAAATATAGGAGCTCTGTGTGATGCCACTAACACACTAGAAGTCCTATGGGTGCTGCTGAGAAGAAAATATAGGAGCTCTGTTTGCTGCCACTAACACACTAGAAGTCCTATGGGTGCTGCTGAGAAGAAAATATAGGAGCTCTGTTTGCTGCCACTAACACACTAGAAGTCCTATGGGTGCTGCTGAGAAGAAAATATAGGAGCTCTGTGTGATGCCACTAACACACTAGAAGTCCTATGGGTGCTGCTGAGAAGAAAATATAGGAGCTCTGTTTGCTGCCACTAACACACTAGAAGTCCTATGGGTGCTGCTGAGAAGAAAATATAGGAGCTCTGTTTGCTGCCACTAACACACTAGAAGTCCTATGGGTGCTGCTGAGAAGAAAATATAGGAGCTCTGTTTGCTGCCACCAACACACTAGAAGTCCTATGGGTGCTGCTGAGAAGAAAATATAGGAGCTCTGTGTGATGCCACTAACACACTAGAAGTCCTATGGGTGCTGCTGAGAAGAAAATATAGGAGCTCTGTTTGCTGCCACTAACACACTAGAAGTCCTATGGGTGCTGCTGAGAAGAAAATATAGGAGCTCTGTTTGCTGCCACTAACACACTAGAAGTCCTATGGGTGCTGCTGAGAAGAAAATATAGGAGCTCTGTTTGCTGCCACCAACACACTAGAAGTCCTATGGGTGCTGCTGAGAAGAAAATATAGGAGCTCTGTGTGATGCCACTAACACACTAGAAGTCCTATGGGTGCTGCTGAGAAGAAAATATAGGAGCTCTGTTTGCTGCCACTAACACACTAGAAGTCCTATGGGTGCTGCTGAGAAGAAAATATAGGAGCTCTGTTTGCTGCCACTAACACACTAGAAGTCCTATGGGTGCTGCTGAGAAGAAAATATAGGAGCTCTGTTTGCTGCCACTAACACACTAGAAGTCCTATGGGTGCTGCTGAGAAGAAAATATAGGAGCTCTGTTTGCTGCCACTAACACACTAGAAGTCCTATGGGTGCTGCTGAGAAGAAAATATAGGAGCTCTGTGTGATGCCACTAACACACTAGAAGTCCTATGGGTGCTGCTGCGAAGAAAATATAGGAGCTCTGTTTGCTGCCACTAACACACTAGAAGTCCTATGGGTGCTGCTGAGAAGAAAATATAGGAGCTCTGTTTGCTGCCACTAACACACTAGAAGTCCTATGGGTGCTGCTGAGAAGAAAATATAGGAGCTCTGTTTGCTGCCACTAACACACTAGAAGTCCTATGGGTGCTGCTGAGAAGAAAATATAGGAGCTCTGTTTGCTGCCACTAACACACTAGAAGTCCTATGGGTGCTGCTGAGAAGAAAATATAGGAGCTCTGTGTGATGCCACTAACACACTAGAAGTCCTATGGGTGCTGCTGAGAAGAAAATATAGGAGCTCTGTTTGCTGCCACTAACACACTAGAAGTCCTATGGGTGCTGCTGAGAAGAAAATATAGGAGCTCTGTGTGATGCCACTAACACATTAGAAGTCCTATGGGTGCTGCTGAGAAGAAAATATAGGAGCTCTGTTTGCTGCCACTAACACACTAGAAGTCCTATGGGTGCTGCTGAGAAGAAAATATAGGAGCTCTGTTTGCTGCCACTAACACACTAGAAGTCCTATGGGTGCTGCTGAGAAGAAAATATAGGAGCTCTGTGTGATGCCACTAACACACTAGAAGTCCTATGGGTGCTGCTGAGAAGAAAATATAGGAGCTCTGTTTGCTGCCACTAACACACTAGAAGTCCTATGGGTGCTGCTGAGAAGAAAATATAGGAGCTCTGTGTGATGCCACTAACACACTAGAAGTCCTATGGGTGCTGCTGAGAAGAAAATATAGGAGCTCTGTTTGCTGCCACTAACACACTAGAAGTCCTATGGGTGCTGCTGAGAAGAAAATATAGGAGCTCTGTGTGATGCCACTAACACACTAGAAGTCCTATGGGTGCTGCTGAGAAGAAAATATAGGAGCTCTGTTTGCTGCCACTAACACACTAGAAGTCCTATGGGTGCTGCTGAGAAGAAAATATAGGAGCTCTGTGTGATGCCACTAACACACTAGAAGTCCTATGGGTGCTGCTGCGAAGAAAATATAGGAGCTCTGTTTGCTGCCACTAACACACTAGAAGTCCTATGGGTGCTGCTGAGAAGAAAATATAGGAGCTCTGTTTGCTGCCACTAACACACTAGAAGTCCTATGGGTGCTGCTGAGAAGAAAATATAGGAGCTCTGTTTGCTGCCACTAACACACTAGAAGTCCTATGGGTGCTGCTGAGAAGAAAATATAGGAGCTCTGTTTGCTGCCACTAACACACTAGAAGTCCTATGGGTGCTGCTGAGAAGAAAATATAGGAGCTCTGTGTGATGCCACTAACACACTAGAAGTCCTATGGGTGCTTCTGAGAAGAAAATATAGGAGCTCTGTTTGCTGCCACTAACACACTAGAAGTCCTATGGGTGCTGCTGAGAAGAAAATATAGGAGCTCTGTGTGATGCCACTAACACACTAGAAGTCCTATGGGTGCTGCTGAGAAGAAAATATAGGAGCTCTGTTTGCTGCCACTAACACACTAGAAGTCCTATGGGTGCTGCTGAGAAGAAAATATAGGAGCTCTGTTTGCTGCCACTAACACACTAGAAGTCCTATGGGTGCTGCTGAGAAGAAAATATAGGAGCTCTGTGTGATGCCACTAACACACTAGAAGTCCTATGGGTGCTGCTGAGAAGAAAATATAGGAGCTCTGTTTGCTGCCACTAACACACTAGAAGTCCTATGGGTGCTGCTGAGAAGAAAATATAGGAGCTCTGTTTGCTGCCACTAACACACTAGAAGTCCTATGGGTGCTGCTGAGAAGAAAATATAGGAGCTCTGTGTGATGCCACTAACACACTAGAAGTCCTATGGGTGCTGCTGAGAAGAAAATATAGGAGCTCTGTTTGCTGCCACTAACACACTAGAAGTCCTATGGGTGCTGCTGAGAAGAAAATATAGGAGCTCTGTTTGCTGCCACTAACACACTAGAAGTCCTATGGGTGCTGCTGAGAAGAAAATATAGGAGCTCTGTTTGCTGCCACCAACACACTAGAAGTCCTATGGGTGCTGCTGAGAAGAAAATATAGGAGCTCTGTGTGATGCCACTAACACACTAGAAGTCCTATGGGTGCTGCTGAGAAGAAAATATAGGAGCTCTGTTTGCTGCCACTAACACACTAGAAGTCCTATGGGTGCTGCTGAGAAGAAAATATAGGAGCTCTGTTTGCTGCCACTAACACACTAGAAGTCCTATGGGTGCTGCTGAGAAGAAAATATAGGAGCTCTGTGTGATGCCACTAACACACTAGAAGTCCTATGGGTGCTGCTGCGAAGAAAATATAGGAGCTCTGTTTGCTGCCACTAACACACTAGAAGTCCTATGGGTGCTGCTGAGAAGAAAATATAGGAGCTCTGTTTGCTGCCACTAACACACTAGAAGTCCTATGGGTGCTGCTGAGAAGAAAATATAGGAGCTCTGTTTGCTGCCACTAACACACTAGAAGTCCTATGGGTGCTGCTGAGAAGAAAATATAGGAGCTCTGTTTGCTGCCACCAACACACTAGAAGTCCTATGGGTGCTGCTGAGAAGAAAATATAGGAGCTCTGTGTGATGCCACTAACACACTAGAAGTCCTATGGGTGCTGCTGAGAAGAAAATATAGGAGCTCTGTTTGCTGCCACTAACACACTAGAAGTCCTATGGGTGCTGCTGAGAAGAAAATATAGGAGCTCTGTTTGCTGCCACTAACACACTAGAAGTCCTATGGGTGCTGCTGAGAAGAAAATATAGGAGCTCTGTTTGCTGCCACTAACACACTAGAAGTCCTATGGGTGCTGCTGAGAAGAAAATATAGGAGCTCTGTTTGCTGCCACTAACACACTAGAAGTCCTATGGGTGCTGCTGAGAAGAAAATATAGGAGCTCTGTGTGATGCCACTAACACACTAGAAGTCCTATGGGTGCTGCTGCGAAGAAAATATAGGAGCTCTGTTTGCTGCCACTAACACACTAGAAGTCCTATGGGTGCTGCTGAGAAGAAAATATAGGAGCTCTGTTTGCTGCCACTAACACACTAGAAGTCCTATGGGTGCTGCTGAGAAGAAAATATAGGAGCTCTGTTTGCTGCCACTAACACACTAGAAGTCCTATGGGTGCTGCTGAGAAGAAAATATAGGAGCTCTGTTTGCTGCCACTAACACACTAGAAGTCCTATGGGTGCTGCTGAGAAGAAAATATAGGAGCTCTGTGTGATGCCACTAACACACTAGAAGTCCTATGGGTGCTGCTGAGAAGAAAATATAGGAGCTCTGTTTGCTGCCACTAACACACTAGAAGTCCTATGGGTGCTGCTGAGAAGAAAATATAGGAGCTCTGTGTGATGCCACTAACACACTAGAAGTCCTATGGGTGCTGCTGAGAAGAAAATATAGGAGCTCTGTTTGCTGCCACTAACACACTAGAAGTCCTATGGGTGCTGCTGAGAAGAAAATATAGGAGCTCTGTTTGCTGCCACTAACACACTAGAAGTCCTATGGGTGCTGCTGAGAAGAAAATATAGGAGCTCTGTGTGATGCCACTAACACACTAGAAGTCCTATGGGTGCTGCTGAGAAGAAAATATAGGAGCTCTGTTTGCTGCCACTAACACACTAGAAGTCCTATGGGTGCTGCTGAGAAGAAAATATAGGAGCTCTGTTTGCTGCCACTAACACACTAGAAGTCCTATGGGTGCTGCTGAGAAGAAAATATAGGAGCTCTGTGTGATGCCACTAACACACTAGAAGTCCTATGGGTGCTGCTGAGAAGAAAATATAGGAGCTCTGTTTGCTGCCACTAACACACTAGAAGTCCTATGGGTGCTGCTGAGAAGAAAATATAGGAGCTCTGTTTGCTGCCACTAACACACTAGAAGTCCTATGGGTGCTGCTGAGAAGAAAATATAGGAGCTCTGTTTGCTGCCACCAACACACTAGAAGTCCTATGGGTGCTGCTGAGAAGAAAATATAGGAGCTCTGTGTGATGCCACTAACACACTAGAAGTCCTATGGGTGCTGCTGAGAAGAAAATATAGGAGCTCTGTTTGCTGCCACTAACACACTAGAAGTCCTATGGGTGCTGCTGAGAAGAAAATATAGGAGCTCTGTTTGCTGCCACTAACACACTAGAAGTCCTATGGGTGCTGCTGAGAAGAAAATATAGGAGCTCTGTTTGCTGCCACCAACACACTAGAAGTCCTATGGGTGCTGCTGAGAAGAAAATATAGGAGCTCTGTGTGATGCCACTAACACACTAGAAGTCCTATGGGTGCTGCTGAGAAGAAAATATAGGAGCTCTGTTTGCTGCCACTAACACACTAGAAGTCCTATGGGTGCTGCTGAGAAGAAAATATAGGAGCTCTGTTTGCTGCCACTAACACACTAGAAGTCCTATGGGTGCTGCTGAGAAGAAAATATAGGAGCTCTGTTTGCTGCCACTAACACACTAGAAGTCCTATGGGTGCTGCTGAGAAGAAAATATAGGAGCTCTGTTTGCTGCCACTAACACACTAGAAGTCCTATGGGTGCTGCTGAGAAGAAAATATAGGAGCTCTGTGTGATGCCACTAACACACTAGAAGTCCTATGGGTGCTGCTGCGAAGAAAATATAGGAGCTCTGTTTGCTGCCACTAACACACTAGAAGTCCTATGGGTGCTGCTGAGAAGAAAATATAGGAGCTCTGTTTGCTGCCACTAACACACTAGAAGTCCTATGGGTGCTGCTGAGAAGAAAATATAGGAGCTCTGTTTGCTGCCACTAACACACTAGAAGTCCTATGGGTGCTGCTGAGAAGAAAATATAGGAGCTCTGTTTGCTGCCACTAACACACTAGAAGTCCTATGGGTGCTGCTGAGAAGAAAATATAGGAGCTCTGTGTGATGCCACTAACACACTAGAAGTCCTATGGGTGCTGCTGAGAAGAAAATATAGGAGCTCTGTTTGCTGCCACTAACACACTAGAAGTCCTATGGGTGCTGCTGAGAAGAAAATATAGGAGCTCTGTGTGATGCCACTAACACATTAGAAGTCCTATGGGTGCTGCTGAGAAGAAAATATAGGAGCTCTGTTTGCTGCCACTAACACACTAGAAGTCCTATGGGTGCTGCTGAGAAGAAAATATAGGAGCTCTGTTTGCTGCCACTAACACACTAGAAGTCCTATGGGTGCTGCTGAGAAGAAAATATAGGAGCTCTGTGTGATGCCACTAACACACTAGAAGTCCTATGGGTGCTGCTGAGAAGAAAATATAGGAGCTCTGTTTGCTGCCACTAACACACTAGAAGTCCTATGGGTGCTGCTGAGAAGAAAATATAGGAGCTCTGTGTGATGCCACTAACACACTAGAAGTCCTATGGGTGCTGCTGAGAAGAAAATATAGGAGCTCTGTTTGCTGCCACTAACACACTAGAAGTCCTATGGGTGCTGCTGAGAAGAAAATATAGGAGCTCTGTGTGATGCCACTAACACACTAGAAGTCCTATGGGTGCTGCTGAGAAGAAAATATAGGAGCTCTGTTTGCTGCCACTAACACACTAGAAGTCCTATGGGTGCTGCTGAGAAGAAAATATAGGAGCTCTGTTTGCTGCCACTAACACACTAGAAGTCCTATGGGTGCTGTTGGGGTGCAATGCTGTGCTAACAGCACTGCGGTTGGTACTACTGCAATACTGTACTAACAGTAAGCACGCACCAGACTAATCCCCAGCAGCAGCTAATAACACACTAACTGTGCAATCAGCAGCAATGAACGATCAATGACTTAGGTAGCAATGGTTTAGCAAAGAAATAGCCAATGGTTTAGCAAAGAAGAGCAAATCTTTCAGTATCAAGCAAAGACAGAATCAGCAGACTAATCTCTCCTAAAGCCGGAACTCATGTGACCGGGGCCGATGGCGTGGCGGCCTTTTAAATGGTGGGGCGTGTACTAAAGCCCCTGAGCTGTAATTGGCTACAGGCGTCCTGCCTGTAGCCAATTATTGCTCTCCGAGTTTCGGGCGCTGTGATTGGCCAAGCATGCGGGGTCACAGTGCATGCTTGGCCAATCATCAGCCAGCAATGCACTGCGCCGGCCGCAATGCATTGCGGGGCCGCTCGCATCACACGAATGTGATGCGAACGGCCCAAATAGTTCTGGGCTCGACGAGCGAGCGAACGCCCGATGCTCGATTCGAACATGGGTTCGAATCGAGCACCGGGCCCATCCCTACTACAGGGTATAAAAGAGAAGAGAGGTGCCTCTAAGTGTAGCAATATGGCTACATTTAATGAAGGTACAACATTTAGCAACTCACATGGTTGATGATTAAAAGAGGCACATCTAAGTATGCAGGCATCTGGGGTAAAGCTGTCCACGTAGACCATCCTCCGCACCGCCAGCAGTCTGCAATCCTGACCGGGAAGACTACCCTGAAGTAGAGCGATCTGAAAGTGAGGCTTGAAGCGCTTGTGGAGCGCAGCGTGGAAGGGATGATGTCGCTGGCATTGCGGAGGATGATCTATGTGGATAGCTTTACCCCGGATGCCTGCATACTTATGTTGTACCTTCCATAAATGTAACCATATTGCTACACTTTAAGGCGCATTTCTTCTCTTTTATACTCAGTTGTGACATGACGCTACTTGTATATAAAAGCATCGCTAGCTTATCAAGTCAAAATTTATTAAAAAATGTTTGCTTGTGTTGCAAAACACTCTCAGACCAAGTTACTCTCAATCAAAGGTTTTACTGTAGTTAGGTGTTCATGGTGGCCAACTTAAAGTGGTATTAACCACTTCAGCCCCAGATCATTTGGCTGACAAATGACCAGGCCACTTTTTGCGATTCGGCACTGCGTCGCTTTAACTGACAATTGCGCGGTCGTGCGACGTGGCTCCCAAACAATGTCCTTTTTTTCCCACAAGTAGAGCTTTCTTTTGGTGGTATTTGATCACCTCTGTGGTTTTTATTTTTTGCGCTATAAACAAAAATAGAGCGACAATTTTTTTAAAAAAAAGCAATATTTTGTACTTTTTGCTATAATAAATATCCCCAATTTAAAAAAAAAAAAAAATTCCTCAGTTTAGGCCAATATGTATTCTTCTACATATTTTTGGTAAAAAAAAAAACGCAATAAGCGTATATTGATTGGTTTGCGCAAAAGTTATAGTGTCTACAAAAGGGGTATAGTTTTATGACATTTTTATTATAATTTTTTTTTTTTACTAGTAATGGCGGCGATCTGCGATTTTTATCGTGACTGCGACTTTATGGCGGACACATTTTTGGGACCATTGTAATTTTTTCAGTGATCAGTGCTATAAAAATGCACCGATTACTGTAAAAATGACACTGGTAGTGAAGGGGTTAACCACTAGAGGGCGCTGAAGGGGTTAAGTGTGTACTAGGGAGTGATTCTAACTGGTAGGGGGAGGAGCTACCAGTGACACGTCAGCTATCACTGTTCCCGATCACAGGGAACAGTAGATCCCTGACATGTCACTAGACAGAACAGGGGAATGCCTTGTTTACAAAGGCATCCCCCTGTTCTGCCTTTGCCGACCGCAATCGCGGGCCGCCCGGGAACATTGAGTTCCCGGGACCCGCGGGCGCACTCACGAGGCACGCTGGATGGCAAATTTAAAGGGACGTACAGGTACGCCCATTTGCCTGCCCGTGCCATTCTGCCGACGTATATCGTTGTGCGGTGGTCGGCAAGTGGTTAAATCCCAAAACCAAAATGTATTCTATTACAGCTTAACAATTCTTAAATGTGGTGGCTGCATTTGTTTTCATTTTTAGACTTTGTCTTCTGTATTGTCACCTGGTGCCAATACAGCAAGTCTTATTTTTCATCTTCCTTTAACAGACCAAGCTGACCAGGAAATGTGACAGTAAAGCTCCATACTGATGAAGTCACATGACAGTGACGAACACGTGTCGAGACACCAGAGGCACCGGAGGTGACACTTGCGAGCTCGCTGCTCGTTTCTATATGCCGGCTTTTATGCAACTTTTGGAGACGCCACACCAGGGGTTGGCCAGAATACACGCCGGATCCACCTATCTTTATATGCTGTTACCTTACAGC
This sequence comes from Rana muscosa, assembly GCA_029206835.1. Lineage (NCBI taxonomy): Eukaryota > Metazoa > Chordata > Amphibia > Anura > Ranidae > Rana > Rana muscosa. Next base: position 1,019,515,341 of record CM055122.1, on the reverse strand, counting down.
AGTAAGGTAAGGGGACATCTACACTAGGGATGAGCTCGGTGTTCGAGTCGAACATACGTTCGACTCGAACATCGGCTGTTCGATCGTTCGACGAAGATCGAACTATTTGGGCCGTTCGTGCCAAATTCGAGTGACGCGAACGGCCCACAATACACTGCGCCATCGCAGTGCAATCCCGGCGCTGTGATTGGCCAAGCATGCACTGTGACCCCGCATGCTTGGCCAATCACACCGCCGGCAGCTAGGAGAGCCATAATTGGCCACAGGCAGGTTGCCTGTGGCCAATTATAGCTCAGGGGGTTTAGCACACGCCCCACACTGTAAAAAGCCGCCAGCGCGGCGGCCTTGTGTAGTGTGTTCCGGTGCAAGGAAAGAGAAGGATAGGCAGGGACAGTGTCATTGTGCTATTCTTTGTGCTATTCTTGTGTGTAGGGAGAGAGAAGGATAGGCAGGGAGAGTGTCAGTGTCATATTCTTTGCTAAACCTTGTGTGCAGGGAGAGAGAAGGATAGGCAGGGGACAGTGTCAGTGTCATATTCTTTGCTAAACCTTGTGTGCAGGGAGAGAGAAGGATAGGCAGGGAATGTGTCAGTGTCATATTCTTTGCTAAACCTTGTGTGCAGGGAGAGAGAAGGATAGGCAGGGGACAGTGTCAGTGTCATATTCTTTGCTAAACCTTGTGTGCAGGGAGAGAGAAGGATAGGCAGGGAGAGTGTCAGTGTCATATTATTTGATAAACCTTGTGTGCAGGGAGAGAGAAGGATAGTCAGGGGACAGTGTCAGTGTCATTGTTGCTAAGCCTCCTGCACAGTATACACCTGAAGCTAGCCCTTATTGCTGTGTTTTCCTGGTGTGTTACACTAACAGGCATTTGCAGCACTTACAGCGGGCAGAGTGTGCTTCCTGATAAATATACACCTGAAGCTAGCCCGTATTGCTGTGTTTTCCTGGTGTGTTACACTAACAGGCATTTGCAGCACTTACAGCGGACGGAGTGTGCTTCCTGCTAAATATACACCTGAAGCTAGCCCATATTGCTGTGTTTTCCTGGTGTGTTACACTAACAGGCATTTGCAGCACTTACAGCGGGCGGAGTGTGCCTCCTGCACATTATACACCTGAAGCTAGCCCTTATTGCTCGAGCTTTTTTTCTTTTGTGTTACACCAACAGGCATTTGCAGCACTTACAGCGGGCGGAGTGTGCTTCCTGCAAAATATACACCTGAAGCTAGCCCTTATTGCTGGTTTTCCCATCTCCCTGCAGGCCATTGCTATGTCTGGAAGGCCAACACCACCTGGAATGTCAACACCACCACTACCACCAAAGGCCCAATTTTTCAGCCCCTGTTCAACAGGGGCATGCAATTACAATTCTTGATCTAATAATTCACAGCAGGGCCCATTCATGCGCCCACCAAGAGTAACTGTGAGGGCTTACAGTGTTGTGGCAACACCAACATGTAAGGGGCAAATTTCAGCTGAGTATATACGGCAGGTCCCTACTTTCAAACATCCAACTTACAAACGACTCCTACTTGCAAACGGAAGGAGACAACAGGAAGTGAGAGGAAATCTACCCCTAGGAAGGGAAATTCTCTCCTGTAAGCGTTAATATGGAAAAAGGTGTTTCCTCTCTACTGATGCTTTATCACCAATCCTTGTTTCAATAAAAACCCCACTTTTCAAAAACATTTGTCATTGGGACGGAAAGTGAGGTGAAATGTTCTGAACAGGAGCACAGACAGCAAAACAAATGTTACAGGGGTGATAACCCTTCCCTATGTTTTCCAAAAAGCTTAAAAATAGATTTTTGGGCTGGAGCTACACTTCAACAATGCAGCTGTTCCAAATTACAAACAGATTCTACATAAGAACAAACCTACAGTCCCTGTCTTGTATGCACCGCCTGTATACGGCTGTTCAGAGTATATAAGGCCTTTTTTATTTTATGTGCGGGGTTCCCCTTAATATCCATACAAGACCCAAAGGGGCTGGTAATGGGCTGGGGTAGGGGGGGGGGGGGTCATGGGGTAGCTATGCCATTTTTCTCAAAGATTTTCATCCATATTACCGGGACCAGACATTACATTAAAGCCGCAAGCAGTTTTAAATGGCTTTTTTTCCTTTACAAATGTCATTTTGTGCAGGTACAGTTCTAAACACGAGAAACAAGTGGCACCCCCCAGGTACGATATTTTACTTCTTTTTTTTTTTTTACCATATGCATCATTAAAATGACTGCTCCCAAAAAACGGCCGTTTTTAAAACTTCGTTTTGCATTGATACATGTCCCCTGGGGCAGAACCCGGGTTCCCAAACCCTTTTTAGGACAATAACACGCATATTAGTCATTATAATTAACACTTTAGATTTCGAACGTTCGCATCCATTGTATTTAATAGGGTTCTAACGTTCGTGCAAACTTTCGGTCCGTTCGCGGGTTCTGGTGCGAACCGAACCCGGGGGTGTTCGGCTCATCCCTAATCTACACTAATCACAAGGGAAATAGGAAAGTTCCCTTTCAAATACGTCACTTCACTTTGGATTATCTGGCACCAGCACCGTCACCAATTATTTTCATTACCAAGTCACATTTTTCTGCACAAGAACACAGATCATCATTCTGTTTTATTTCTGATATTTGGAATGACTTCTATTCAGTTACCATAGTTTGTGTTACTCCAGCATCAGCTTGAGGACTTGGATTGATGCACTTTCACAGCTGGACTCAGCATTGCTTATCACTTGGGACTTATTCACTTTTGTGTTTCACATATTCTCTGATGTTTCACATATTCTTTGATATGATGTTGTGATATCAATTATTATTTGTATGCTCATTAGGTGCACTCATTATCTACCTTTCCCCCATCCCCCTTACAGCGCAGCATTACTTTTCTTTCAAAGCCCCATACACACGGTCGGACTTCCATCAAACTTTTCCCTGGATTTTTGTCCGAACGGAGTTGGCCAGGCACACCCATAGCATACACACCACAGGACATTTCTGCAAACTTTCCCAAAACTTTTTGCAATATCACGTGGTTTTCTGCTCTTTACCGCCACCCTTTGGTCAACTTCTGCTATTGTTGGTTGATTTTAACATTAGTTGTTTTGTCCATCGGACAAAAGTCCTATGGTTTTCTGTACACACGGTCAGACTTTGCTCCATCTGACTTTTGTTGGCCAAAAGTTTGTCCGTTTGCAGACCCAACTTTTGTCCGATGAAAACAAAAAAGTTTGTCCGATGGAGCGTACACACGGTCAGATTGTTGGTCCAACTTGCTCAAAATGAAGTTTGTTGGCCAAAAGTCCGACCGTGTGTATGGGGCTTTAGACAGTTGAGACAAACCATTTAACACAGACAGGAGTGCTTACAATGCAATGATCAGCTTTTACTCATTTACATAAAAGCTTTATTCCACAATCAAAAAACTGTTACTGTAACAGCTTAAAAATGTTAGCTGGAGTTGGGCTTTAATTTGTTAATAAAGTCCATCTAAACCTGCTAGTCCATCCAACACTAGCCTTTGCACAGGTTTACAATCCTGCTGTCTAAGGGTGACTCCGTTGCTCTTCCATCCAGAGTAGAGACACCATAAGACAGGAAGCATGTTACTAGCTGGATCACTTAGTAAGATAAAAGGGGAAAAAAAAAAAGAAAACAAATGCAGCCACCACGGGATTGGTAAACTGCAGTATATTACCTTTTTGCTTATAATACCGCTTTAAAAGGGATTAAGGACAATACATGTATCCACAAGTAGAGTGGAGGGCCACATCTAAGTTTACACCCTTGCTGTACTTTGTTCATCTTGCTTTTTCAGCACCATCAAAACAAAACAAAATTCAGCAGTTGACATACAAAAAAAACAAATAAACAACAACTGTAGCACACGGACCCTTTTCTCCTGCCTACCTCCACCTTGCAGGGATAAAGGCACACCGTGCCACATGCCTGGATCCTCCTGGTTTAGAAGGTTGAGCGGTGTTCTTTAATTTTGGGTCCTGCAGCGAGTTACCTCCTTGGTTCTCGTCCCTAGAGTATAGGGTAAAGTCTATGTTCCTTCCCCAAAGAAAGTCAATGTCCACACAACTTCAACTCCAACAAAGAGTTTATTTTCCTTTGCCTCAGTTAACGGGGAAATTGAAGAGAGGAAGAAGCTAGCGAAGTTAGGAGGTAGATTCAGGCACATACCACTTGGCTTACTCGTCGCCACTCGATACTGAGTGGGTATTGCTCACCCGGATAGATCCCTCTCACAGTTCTAGCAGCCGGAGTGGAGCTCGAACAATACTGTAACTTTGTCCCTCGCCTGGAACGGGTTCAGGAGATCCTCTAATAGAGCAGAATCCTGTTATTCCTGAATCCAGAACTTTACTTGAACCTCTGTAAAACTTAAAGAACCGATGATACCAATGGGCACTTTACAGGGTTATCTTGCAGAGCAAGGAATCCTTCCCTCTGACAGGTCACCAGGCCTCTCCCGAGACACCGACCTACTATCACTCATCTCTTCAGTGGGACCGATCCTCCCATGGCTTTCTCTAGTCAGAGCAGGTTACCCTCACCTGGGTATCCTGGGACTCCAGTGTTCTAATTGTAGGCCCAGTTGAAGGTACTGGGCCTACCCGGAACGCAGCAGCCTCGGGCTAAAGGTGCCCGAGACTCCTCGACCAGATCACGCACCCCCATGGGGCACACTCCCATGCCCTCCTTCAGGGACACGCACCCCTCCTAATGACGTCTGCCCTTTATGTATCCCCTCCCGGCATGCACAGCAGGCGAAACCTGGCCCCCCCCGCACGGTAGCCGAGAGAGGACACCCAATCATGCCACTGTGTCGCCTGAGGTTCGACCCTGGGCAACAGTGCCACCCACAGGCCAAAGGGGAACCGTACACCAGACAACACTTACAGCAGAGCAGAGTCCAGTATAACAAATTAGAGAACCTGAGCCAACTATCGCTCATACTACCCCTAAATTTAGTACATAGCGACCCCCATATTGAGGTACCCGCTACACAACGAAGGGAGGTAATGAGGGCATTAAAAAGAGTCAAGTTTTAACTAAACATTTAGCTATAAATTTAAAGTGGATGTAAACCCACTTTAGTAATTTCTAAATTACTGCCATAGTGCTGATCTATAAAGATATAGATGCCTCCTGCATGTATCCTTATCTGTCAAATATCTCCCCTTTAGCTGTTTGGAGCCCTGCAACACCCCGGATTCTGTGGGCGGGTCTATTGTCCAGGGCTCAGTGGGTGGAGTTGTGATGTCAGTAGACTCACCGCCCACCTCTACACTCCCCTTGGCCAGGCATTGATGTTTAAGGCCAGTACACACGATTTTATTTTCCGACAGAAATTGTGTGATCACAGGCTGTTGTCGGAAAATCCGACCGTTTGTATGCTCTATTGGACAATTTTTGTTGGATTTTCCGCCAACAAATGTGGGATAGCATGCTTTAAAATTTTCCGACAACAATTATGTCTTGTCGAATTTCCCCGATAGTGTGTACACAAGTCCGTCGGACAAAAATCCAAAGTACAAACACGCATGCTCAGAAGCAATGCCAACCATAAACACAACATTAGCAGAAGTTGCCCAAAGGGTGGCGCTAAAGAGCTGAAATACCACATAGTTTTGTGTTTGTGAGCCGACAATTCTTTGCCGTTTGTATGCAATACAAGTTCACAACCAACGCCCTACGGACAAAAGTCCTACGCTTTGGCCGATGGAAATCCGATCGTGTGTATGAGGCTTTTCACGGAACTTCTGCTGGTCTCGTGGATTATGCCCCATGATCACTAACATCCAGACAAAACCAAGGAAAGTCACCACATGACTTCAGCATGCCCAATCATGCTGAGTTGTGGAGCAGCCAATCCTGGGAGAGCTGGAGAAGAAAGGGGGGGGGGGATGTGAAGTACACAGAATGCCTCTCTCACCCTCCTGCATGAGATATGTAAATCACCTGTCACTCACAGTAAGGGGTTAGAACAGACACCTATTTCTCTGTGTGTCTGTTTTTATCTTACTGAAGAAAGATAAGAGGATTGCTCAGAGCTGGATTAACTTTTTGTGGCAAGACTGGGCAGAGATGGAATTACATCCTCTGCTGTAACAGAAATGAGTCTAAATTAAAAATGAAAATTTCAGGTTTACATTCACTTTAAGGATTGATAAAAACTAATAAGGTATAACTGAAAATTTTATTCCTAAATTTTTATTTTTTAGGCCCCTTTCACACATACAGTATGGACCGTTGGTCCGTCTTTCATCAATCCATTGACGGATGAAAAACAGACATCAATGCATTCCTATGGAAAAACGGATGTAAATGGATGACCATCCATTTACTGTACATCCGCTTCTGTGAACATCCGTTTTTTTGAACGGATGAAAGTCCTATTTTTCATCCGTTAAAAAAGCGAATCGGACGAAAAACCGATTTAAACTTTCAAAAAAGTGACTGAACTGATCAAGCGAACAGTCCCCGCATGTGTGAAAGGGGCTTTATTAGGACACTAGAATTATATTTCAGTACAAAGCATTTTTTTTTTTTACTGGTCATCAGAGCTCTGTGACAGTTGGTCTCTCGGATGGTAATCCTGAGGCAGAGTAGGCAGCTGTCTCGGACAGGGGAGCTTTGCTGATTACACAGGCCATGCTCTCACTATATATTCTGCAGGACTGAGCTGTCAGTTTGACAGCTCGATCCTTTACAGTGCACAGATGTGACTGCCCTGCCCTGTATCATGGGCCTCAAAGGTCCTGCAGGCCACCTGTTGGACACCCTAGTTACAAATACTAGTATACAAATTGATATACGTAGCTAAAATGTTTTCCAGAGGTAGCTACTTAAGTTCCATTTTCATTTTGCTTATTTGTGAAGGTAAATCAACCTAGCATATCTTTATATACACACGATATTACCAAAAGTATTGGGACACCTGCCTTTACACACACATAAACTTTAATGGCATCCCAGTCTTAGTCTGTAGGGTTCAATATTGAGTGCACTGGTCCAAATCATTTTGTGGGAGGGGGGATTATGGTGTGGGGTTGTTTTTTAGGGGATGGGCTGGCCCCTTATCCCAGTGAAGGGAACTCTTAAGGCATCAGCATACCAAGACATTTTGGACAATTTCATGCTCCCAACTTTGTGAGAACAATTTGGGGATGGCCCCCTCCTGTTCCAACATGACTGCGCTCCAGTGCACAAAGCAAGGTCCATAAAGACATGGATGAGCGAGTTTAGGGAGGAGGAACTTGACTGGCCTGCACAGAGTCCTGACCTCAACCCGACAGAACACCATTGGGATGAATTAGAGCAGAGACTGCGAGCCAGGCCTTCTCATCCACATCAGTTCCTGACCTCACAAATGCGCTTCTGGAAGAATGGTCAAACAGTCCCATAGACACACTGCTAAACCTTGTGGACAGCCTTCCCAGAAGCATTGAAGCTGTTATAGCTGCAAAGGGTGGGCCAGCTCAATATTGAATCCTACGGACTAAGACCAGGATGACATTAAAGTTTATTTATGTGTAAAGGCAGGTGTCCCAATACTTTTGGTAATATAGTGTAGAATACTTTAAGAAAATGTAAAAAATCCACCACTGACAGCATTTAAAATCTGACACACCTTCTAGTCCTTCATAAAAATTGGCTGGAGTTGGCTTTGACTAGAATATATATATATATATATTTTTTTTTTTTTCTTATTGATTTTTTTTTTTTTTTTAGCTCTGATGGACAGTATAAATGACCAAATCCACAAATTTTACCATGAAGCCATAGTACTAAAATACAGGTAATATGCACACACTTGATGGATAGGTTTATAGTATATATTAAATTATATTCATACATGTATATCAAAAGCAGCTTCAATCACACATAGTGCCATCTTTAAATATTTAATAGCCATGTCATAATTACTTCTAGTAATTTACAGAAAACACATTTATACAAAACATCATTCACTTATAGTTGGAGAAACTAATAAATGAAAAAAAAGGACGAAATAAGTTTACATGCCACAGTTATATTTCATATTCTAGATATAATTACTAGATGTGCTACACTGGGGCATAACATTGATCCATAGACCTTTTGATAAATATTGGCATCAATGGAGCTCTTATCAGAAAGAATGTGGTAGAAGTGGAAATGAGTTTTTGTTTTGTGCCAGACAAAGCAATTTACGAACATCCGCAGAGAGGTACGTCCTCTTTATTCTGAGCGGACTGGATTCCACAGACATACATGTGCAGTCACAAGCAAACAGAGTACATTATTAACACAGTCCTCCTTCATATTCATCATCGTCCTCTTCATGTTTGGGGCCCCCCTGTGCAGAGGCGGAATCCTGTGAGGTTGCCGGAGATTTCTTCTTAGTTCCACCTCCTGGTACGGCCAAGCTCAAAGCCAGTTTAGCATACTACGACCAAACAAAATCAATCAAAAGAATTTGATGGTTAATAGATATTAAATATAATGAATATACTACACGTGGCATAAATATACCGTATATACCCGAGTATAAGCCGACCTGAATATAAGCCGAGGCACCTAATTTTACCACAAAAAACTGGGAAAACATATTGACTCGAGTATAAGCCTAGGGTGTCCATCTGCATGCCTCACTTTGCCTCACTGTGTCCATTTCCATGCCTCACTGTGTCCCCATGCCTCACTGTACCCATGCCTCACTGTGTCCCCATGCCTCACTGTGTCCCCATGCCTCACTGTGTCCCCATGCCTCACTGTGCCCATGAGTAGACTGACGTTTAACATGGGAGTCTATGGAAGGGGTGCCCGGCTTTGAAAAATCAGTGCTCCCCGGCCGTAGGTTCCCCTAGACAAAAAAAACTTTGCACACTTGTAGAGGAGAAATGGGGCTACATGTGTGCCAAGCCGGCCAGTACCGGGTCCCCAAAATCACCGGAGAAATTACAGTTCAACATGGGAGTCTATAGAAGGGGTGCCCGGCTTTGAAAAATCGGTGCTCCCCGGCCGTAGGTCTCCCGGACAACAAACTTTGCACACTTATAGAGGAAGAGTGGGGCTACATGTGTGCCAAGCTTGGGATCCAGGGGACCTATGGCCTGCCAGTACCGGGTCCCCAAAATCTGGGAGATCAGGCGCAAAAAGGTGACTCGAGTATAAGCTGAGGGGGGCATTTTCAGCACAAAAAAGTAGGATTTTTTATAACAGCTTACCTGTAAAATCCTTTTCTTGGAGTACACCACGGGACACAGAGCTAGTCATTACATAATGGGTTAAGGGTCACCAGCGGTGATTGGACACTGGCACAACCAATGGAAGACAGTTCCCCTCCATATAACCCCTCCCATCAGGGAAGTACCTCAGTTTTGTAGCAAAGCAGTAAGGTTCCCATAAGAAGGGGGGGACCTCTGTGTCCCGTGGTGTACTCCAAGAAAAGGATTTTACAGGTAAGCTGTTATAAAAATCCTACTTTCTTTATCGTACACCACGGGACACAGAGCTAGTCATTACATAATGGGACGTCCCAGAGCAATGCTCATATGAAGGGGGGGAGACACAGATCAAAACAGGCCGCTTGCGGACCAGAAGCCCTATACTGCTGCCTGCAGCACACTTCGCCCAAAGGCGGAATCCTCATGTCCTTTCACATCTATTTGATAGAATTTGGAAAATGTATGGACTGAAGACCAAGTTGCCGTTTTACAGATCTGAGCCATCGAAGCCTGGTGGTGCACTGCCCATGAAGCACTTATCGCCCTGGTAGAGTGCGCCTTAACAGGAAAAGGAGGAGTCCTGTTCTTTAAACCATAAGCTTGAACAATTACTTGTCTAATCCACCTGGAAATGGTGGATTTTGATACCGCTTGGCCCTTCTTGGGCCCATCTGGTAAAATAAACAAAACATCTGTTTTACGTATCAGAGCGGTTGCTTGCAGATACACCCTTACCGCTCTCACTAGATCTAGAGAGTGTAATAATTTTTCCCCCGCCGTCCGCGGGTTTGGAAAAAAGGAAGGCAGAACAATGTCTTGATTCAAGTGAAAAGCCGACACCACCTTAGGCAGAAAAGCCGGATGGGGTCGTAGTACGATTTTGTCCTTGTGACAAATTAAATAAGGCTCTTTACAAGAAAGAGCTGCTAGCTCTGATACTCTCCTAGCAGAAGCTATAGCAATCAGAAAGGCCAACTTCCTACTCAATATAATTAAAGGAATATGGCGAATAGGTTCAAAAGGTTGCTTTTGCAACACTGACAATACCAAATTCAAATCCCATGGACACAAGGGAGACCTAACTGGAGGATTTATCCTCAGTACCCCCTGCATGAATGTCCGAACTAGGGAGTGAGATGCCAATGGTCTCTGAAAGAAGACTGATAGAGCCGATATTTGACCCTTGATGGTGCTAAGGGCTAATTTCATATCCACTCCTAGCTGGCAAAAAGCAAGAATCCTGCTTATTTCATATTTCTAAGGATTCCAACTTCTGGATTCCCACCAGGAAACGTATGCTTTCCAGACTCTATGATAGATGAGTCTGGAGGCTGGCTTTCTAGCATTAATGAGCGTAGAAAGAGCCGGACCAGAGACCCCTCTCTTTTTCAAAATGTGGGTCTCAGCAGCCAGGCCGTCAAATTTAGCCTTTGTAAGGAAGGGTGGAATACTGGACCCTGTGACAGCAGGTCGTGTCGAAGTGGAAGCTTCCAGGGCTTTCCTATCGCCATCTTTACGATCTTGGCGTACCAAGGCCTCCTGGGCCAGTTTGGGGCTACTAGGATTACTGGTATTCCCTCCTCCTTGATCCTGCGAAGCAGTCTTTGTAGAAGAGGGATCGGAGGGAATGCATAGATCAGTGAAAACTGATTCCATGGAGTTATTAGAGCATCTGTCCCGTAGGCTAGAGGATCTCTTGTTCTGGACACAAAGTTGTCCAATTTCTTGTTGAACCTGGAAGCTAGCAGGTCTACATCTGGGTTTCCCCATCTCAGACATATGGCCTGAAAGATCTCGGGGTGAAGAGACCACTCTCCTGGTAGCAGCTGCTGACGACTCAGGTAGTCTGCTTGCCAGTTTTCTATCCCTGGAATGAAGATTGCAGAGATGCAAGGTACATGCTCTTCTGCCCATGCCAAGATCCGGTTCACCTCTCTTTGGGCTGCCTGACTGTGGGTGCCTCCTTGGTGATTGATGTAAGCTACTGCAGTAGCATTGTCGGATTGAACCCGAACTGGGTAGCCCTGTAACCTGTATGTCCAGGTTTTGAGGGCTAGATATACTGCCCGGATCTCTAGCACGTTGATGGGCAGATCCCCTGAGTCTTGGCCCAGGTTCCCTGGGTAGAAGCCTCCTCGAATACTGCACCCCAGCCCGATAGGCTGGCATCCGTAGACACCACCTTCCAGGCTGCTGGGAGGAAGCACTTTCCTTTCCGTAAATTCTTGGCTTCTAGCCACCAATTGAAGCTGTGGCGTACTTGTGAGGACAGGCGCATGGGTATATCCAGAGCTTGGCTCTTCCTGTTCCAGGAGGCTAAAATATTGCCTTGAAGTAGTCTCGAATGAAACTGGGCGTAAGGGACCCCCTCGAAAGAGGCTACCATCTTTCCCAATAGTCTCATGCAAAGGCGAATAGACGGCCTTTTGTTTGCTTTGACCTTGTGGATCAGGTCTTTCAGAGACTGTATCTTTGGCTCTGGCAGGTATACCCTGTTTTGGGCTGTATCTATGATCATGCCCAGGTACACTATCCTTCTTTGGGCCTGGAGAGAGGATTTTTGTAAGTTTACAATCCATCCTAAATGCTCCAGGTATCCTACTGTAGTGTCTACAGCGTGATCCAATCCCTCCTTTGACTGATCTATTAATAGTAGATCGTCTAGATAGGCTGTTACCGCAATGCCCCGTGTTCTCAGGTTTGCTAACAGAGGAGCTAGCACCTTTGTGAATACTCTGGGCACGGTGGCTACACCAAATGGCAGGGCCACAAATTAAAAGTGGCGATCTTCTACCGCAAACCTTAGGAATCTTTGGTGAGCGGGGAGGATTGGTATGTGTAGATATGCGTCTTTGATATCTATGGACGCCATGAATTCTCCGCCTTTTAAAGTAGCGACCACGGATCGAATCGTTTCCATTCGAAAATGGCGAACGTTCAGAAACCGGTTTAGAGATTTTAGATCCAGGATGGGTCTGACTTCTCCGTTCGGTTTTGGAATCACAAAGAGGTTTGAGTAAAAACCTGAACCTCGCTCCTTTTGGGGTACCTCTGTAACCACACCTTGAGCTATTAAGTGATTCAAACCTTTGAAGAAGGATCCTCTTTTTTGTGGACCCTTGGAGAGTCTTGAACTTCGGAATTGAGAAGATGGGATCTCTCGAAATTCCAGTTTGTACCCTGAGGATATTGTGGATACCACCCATTTGTCCTGGGTTTCTGTCCGCCAAGTCGCTGAGAACTGACGAAGCCTTCCCCCCACTCGGCCGAGCGGGGGCGCCCCTTCAATGAGAGGTTTTGGGGGCTTGCTTATTAGCTCTTGAACCCCACGGCTTCTTGTTCTTCTGAGCCTGTTCTTTGGCTTTTGTGGGCGGCTGAAAAGGCCGTCGCCACTGGCTGGAGTCTGATTTCCCGGGAGCTGGGGAGAGAGTGCGTTTAAAACAAGGTCTCGTTTTTCTTTTTCTCAGGTAAAAGTGTCGTTTTACCACTTGATATCTTTTGGATATATCTTTCTAAATCTTCCCCAAATAGGCGTTCGCCATGGAACGGGAAACTTGCCAACAACTTTTTGCATGGGGCTTCCGTTGACCAATGCTTAAGCCAAAGTACTCTGCGCATCTGTACCAGCTGGAGTGTAAGGCGTGATGCCTGTATGATAGAATCTCTCATGGCATCCACTGTGAAGCATAAGGCTTTAGGCAAATTCTCCCAATTTTTAGCCTGCTCTGAAGGCAGCTCCTTCAGCCCCTGCTTTACCTGTTGGCTGACGACCTGACACATACCGACTGCTGCTACTGCAGGTTGGATAATTAAAGCCGGCCAAAAGGAAGGAGGATTTCAGTAGGGATTCCAAATTCTTCTCAGAAGGATCTTTAAACACTTGTACATTATCCACTGGACATGTCAGGTTTTTATTTACACAAGAAATAGCCGCATCTACCGCAGGCAGGCTCCATTTCTTTAAAAAAATTTCCTCCATAGGATAAAGAATGTTAAACTTTTTTAGAGGTGAAAAACGCTTATCTGGATGTTGCCAGTCTGCGTACATTAGATCCTCTAGTAACGGATGAACCGGGAAGGAGCATGCACCTTGCAGGGATCTTAATGATCCTAGGGAGGAGACAGGTGATTCTGTTACCTCCAAAGAGGGTAACTTAAATGCAGATCGCACGGCTCCTGCATAGCATTGTACCTGTGACTTTAAAATCTGGGATACCGAAAAAGGCTCATCCGATATCCCTGATCCGTCTGACTCCTCATCCTCTGCTGATGTAGCCTCCTCCTCATCCTCCTCCTCCTCAGGTACTTCTGAAGGGAGGTCCAATACTGGAGGAGATCTGCTTCGCTTATTGTCCTTTTTCGAGGATTTAGCGATTAAGGTAGCAATTTTCTCCTCCAGATTATTCAGGGCAGCTGATAAAGTGTCCTCAGTGACATATGCAGGCCCAGGCTTCACTAGGGAAGCCGCCATACCTGACAGAGGTAATGGCTCATCCTGTACAGGTGCATTTGGCAACACAGGAGAGGAAGGTACCGAGTCAGCACAGCTAGAGCCTCCTGTCTCAGGCAGCGGTGCTCTTTTATCTCTTTTTGTCCGCATTACTTCCCCTGGAAGACTTACTGTTTAGACAAAATACAAGGTACCTAAATGCATATACTACCGTGTTCAGTTTAGCAAATACATTAAGTATGCAACTTTTAACACATAACTATGCATAACATGGATGTCTTCTAGGAAGTACCCAGTCCAACCACATGGAGTCTTACGTCCCTGTATAGCTGCTGTGTTTCTCTGCCAGGAACAAGAGAACTAACGAGCTTGCTTGCTGCTGCAGTGCCTCACACTGACAGTCTTTTAAATTTGGCGCCGTTTCTGTGCCTGCGCGCGCCACGTGCCCGCCTTCGGCCCCCCCCTCCGATAAAGCGCGCTCCCCCGCGCGCGGCCTTTAGCGCTATGGTGGTGGCCATAGTGAGAGAGGACTCTCATCCGCCCCTGTTCCCACTTACCTGCATCTGCAGGTGTCTGTGTCGGCCACCGAAAGGAGGAGCGGGGTGCCCCAGCAAGCTCAGCAGCGGAGGTGACGAGCAGTGTACTTCGCCGAAGCCGACACTGAACAGAGTGAGGTGAGTATATTCAGCTCTTTACTCCCCCCAGTGGTGGAAAAAAAGAAGACATCCACTCTTGAAAAAAGGTCCCAACCTAGTTATGGACCTTCTAATCTCACCTTATCCACGCCGCAGGTTTTTCTGCTGAAAGTTTTCAGACAGATACCAAACTTCACCCTTCACGGTGGGCTATGTGTGCCAACCTTCAGGGATATGGGTTCCTATTTAAAGGATACCTCTCCCCTGGGCCTTGTACAAGACTCTTACCAGGACTTTATAGCGAAATTGCTGGATCTTAGAGCCCAGTCCTCCGAAGAGAGACATTACAGGCGACGCCTCATGGATGAGGCCCGGATCCCATCCAGATTCGGCTTAATTTGTAGGCGTCTTGGATGGATCCGAAAGCATAGCTCTTTTACCCCCAGAGGGTCTCTTTGGTAGAGCTTTCCTTTAGCACCTCCTAACGCGTCCAACACCTTTCGACACTGGCGAAAAAAACTGAGGTACTTCCCTGATGGGAGGGGTTATATGGAGGGGAACTGTCTTCCATTGGTTGTGCCAGTGTCCAATCACCGCTGGTGACCCTTAACCCATTATGTAATGACTAGCTCTGTGTCCCGTGGTGTACGATAAAGAAAAGTGCTTAAAAACTCGGCTTATACTCAAGTATATATGGTAAACAAATAATGCTACAAAAGGTTTCCTCATATTAGTATAGTAATGTTATCTTTTATAACTGGACAGTAATGGTGACCCACCACCTCTATACAGCCCAGTGATGATAGCATTCTATTTCATATAAGGCAAACTTCTTTGGAAAGTGCACCATAAATTAATAGAATTATTTCACATGCACATAATATTCTGATAACTGACTGGACTTAGAGGAAGTAAACCCTGATGGGTTTTACTTCCTCCTTTGCTCGCTGCAAATGAAAAGCATAATGGGCCAGTATGCATCGCATACTAGCCCATTATGTGCCACTTACCTGCAAAAGAATCCAGCGATGTCCTCTCTTCCTTCTGGCCGCTGACTCCAGCGCTGTGATTCGCAGGAGCCGCGTGACGTCACTCCCGTGCATGCGCACGGGAGCCGCCATTCACGGCACAGGCTGGGGAAGAAATGGCACTTAGTTTCGTTTCTTCCCCACGCATGCGCAGGTACGTTTTTCGGTGGACTACAAGTGAAATATCTCCTAAACGGCGCACGTTTACGAGATATTTCCACTACCTATAGGTAAGCCTTATTCTAGGCTTACTTATAGGTAGAAGTCCAACAAGTGGGTTTACAACCACTTTACTCACATTTTTTTGTCCACTAAACTGAAGATAATTTTTTCAGTGGAGTGCTACCAGTGCTTTAGCCTTTCTGGCCTAGGCCAGAATGGCGTCCCTCTTACCTAAGGACTCCTGGGATGTCCATGTCACATACACAGTGTAGCATCGTCTGGAGGCTGTCTGCTAGGACCCGGAAGAGACGTCACAAATAAAAAAAAGAAGGTTGCACTGCCAGGTTTGATTTACTGGGAGGATAAGTATAATATTTTATCTCAGAACAGCAGACCAGGTCAGAAATGAACCCTTGGGGAGTAAAGTTCCCCTTTGGTATACTTCAAGCCATTTTGTTTTTTTAATGGACTAGCGAAGCGTTATAATCTCTGTCATGACTTTATGGCTGTTGGTGGACCCACTGGGGATTTACTCTATTAGTTCTGTGGAACATTATAAGTTCTGGTGTTCACTGTTCCAAGACCAAGAGTGAGGGAAATCTGGAATTTGAGTTCTTACTGGGTCAGGAATACAGGGGAAGGCTTTGGACATTTGTTCAAGTTATGACTGTTCTGATGACAAGAATGGATTCACTTTGCAGAGATCTCATTTCCTGTGGTGTCTCAAGACAGGAAGTGAAGAAAAATTTCTCCAGTGAAAAACAGACAACAAAAAAAAAAAACAAACAAGAAAAAAAACCTTCTCAAGGCTTTTACTTATTTTCTTTTGAAAAGTAAAACAGGGACCTACAGCTGTGTAAATTTTGTTTATTTTATGATGGACTTAAAAACTTTAAAATGCAAACTGCGACCATCTGCCCACTGCCGCAAGCCTCCAAATTAGGCTTCAAGGCTAAGTTCACCTTTATAGGAAAATTCATATTTTTGCAGAAAAAAAAAAATTTGCATTTTTTGTATTTTTCTGCAGGAGCCTGGAAAGCATTGCCTAAACCTCCATACGGACTGTCAGCTTAAAAGTTGCAGGGCTTGTGAATGAACTACAAGGGCAATAATCAGCACCCTTGCAGTTCATTCAGAACCACAAGCCATCTGTCATTGTGGAAGATGGGACTTGTAACTCTCTTTCACCGGAAACTGTGAATGAACGATGCGGCTGTGTGGGCAGAGCCCTGCAAGGTTATGCTCTTTTTAAAACGTGACTTTGGGTGCAGGGAGAAGAATACCCGCCCACTGTCACGGTAGGACGAGGGATCAGGGGGAAAGGCGGCAGAACAGGAACATGTTATATGTTTCACCATAAGTATATGTAACATATTCCAAAAGTGAACTTATGCTTTCACACTATTGCGTTGTGGCAACACGTTATATGTGTGGTGAACTGGGGTGCCATTTATTCTATTGATCCTGCTGACCACTGTCTCTGGCACAAAATTGATTGGCTCCCGTCACATACACATTGCCAATGATTGGCTGCTAGACCAAAGCATTTTTCACAGGCTGATGGATCACATGCTCCTACATACCTGGAAGTAGCAGGTATTATGGACCGATGTGGAGGATAAAAGAGCACCAGGGAGGTGCTGGTAAGGTTAGTACAAAGAATTCCAGAGGGGATGGTGTTGGTGAAGATCATTGCAGAGGCACTTTGACTTTGCATGGGGCATATCTTGTTAAATGATCCTTTATTAGTGCATTAATGGAAACAATGTACAACACCTCAAAGAGGACGATAAATAAAACAGCGTTTTACAAATACCTACTGAAGGATTGAACTTACATCGTTATCCATGTATTTGAAGAGAGGAGAGTTGCAAACGTCACACACTTGATCTTGATCTAGCTGATCATATCCTTCTAATAGTTGTTCAAGTGCAGCGCAGTCCTCGCTCCCATTAAATCCTGGAATACTAAACCAAGACATCAGGTGTCAGAAATCATTACTAAAGAGATGTCATCACTCCAAACCTGTAAAAAATTTATTGTCGTTGGAACTCCAAATGCTGATCAAAAAGAGCCCAACCAGCCCTGATCTCTGAACAGGGCTGTACTGGGGGCAAAACTTTAGAGAGGGGTGGTCCAGGACAGGGCTTTAGTGTTCTTGGTCTAGTTTTAAAACATTTGGATGTAATCTAATATCATTAATATGCGACTTCCTGCTTTCTTGATGAGTAACGATTACGAAGACAAGATTAAGGTCACAGCTTTATCCTAACAAAAATGCCCATGGCTTGCTGCATAGTTAAACACAATATGACAGGGAAATCATTGCTGCCCAAGGAGCAGAGAAATAAGTCTAATTATGTGTGTGTGTATATATATATATATATATATATATATATATATATATATATATATATATATACACACACATACACACATATACATACACACACACACACACACACATACACACACACACACACACACACTAGGGCTGGGCGATTTTGGCAAATGTCCTGATGAACACCGCGCTGGCAGGAGTTTTTAGGCGAGGCTGCGGCTTCGGCCTAGTCCGCCACGATCCTGGGAAAAGGCAGCGGACTAGGCCGAAGCCTCGCCTAAAAAATCCTGCCTGCAGCTCGTCGCGATCCTGGGAAAAGGCAGCGGCGTCCGGCCCCGTGGCCTTTTCCCAGGATCGCGGCGAGCTGCGGGCGGGATTTTTTAGGCGAGGCCGCGGCTTCGGCCTAGTCCGCGGCCTTTTCCCAGGATCGCGGCGGACTAGGCCGAAGCCGCGGACTCGCCTAAAAAACGCGGCTTCGGCCTAGTACGCGGAGCGCCGGTCCAATGAAAAAACAAATATCGATTCAGTCAAAATCTAAATCGATTTGCCCTTGCAACTCGATTCAGATTTTAAATCGATTTTTTACCCAGCCCTAATATACACACACACACACAGTTTTTCCACAGCGGGTCACGTGAGCGCTCAGCGGTACTATAAATAAGGTATTTTCCACAATAAAGTTACACAAGGAGACACATTGCACATTACATAATACAGAACGGATTACATAATTTTACATGAACTTCAACTAAGGTTTATTTTTGGGATTACAGAATTTCATAATGCTGACTCCTGAGCTGAGAGGGGGAGAGAAGACAGTGGACACAGAAACTTTTTTTGTACATACCATAAACAAATAAAACATCCCCTGAAAATAAGCCCCAGTGTGTTTTTTGTAGACAAAATTTAGATAAGACCCAGTCTTATTTTCAGGGAAACATGGTATAATATATATAACGAGTCACCCTCGAGACATGTACTCATGCTGTATACCTGCCCATATAGTTCCAGTGTTGTATATGCAGCAATATCTCCCAAAGTGCTTAACATAGCTAGGACATCCATTAGAAATCATAGGGCCCTTATTATCCGACAGGGAGGAGGCAAGTAGAAGAGAGATTTAGGGTACGTTTGCATGGTGTTTTGCCACGGTGCAAATGCCAGCAGCAGGATTCTACCGATTCCTGCTGCTGGGTTTGACAGCTTCGGCCTCTGAGCCTTTACACTGTAATGACAGGCCGTTGGCGGTAGCAGCTATTCTTGGCTGTTCGCAACGTCAGTGATCACCAATATATGTATCTGATAGTTCAGTACACCGATATTTTACAGTACAGGGTGAGGTATATGAAGGTACAGTGTCCCATTAACAACAGATTACTAGAGATGTCAGTGGTGTACAAGTGTGTATTATAGTTGGTGTTCTCACAACTGTCAGGACTCTCCTTGGCCAACTCGCTCTCTCTCCCTGGCCAACTCGCTCTCTCTCCCGCTGCCTTCTCCACTCTTCGCCACGTCATCCAGTTGGAGCTTCTCAAAAAAGGGGATGGAGAAACATACCAACACTGCTTAGCAGCAAGCAAGCCATTAACAATACGGGAGAGGAACTGCATTAACGTCCCCACCCTTTGCAGGCACATGTTTTTTTGAAGCCATGACACTACCCTGTCAGTTCTCTATTGTCCAGCCATCCACGGACGAGCAGAGCTAGGCTGGCTCTGTATTCTAGTTACTGTAGTGATGTGGAAAAAGACAAAGCTGCCAGGCCCCCTGCTGAACCGATGGGGCCCTGGGCCTGGTACAGGAGGGCTGTCTGCATCCCCTATCAGCAGCCCTGAGGATAGCAATACAGAACATACAAAAGACATTTCCAGTGACAGATATATGCATTTATACAGCAAAACAGCAGGAGAAAAAAAAACTGTTTTAACTAGATTAGCCTATTTCATATTTGTAAGAGTGGAGCAGGGATGTTGGACAGAAAGCCCTTCTGGGTCATATAAATATTACTATGTGCTCTGTAAACTGTTAAAGTAATATGCCAGTCCTGTATATATAAGAAAAACACATGTGAAGAGATTTTAGTTCAGTGGAATGACACTGTCATTTTTAGTAAAAATAACAGTATATTGTGATAACAGACATTTTTATTTTTATTTTTTTTAACGTGAGCGCAGAAAAGTAGGATTTTTAAAACAGCTTACCTGTAAAATCCTTTTCTTGGAGTACATCACGGGACACAGAGCAGCATAGTCATTACCTTCAGGTGCTGGCACTGGCAACTTCCAAAACAGGAAGTACCCTCCCCTATATAAGCCCCTCCCATCCGGGAGCACCTCAGTTTTGTAGCAAAGCAATACGTGTCCCCAAAAGAGGGGTGGGAGCTCTGTGTCCCGTGATGTACTCCAAGAAAAGGATTTTACAGGTAAGCTGTTTTAAAAATCCTACTTTCTTGTTCATACATCACGGGACACAGAGCAGCATAGTCATTACTATGTGGGACATCCCAAAGCAATGCCAAATGAGGGGGGGGGATACACCATACATAAGCTGGGCGCCATCAGGCATGAGGATCTTTTGCGGCCTGCAACACACTGCGCCCAAAGGCGACATCCTCCTGACTTCTAACGTCCACCTGGTAGAACCTAGTAAACGTGTGTACTGAAGACCATGTTGCGGCCTTACAAATTTGAGCCAGGGAGGCCTGGTGATGCACTGCCCAGTTCCAACTGCTCTCGTGGAGTGTGCCCTAACTTTGAACGGAGGCGGTCTACTTCTCAAGCCATAGGCTTGTATTATGACCTGTCGAATCCACTTGGCTAAAGTAGATTTTGATGCTGCCTGACCCTTTCTGGGGCCTTCCGGCAGAACAAACAAGGAATCCGTTCTACGAATCTGAGCAGTGGCTTTTAGATAAGCTTTAACTGCTCTTACTACATCCAAAGAATGCAATAACTTTTCCTCTACCGAGCTTGGTTTGGGGAAAAAAGAAGGAAGAACCACATCCTGGTTCAAGTGAAACCTCGATACCACCTTAGGAAGAAAGGCTGGGTGAGGGCGTAATACTACTCTGTCCTTATGGATAACCAGATATGGCTCTTTACAGGACATGGCGGCTAATTCCGACACTCTTCTAGCCGAGCATATGGCTACTAAAAATATCAATTTTCTGGTGAGTAGAACCAAGGAAATGTGCCGCAAAGGTTCAAACGGCTGCTTCTGCAGAACCGACAGAACCAAATTTAGATTCCATGGGCATATGGGAGCTTTAATCGGTGGAATAATACGAGTCACCCCTTGCATAAAGGATTTGACAAGTGAATGCATAGCCAGGGGCCTTTGAAATAGTATTGATAAGGCCGAAACCTGGCCCTTGATAGTACTTAAGGCAAACTTCCTGTCTACAGCCCACTGCAGGAAGTCCAGAATTCTGCCTATAAAGTACTTACGTGGATGCCATTTTCTGGCCTCGCACCAAGTGATGTACGCCTTCCAAACTCTATAGTAGATCTGCCTGGATACAGGCTTCCTGGCATTGATTATAGTTGATACCACAGAGTTAGAGAGACCTCTCTTCTTTAGGATGTGGGATTCAATAGCCAGGCCGTTAAACTTAGAGTTAGTAAGGAAGGGTGGTATATCGGTCCTTGCGAAAGCAGGTCCGGACGACGTGGAAGGGTCCAAGGACTCCCCACAGACATTTTGATGATCTCCGCGTACCAGGCCCTTCGGGGCCACGCTGGAGCCACCAGGATCACCGGCTTCTTCTCCAACCTGACTCTGCGAAGGAGTCGAGGCAACAATTGTAGCGGAGGGAATGCATATATCAGTCTGAACTGATCCCAAGGGAACACCAGAGCATCCGAGCCGCAAGCGAGGGGATCCCTTGTCCGGGAGACAAATCTGTCCACCTTTGCGTTGAATCTGGATGCTAGCAGATCTACATCCGGTGTTCCCCACCGCTGACATATTGCTCGGAAGACCTCGGGATGAAGGGACCATTCCCCTGGGCATAACTGTTGGCGACTCAGAAAGTCCGCCTTCCAATTCTCCACCCCTGGAATGAAGACAGCTGATATACATGGGACATGCTTTTCTGCCCATTCCAGGATGTGACTTACTTCCCTCTGGGCTGCACGACTCCTGGTGCCTCCCTGATGATTGATATATGCCACTGCTGTGGCATTGTCTGATTGAATTCTGACAGGGGACCCTTGGAGTCTGGATGTCCAGGCTACTAGGGCATACCGGGCTGCTCGTATCTCTAAGAGATTGATAGGCAGGGTTTTTACTACATTTGACCATCTGCCCTGGAGAGACCATTGCTCCAGTACTGCCCCCCAGCCTATAAGGCTGGCATCTGTAGTGACCACCTTCCAAGATATCGGACTGAAGGGTTTTCCCTTCTGGAGATTCTGGGGGATCAACCACCAGCAGAGACTCTTCCGAACGGAAGGGGACAAAGCCATCGGGAAGTCTAGAGCCTGAACTTTTCCGTTCCAGGCTGACAATATGGCCCTCTGTAAATTCCTTGAGTGGAATTGGGCGTATGGCACAGCTTCGAATGATGCTACCATCTTTCCTAGCAGCCTCATGCACAGGCGTATGGACGGCTGTCTTTTTGCACAAAGCAGACGGACCAAGCCCCTCAAAGAGGATACCTTGTCTAGAGGTAAGAAAATCTTCCTCTGGTCTGAATCCAGCCATAGCCCTAGATATACCAGGTTTTTCACTGGCTGTAGGGCTGACTTGTCCAGGTTGATGACCCAACCGTGAGATTCTAGATACTTGATTGTATCGACAATTACCACTTCTAGCTTGGCAACTGAGTGGTTCATCAACAACAGGTCGTCTAGGTATGCCATTATCGTTACACCTCGTGTTCTTAGATCGGCCAACAGTGGGGCCAGAATTTTTGTGAACACTCGTGGTGCTGTGGCCAGACCAAATGGTAAGGCTCTGAACTGAAAATGGCGCCCTTCTACTGCAAAGCGTAGAAATTTTTGATGACCTGGAAAGATGGGAACATGCAAGTAAGCATCTTTGATGTCGATCGAGGCTAACCATTCCTCCCCTTGTAGGGCAGCGGTGACCGATCGGATCGACTCCATCCGGAAAGACCGGACGTTTAGAAATTTGTTTAGACTCTTTAGGTCCAATATGGGTCTTATGTCCCCGTTTGGCTTCGGGACTGTGAAAAGGTTTGAGTAGAAACCCAACCCCCACTCTTCCATAGGAACCTCCATAGTTACTCCTTGGAGCAATAGTTGTTCTAACGCCAATAGGAGAGACCCTCTTTTCCGAGGGTCTCTTGGCATGCCTGACCACATAAAATGGGAAGGAGGAGACCCTTTTAACTCCAACTTGTATCCCAGAGTTACTGCGGAGAGCACCCATCTGTCTATGATCGTCTCCCGCCAGGTCTCTGCGAACAACTGAAGTCTTCCCCCCACCCGTTTGAGTGGGGGCAGCCCTTCATAGGCTTGACTTGGAGGCTGGTTTAGTACCCCTTCGGATCCAGGGTTTCTTATTACCCTGTGACTGTCCCTGATTTTTACCCCCTGAGTTTGACCGAGGAGGCCGTCGCACTGCTTAGTAGCAGACGTCGCAGGGATAGGAGAGGTAGTCCTCTTAAAAGATGGACCCCTAGACCTCTTCTTACTCGGTAAGAGAGTACTTTTACCACTGGAAATCTTCTGGATATACTTATCCAGGTCCTCGCCAAAAAGGCGTTCCCCATGAAATGGGAAGCTAACTAAGAGCTTCTTACAGGGAGCTTCAGCAGACCAGTTTTTGAGCCACAGAAGCCTACGCATATGTACCAAAGACAGCGTGAGGCGGGAGGCCTGATGGATAGAATCCTTGATGGCGTCAACCGCAAAGCATAATGCTCTAGGCAGATCAGCCAGAGCCTGGGCCTGCTGGTCTGGCAAATCCCTCAGGACCATTTTCATTTGAGCCTTTAAAGCTTGGCAGACCCCAATAGCTGCCACTGCTGGCTGTGTAACAGCCCCTGCTGTGGAAAAAGCAGATTTTAATAAAGATTCCAATTTTTTATCCACTGGATCTTTGAACATTTGAACATTATCTACTGGACATGTCAGTGATTTGTTCACAGAAGAGATGGCTGCATCCACCGTAGGAACATTCCATCTCTGGGTGAACTTTTCCTCCATGGGATAGATCACCGGAAATTTTTTAGGCGGAACAAATAGTTTATCAGGATGTTCCCAGTCCTGGTATATAAGTCCTTCCAATAATGGATGTATTGGAAAGGAGCAATTAACCTGGGGAGCTTTTAGCGACCCCAATGAGGAGACAGCAGTAGTTGATGGTTCAACAAGAGGCATTTTAAATGCAGATCGAACCATGTCAGTTAGGGTCTGGACCCACAATCTTTCAGTCTGTGATGCTGAAAATGGTTCATCTACTGTAGATTCCTCAAAAACAGAGTTAACCTCCTCCTGATCCCCTTCAGGTAGGTCGGTCCCTTCCTGGGACTGTTGCTCTGCCAACAGGCACTCTAATGGAGGTGATGGAGATCTGGCGCGCTTTCTTTCCTGTAGAGAAGAAGCGATCAATGCTGCCAATCTCTGCTCCAATCCCTCCAGAGTTGAGGAAAAAACCTCCTCTGTTATATATGCAGGAGCAGGTGGACTGAGGACAGCCGCAGTACCTGGCACTCCCGGGGGTTCCTTATGGGTATTAACCTCTGATTTCTCAGGGGAGGAGGGTGCAGATGACTGCTCCAGATCCTCAGAGCCCGATGGAGACCCCCTACACTTCCTGAGAGGTATATCTCTGAGTTTTTTAGGCGGCATATTCCTTAGTTCAAAGCTGAGGTATTCCAGCCGCAATACACCCCTTACTGAAATAGTCTAATGCAATTTTGCTGCTATGTACATCAGTGGGTGTCTACTAATGCGTCTTTCTGGGGATGCCTGTATCAACCGCCCGCTGTAAGCCCCTATACCATGCTACCAGCTCCTTTTCATGCTCTGTGTCCATAGCAAGCAGCGTGGAACTGAGTCCTTTTATCTTGCTGGGACGCCCTCACATGCGCAGAAGCGCTGGGCGCACAGAGCGCGTCATCCGCCAGGCTCCGCCCCCTTTTTTGAAGCTAAATTTTATAAAAGAAAGCGTGTGTGCGCGCGCGCGCACGTGTGCGCTCTTGGCGCCATGTAGGGAGAGGAGCCAGGGTCCCTGTTTCACCAGGACTCGGGGATGGAAGGAAACTACTTGGCAGCATGACAGAGGAATGCAGCTTCCCTGATAGAGAGCTCACTCATCTGCCTGGACTTTCACCATGGAAGGAATAGTCCCAAGAAAAAAAGACGTTCCACAGCGGCCTCTAGTGGACAAACACAGGTACCGCACTTTTGTCTTTTTTTTTTTTAAACCTCCTTTATGAAAAAACATTTCCAGGTTTACAGTTTTTAAAACTTCCTTTATGAAAAAACATTTCTAGGATTTCTTAGGCATATACAGCTATTAGCGGGAATACCTTTTAGGTAACAGGCAGAAAGACATATTAGGCTTGGGGGTCCCCTCAATAGAACCAAGTTCCTGAGGGGCCCCCACTTACCTTTTCCCCGCTGCAGGACTTTGTTTGGTCCACAGAAGCCCAAACTTCACCTTTCACGGCAGGCATTGTACTAGACCTTCAGGGACCGGGTTCCCAAGGATTCCACTCCCCTGGACCTGTATAGCACCCTGCACAGATAGCCTCTTGGTTTTGGGTATGACCAGAGCTCTGGATCCCAGGGTCCAGCCCTCCTAAGAGAGGCATTACAGGCAAAACCTTGCTCTTCTCTGCAAGGCCCGGGTACCGACCATTTAGCTATGAAGCTTTTTTGGTCGGATCCGGAATAGCTTGCTAAGGCCCAGAGAACCTGTACACAAGCCCAGATGAATACATGTTAACCTTGGCCAACACCTTAGACACTGGCAAAAAACTGAGGTGCTCCCGGATGGGAGGGGCTTATATAGGGGAGGGTACTTCCTGTTTTGGAAGTTGCCAGTGCCAGCACCTGAAGGTAATTCTATATAACCCACATAGTAATGACTATGCTGCTCTGTGTCCCGTGATGTATGAACAAGAAATCTTTAAAAGCAACCTTATTCTTAAAATCACTTCATACAGACTTCACACTTCTTAACTTTTTAAAATGCAACATTGGGCCACATTTACAGCCAATACAATATCCTACCAATAAAAAGCACATTTCAACAAAACTATTGCTGGTTCTTGCTGGTAAAAAATATTTTAAGCAACAGACAGCATGGATTAATGAAAGACAGAAGATGTCAAACAAACCTGATTTCTTTTTATGAAGAGGTAAGTAAAACCTTGGAAAGAGGGGTGGCGGTGAACGTGGTATACTTGGATTTTGCAAAAGCTTTTGACACAGTTCCCCACACGCAACTAATGTGTAAGGTAAAGTCTACAATCCGTTTGTAAATGGATAGAAAAATGGCTAAGAATTCAGAGAGTAGTGGTTAATGATTCTTACTCTGAATGGTCTAAGGTCATCAGTGGTGTACCCCAAAGTTCAGTGTTGGGCTCCTTACTTTTTAATATCTTTACAAATGATATTGGGTCTGGGATTAAAAGTAAAATTTCAGCCTTTGACACTAAGCTATGCAGTGGAATAACGTCCTTACAGGATGTCTCCAACTTACAAGCCGACCTCAATGCTCTGTTTAATTGGGCAACTGAGTGACAAATGAGGTTTAATGTTGGTAAATGTAAAGTTATGCATGCATCATACATACTAGGGGGGGGGGGGTACAACTGGGGGAATCAGTGGTGGAGAAGGATCTGGGGGTTTTGGTAGATCATAAGCTAGATATATAGATAGATAGATAGATAGATAGATAGATAGTAATTTTGCCCCTGTAAAAATCATAAGTAAGACTTTATCTGGAATATGCAGTTCAGTTTTGGGCACCAGTTCTCAAAAAGGTTATCGGGAAACTGGAAAAAGTGCAGAGAAGGGCAACCAAACTGATAAGAGGCATGGAGGAGCTCAGCTATGAGGAAAGATTAGAGAAACTGGATTTATTCTCTCGAGAAGAGGAGATTAAGGGGGGATATGATCAACATGTACAAATATATAAGGGGTCCATATAGTGAACTTGGTGTTGTGTTATTCATTTCAAGGTCATCACAGAGGACAAGGGGGCACCTCTTTACGTCTGGAGGAAAAGAGATTTAACCTCCAAATATGAAAAGGGTTCCCCACAGTAAGAGCTGTGAGAATGTGGAATATAACTGGTTTTGTCCAGCTCAGTAAATTGCTTTAAAAATGCCTGGATTATTTCCTTAAAGAGGAAGTAAACCCTGTAAAAAAAAAAAAAAAAAAAAAAAAAAACCCTGCAAGAGAAAGGCATAATGAGCTAGTATACATAGCATTCTAGCTCATTATGAATTACTTACCTGAGATCGAAGCCCCCGCAGCGACCCTCGTTCCTCTCCTAGTGACGGCATCATCGCCTTCACCAAGGGCATGCTCAGTGCTGTTGTCTACAGCGCGCATGCGCCATAGATATCGGTGCAGCCTTTTCTGCAAATATCTCCTTAACCATGTAGGTTAAGGAGATATTTTATGCACCTACAGGTAAGCCTTAATCTAGGCTTACCTGTAGGGCCAAGTGGTCTGTAAGGGTTTACAACCGCTTTAATGTACATAACATAACTGCATACGAACATTTATAGGTAAAGTTGAATATCTGATTGCCTCTCGGGGGATCAGGAAGAAATGTTTTCCCCTGTTGGAGCAAATTGGATCATGCTTTGCTGTGTTTTTTTTTTTTGCCTTCCTCTGGATCAACTGTGGGTATAGGATTGTGTATATAGGATGGTATAATCTTTTTTTTTTTCCTTTTATTGGTTGAACTGGATGGACTTTTTTCAACCAGACCAACTATGTAACTTGTTGGTACAATATCCACAAATCTGTAGAGTCAGGAGACTGGAAAACTGTGCAAGGAGGTATTATCTACATGAGAATACACAATCATTTAGAATCAGGCCTAGACATAGTTGCTGTGGGGTTGAGGGAATTCCGGGGTGATGGTCAGATAAAATGCCTACCAATTGGCAACTATACCAACCTAAATGGTGTGGAAGACAGCATGCAGAAGACATGCATTACATCACTGGTTGCATCATTGTTACAGGGCTTAAAAATTTGGTTCTGCGTTGCTTTTTATTGCAAAACTTTTTAAGTGATTGAGGTGTCCAAAATAATTTGCTGACTTCTGTTTCCCCCCCCAAAAAACATAACAAAGTAGAAGTCTGTCCATTACTAGTGGTACACTCCAATGGTTTGGTAAATTGGTTTTATTGCAGACAGGGTCACACAATTGAGTTAATATTGATTTATAAAATAAACAAAACAAAATAATTCAATGAAAAAGCTCTCTGGGTGAGTATGTGTTGCATTTGACAATACTTTTAGGAAAGAAGCACAAACCTTAGAACAACTGGAAAAATGCTTACACTGCAATCCCTGCTCCATCAGCTCGCAGCACGTATACAAATAGTAAAGTTTGAAACCACGTCTAATTAATCCGATTAATGGAGTGAAGAAAGCTAAATACAATAAATGTCTGCACAGCAATGCCTGAATTATACTAAACATTAGATACATAAAATGTAAAAGTATTAGAAAAAAAAAAATCAGTGTCAAAATTTCTGACAACCCTATAGAAAACAAGCCCCAGTCTAGCACTCGGTGGTACAAGCACAACATACAGAAGCACTTTTACAAATTTAAAGGAGAAATATGGCTAAAGCCCTTTTGGCCATACTTCTCCTGTGGGTCAAAGAATTCACTTAGTTCTGCAGTTTTGTGACCCAAATTAAGGTGATAGTGGGCTAAAGCCCGCTGTCAGCTGACGTCACAGATGAGGTCCAGGTTTTTCAGGGATCCTGACAATAACTGGCAGCTGGCTCAGCCCCTCTGCTGAGAGCCCGAACCATACGCTCCCACCGCCTCCACAGCCCAACGCTCCAGTGAGCAGTGGAGGGGCAGAGCAGAAAGCTGGTGATGGATAGTCAATGCTCTCTGCTCAGTGAAGATGGAGAACTTTTTTTTTCTGCCTTTAAATTCCTCTGTGTGCATGGACACATAGGCTAACATGCAGGGGCATTTAGAGGCAGAAAAAAATAAATGTCAGACGCCCTTAAAAGCCATGTAAAAAAACATCTGGCATGCATGAGGCTCAAAGGGAAACTTTCAGTTTGATTTTAGCCGTTTTTTAAGTATATACATTTTAAAACTGTTGACAAAAAATGCACAGGCTTCTTTCATCAAAGAAGTAAAGAGACAGCATTTAAAAACACTAAAAGGAGCATAAAAAGTGATGTTTAGATGCACAGTAATGTACAGCGTGTAGTTTTGTATTCATCTAAATGCAGCACTATAGTCATCAACGAGTCCATACACACACCTGCATCTACAGTGAAAATGTGCGCTTAGTTTAGCCACACACAAAAAATAAATAAAGTTGGACACAGCTGCACCCTCGACCCCACATATCTGCAGAGTTTACGTGTGTACGCAAAAAAGTGTGTATATACATGCATCAGCCATTGGAAGAACTGTACGCGTCTAAATGCTTTATGCATCTAAACATGAGTACTTTAGACACAATTTATGTAGGATCTTTTGCAAGCTCTACCAGCAATAACTTGCATTCCGTGCAGAAAACACACATGCCTTGAAAAAGTATTCATACCCCTTGAAATTTTCCACATTTTGTCATGTTACAACCAAAAACGTAAATGTATTTTATTGGGATTTTATGTGATAGACCAACAAAAGTGGCACATAATTGTGAAGTGGAAGGAAAATTATAAAATATTTTGAAATGTATTTACAAATAAAAATATCTGCAAAGTGCAGTTTGCATGAAGCCACGTGGGGCACACAGCAAACATGTGGAAGAAGGTGTGTGTGTGTGTGTGTGTGTGTGTGTGTGTCAGAAAACTAACATTGCACATCACCATGAACACACTATCTCCACTGTGAAACATGATGGTGGCAGCATCCTGTTGTGGGGATGCTTTTCTTCATCGGGGACATGGAAGCTGGTCAGAGTTGATGAGAAGATGGAAGGGGCCAAATACAGGGCAATCTTAGAAGAAAACCTGTCAGAGTCTGCAAAAGACTTGGGGCGGAGGTTCACCTTCCAGCAGGACAACTACCCTAAACATACAGCCAGAGCTACAATGGAATGGTTTAGATCAAATCATATTCATGTGTTAGAATGGCCCAGTCAAAGTCCAGACCTAAATCCAATTGAGAATCTGTGGCAAGACTTGAAAATTGCTGTTCACAAATGCTCTCCACCCAATCTGACAGAGCTTGAGCTATTTTGCAAAGAAGAAAGGGCAAACATGTCACTCTCTAGATGTAAAAAGCTGGTAAAGACATACCCAAAATACCTTGCAGCTGTAATTGCAGCAAAAGGTGGTTCTACAAAGTATTGCCTTAGAGGGGCTTAATACAAATGTATGCCACACTTTTCACATGTTTATTATTAATATCCCTGACCTGTCTGGTGTGTTCCTTGGCCTGCATGATGCTGTTTGTTCAATAAGGTTCTCTAACAAATCTCTGAGGGCATCACAGAATAGCTGTATTTGTACTGAGATTAAATTACACACTGTTGGACTCTATTTACTAATTAGGTGACTTATGAAGGCAATTGGTTCCACTAGATTTTAGTTAGGGGTATCAGAGTAAAGGGGGCTGAATACAATTGTACGCCACACTTTTAAGATATTTATTTGTAAAAAAAAATTGAAAACCATCACAATCATTTTCCTTCCACTTCACAATTATGTGCCACTTTGTGTTGGTCTATCACATAAAATCCAAATAAAATAGTTATGTTTTTGGAAAATTTCAAGGGGTATGAATACTTTGTCAAGGCAATGTATACCCATGTGAATGAAGCCTAAAGCTTCCCCTACTGCCTTCAAAAGCAGGAAACAATTATCAATAGGATCGGTTTGTTATTTACTTCAACAAAAGGGATAACTCTGAATAATAGCATGTTCTGCAACAACACCCACCTGTAACTTTCTCTGACACATTTCTCAGCAGCCACGTAATCATTCCTATGTAGATGTACTAGCACTTGGGCAATGGTTTTCTGAATAAAACAGCATAGAATCAGTTATAAATAAAAGCCTGTTTTGTTTACAGCCTAGCCAGATCACAAAAAAAAAAACGAAATAAGACTATTTTGAAAAGGAAGGAATACGTCTAAGAAAATAGAATCACTTTTGTCCACAACACTTAATCGTCTATGCATAAAAACATTCACGGCGCAGATGCTTTAACTATTCGCACGAGCACCGCAAATGTCTCATATGATCTTCAGCTCCATCCAGTAGCCATAAAACTGCATTTTTTAATTGAGATGTTTTAAGAAATTACCACATTATGACCACTAGATGGAGCTGAAGATCAGGAGATAAGCATATTACGAACCATACAGGTTTGTATGATTCATTTTACAAGTTTAAAACTTTACAAGTTTAAATCATTTTTTACTTATAACCACCAAACAAATATATATATATTTAGCAGAGATCCTAGGGAATAAAATGGCGATCGTTGCAATTTTTTATGTCACACGGTATTTATGGTGCTATGGTCTTTTTAGAAGCAATTTTTTGCCCAAAAAAATATTTTAACGAATTAAAAAACAAAAAAAACAAAGCACAATATATATCTCTATTTTTTGTATAATGTGGAAGATGACGTAAAGCCGAGTAGATAGATACCCAACATGTCACGCTTTAAACTTCAGCACGCTTGTGGAATGGCGACTAACTATGGTACTAAAAAATCTCCATCACTTTTTAAACGCCTTTACAGCTTTACCGGTCTAGACTTACAGGGGAAGTCTAGCGCTAAAATGATTGCTCTCGCTCTAACGTTAGCGGCGATACCTCACTTGTGGTGTGTACAGTGTTTACATATGTGTGCTCGACTTACGTAAGCGATCGCTTCTGCGCGCGAGCACGGAGGGATGG
This sequence comes from Rana muscosa, assembly GCA_029206835.1. Classification (NCBI taxonomy): domain Eukaryota; kingdom Metazoa; phylum Chordata; class Amphibia; order Anura; family Ranidae; genus Rana; species Rana muscosa. The sequence continues at coordinate 1,019,483,442 of CM055122.1, read as the reverse complement.
GGACACTTTCAATTTTTTTTTAAATTATTATTATTTTTATTATTATAATTTTTTTAGATTTACACTGTCCCGTTAATTATTTTTATATTTTATTACTTTCATTCCTATTACAAGAAATGTAAACATCGAAATAAGGATGACAGGCCCTCTTTATAAAGAGATCTAGGGTCAAAAAGACCCTGAATCTCTTCTTTACCTTTAAAGGCAAAAGATTTAAAAAGAATTTTTTTTTTGATCTTTTGCTTTTAAAAAAAAAAAAAAAAAAAAAAAAGGGGGTCCAGAAGTGACTTCATGACGTCGCTCCGGTCCTCCAAAGCCATAGAGGTGATCAGACGATCTCCTCTTTGATCAACCAGCCAGCGCCACCGTCAGATCGTTTCTGGGGCAAGCCGGCAGAAACGGTAAGTCCGAGAGACACCAGCGAGCAGTAGGAGGGGGAACGTCCCCTCCCACCACATCTGAAATCGTTCCAGCGGCTCATTTTTTTTTTTAGAAAAAAAATAACAATCATGTTATACTTACCTGCTCTGTTCAAGGGTTTTGCACAGAGCAACCTCAATCCTCCTTTTCTTGGGTCCCCCTCTGCTGGCATTCTGGGCTCCTCTCCTATGGCGAGTGCCCCCATAGCAAGCCACTTCCTATGTGGGCATTCGTGTGTGCTCGCTCCTGAGCCCTGCTCTGAGTGTCCATAAGACACACAGGCCCCCCGCTCCCCGCTCACTGGCTGCGATTGACAGCAGCGTAGAGACTCGGGTCTCTCCACATCGCTGGATTGGGATCGGGCTCAGGTAAGTATTAGGGCCAATACTTGAGTACAGTTCTTGGGAAAAAATAAAAACGTAACAAAGGCAAATCTGGCAGAGACCACCAATGGGCAAAAGCTGCCTTCAAATTCCATTTAGCCAATGTCAATTTTTTTTTTTTAATAAAATAATAAAACAAACACACTCTCTAGGGCTAAGCAGTTTGATAGGCTGGGGTATGGGATATAACTGTTCAAGTACGCAATCCCATTAAACTATTGCTGTATTGTAGTATACACCTAACGTGTAGGACTATACTATTAAGGTGAGAAGTTTCCTAGGGGAAAAAGTAGCATACGTTACACCACTTCATACCTTGTAACATGTTGGATAATTTTCTATTTCTTTGTACATATTTTTCTCCTTCTGAATCGATGCCACAGCTTCATCTAGCCTACAATGAAAAAAAAAGTAAAAAAAAAAACTTCATTTATACTGTACAGCAAATTGGTCACATCAATAATTCAACTCCAGGCCAAGTGAAAGTCCTCCCATGCAGTGGGCTGCGCCTGCACTGCGTTCAGTTAAAAGCTCATTTATGTCCAGGGAATTGGAAAAGCAGTTCACTTCACTGCAGTTCACTGCTCTTCTGGTAGGCGTCCCTGGCAGTGGACTTTTCCTCAGTGTCCTCATGTTTAATGCAGGGTGATAGTCCCTGTATCTGTCTTGATGATGTCAGAGGGTGTCCGATGGGAGTAGAACCTGTGGGAACCAGTCTTGCAGCGCAAAGAAGCTTGCAGAAGCAGAGGATCACGTAAGTAAACCTGCTTTACCCAATCTATGTTACCATTACCTGTCTGCCTCTCCTCCTTGGCTAATCAGAGGTAGCCTTGTATTCATTAATAAAAATACAAAGCTTCTCCGTTCTGCCTGAAGCAGATGGGAAGTTACCTGTACTGCTGCCGCTTACTGTATGTAGCTAAAGCTAGTACAGTTCATTACAGCAGCTGTATCTTTCTGCCCCAAAATGAACTACTGTATTTATTGGCGTATAACACTCACTATTTTACCCTGAAAATAGAGGGTAAACTGTGCCTGCGTGTTATACGCAGGGGGCTGTGAAAGTTTTTTTCCTGAAACTTCCCTTCTAAAGTTAGGGTGCGTGTTATACGCCGATAAATACGGGTAGTTAAAGTAAAATTTAACTTCAAATTTTACTTTAATCACTTGACTTCTGGAAGGTTTTACCCCCTTCGTGACCTGGGCATTTTTTGCTATTCAGCACTGTGCTACTTTAACTGGCAATCGTGCGGTCATGCAACACTGTTCGCAAAACAAATTTACATTATGTTTTTTCACATTTTTTTCTTTTGGTGGGATTTGATCACCACTGGGTTTTATTTTTTTTGTATTATATAAAATGACAGTAGACCAAAAATATTGAAGAAAAAAAATCCAATATTTTCTACTTTCTGTTATAAAACATATCCAAAAGAAAGAAAAAAAAATGTCTTCATAAATTTATGCCAAAATGTATTATGCTACATGTCTTTGGTTAAAAAAATAAAATAATCCTAATAAGTGTGTATTAATTGGTTTGTGCGAAAGTTATAGCATCTACAAACCATGGAGTATATACTGGAATTTACACAGCTAAAGACCTTATACTGTAATGGCGGTAATCAGAGACTAAGACCCCTTTCACACTGGGGCAGTTTTCAGGCGTTTTAGTGCTAGAAATAGTGCCTGTAAAGCGCCTGAAAACTGCCTCCCCTGCCACCCGTGTGAAAGCCCGAGTGCTCTCACACTGAGGCGGTGCGCTTGCGGGACGTTAGAAAAAGTCCTGCAAGCAGCATCTTTGGGGCGGTCCCTGCCCATTGGAATGAATGGGCAGCGCTTCAGAAGCTGCTGAAAACAACACGGGCACTTTTAACCCCTTCTTGTTGGTTTAAAACGCTCCTCTACCACCCGAATAGCAGTGGCAAATGGCCGCTATAACAGCGGTAAAGCACGGCTAAAACGAGTGGCGCTTTAGCGCTAAGGCTCGGGCGGCTGCAGTGTGAAAGCAGCCTTATAGTGTGACTGCTGTGATAGGGTGGCAGGCAATCTGACTATCTGGGAGGGTCACTGACACGGGCGTCGCAAGTGACACTTATACAGTGATCATACAGTACACTGACACTGTACTAATGACACTGGCAGGGAAGGGGTTAACATCTAGGGCGATCAAGAGGTGAACTGTGTGCCTAACAATGCATAATGTGTGTAATGTGTGCTGCTTTTACTTTACTATCTGGCTGTTTTTTCTCCCTGCTTTTTGGGGAAAAGATACTGCCAGATCGTTGTTTACAGTACACAGAGTGTTTTTGTGAAAACAGAACTGTGTGTGTGATTGGACACAGCCAATCAGATGAAATCATTCAGTGTCCAATCGCAGCACAGGTCAAACCCAGAGGAAGGCTGGTGACGTATATGTATGTGATCATGCCTGTACCTGCCGCCTGCTCGCAGTATATTTACTGTGAGCAGTTGTTTATTCATTTTAAAGCCTCGTACACACGATTGGATTTTCCGACGGAAATTGTGTGATGACAGGCTGTTGGCGGAAAATCCGACCTTTTGTATGCTTCATCGGACAATTGTCGTCGGATTTTCCGTGGACAAATGTTGGATGGCAGGCTTTAAAAATGCAGGCTTTAAAAAATTTCACGGACAACGGTATGTTGTCGGATTTTCAGAGCGTGTGTACACAAGTCTGTCGGACAAACACGCATGCTCGGAAGCAATGCTCACAAAACACAACATTAGCAGAAGGTGCCCAAAGGGTGGCGCTAAAGAGCTGAAAAACGACATAGTACATCACTACGTTCGTGTTTGTTGGCCGACAATTGTGCACCGTTTGTATGCAAGACAAGTTTTTGGCCAACGCCCTTCGGACAAAAGTCCGAAGCTTTGTCTGCGGAAAATCCGATTGTGTGTACGAGGCTTAAGTCATACAGTTACAGGCTGGGAGAATTGAGCAAACCAGCAGTATGTCAGTAATTTTTTTGAGTGAAGTTCTCTTTTCAGTGGCCATAACAGGGAACCGATTTAAATGGTTATGATGGTTTGTTGTCAGGACAAATGAGAATACCTGAATGCAGACTAAAAATTTACAGTTGCTTCAGGATGAGATTTACTGAGCATTCATTCAATTTGTATTGTACACAGCATAAGGACAAAACCAATACTGATAGGATTATCTTCTTGGAGAAGAAAATAATCCTTTTATAAACCTGTTTTTGTTAAATTACGTACATTGGTGCTGACAGGAATACGTTTTATCAATGTTATGTCTTAAAACCAAAAAAAATCAAAATGTGAGGACAATAATACATGATCTTTTATGTGAACTTGACCCATCTTAAAACGTTGCCAAGATAACAGCGGTGCTAGGTATCTGTTCTAGTTTTCAAATCAATCCCTGTGTCCATGTAGTGTCTCCCTTGGGTGGTAGGCCCAGAATCTAAATGGAGCCTTGACTTCTGCTCAAGTCAACATTAAGCCACACCCCCTCCTGGTACCAAGAACTGCCGTTCTCATTTCGTTATCAAATGAGAAAACTTCAGTGGGCAGGGGAGGCTCTGAAATCTAACAGCTGGCTGCCAGGGATAGAGCATGGCACTGAGAGGGGTCAGCAATTATTCTTAACTAGGACAGGTGTTGTGTACAACCTGGGTCTAGGATCCAAGAGGACATAACAGGGACACTATAATTGATTTGTAAACCAAAACAGGTAAGTGCATTTTGGTGATCCCAGCAGAGAAATGTCTATCTGACCTCAATGAGCAATGTGCTCATGGTTCCCTCTTCTGGACTTCCCATTGGGATAAACTGAGTATCTAGCCTGAGCTGTTTACTGATCTATCTACACATTGCTCAGCACACGGTGCAAGACCACAACTTCGAGATCTTCCAAGCAAAGTCACATAATAAAAGTAGATGAGATTGAACCCATCAATGTCTACACTTTTAACTATGGATAACTCAGGCATCACAAAAATAAATTTTAAATAAATAGGGGCCTATGAAGCACATAAAACACACAAATAAAAAAAAAAAGAAAAGAGTGACATGAGTATACTTAAAGTGGTTGTATACTCTATTTTGTAACTTTTACCTACAGGTAAGCCTATAATAAGGCTTACCTGTAGGTAAAAAGAATATCACCTAAACCTGTACGGTTTAGGAGATATTCCCCCCGCAATGAGCCGCTGACTGCAGCGGCGCATGCGCAGCGGGGATTCTCGGCTAAAGCCCGGCAGCCGCCAGGACCTTGCCGACGCGCGGGAGTGACGACATCACCGCTCCAGCCACTCACAGCGCTGGAACGGCGATACCCGGAAGACACGCCGAGGCAAGATGACATCTCCCTCGGCGTGGACCAGGTAAGTTCCCGACGCCTCGTTCTAAGGTAAGTATTTCATAATGAGCTAGTATGCAGTGCATACTAGCTCATTATGCCTTTTGCCTTTCAGGTATGAAAAAAAAAAAAGTAGGAGCGGGTATACAACCGCTTTAAAGGTAGTATATTAAAAGCTTACTGAGAAACAGGTTATTATTTTACTTAGAAAGCGGATTCTAAACTAACACTGTGTTATCCAATGAGATCAGATGACTGACAATGCTGCTGTCCTAATGTACCACCTGTGCTCCTTCATTCAGTGTGGCGCTTCACTAATACAGGAGGCGTGTTACTTGCCAGATCACCAGGTGAAAACAAAGGGGGGGGGGGGGAAAGCCTAAAAAATAAAAATAATGCAGTCACCACATCTAAAAAAATGGTAATCTGCAATATATTACATTTTTGGGTTTAATACTGCCTTAAAAATCATTTTCTTTTTATAAAGTAGAGTATACCGTCATTTGAACTAAGTTTTTTGTAAAATATGCACTATGAGTTGTTACACATTCATCATCCACTGAGTTGTATGAACCTGTAAATTCAATGCTCTACCTCAGTGTTTGTCAATTTACAGGGTATAGGGCAGGGGTGCCCAACTGTTTGAAGAGCGAGGGCCACTGAAGCAACTTGGTAACCGGTCGCGGGCCAAAATGAGTGGAATGGGCGGATGACAGGTCTGTGTCCACATATGCTGAACAGACACAGCCCACGCTACTCTATGGGCCCTCCAATTCAATCCACCCAGATGGAAGGGGACGGATCCCCTTCTGTTTTTTAGCAGATTGGATTGGAGGTAAGTGGGGGTACATGGACATAGAGGTGAATGGAAGGTCCGATTGGGTCCTGAGGCTGCTTTCACACTGATGCACCACATGCACCTGTGGCTTTCACGCAGGTTAGCTGCACTTTGCCATAGACTTCTCTATTATATCCTGTAGGTGTGGTGAAATTCCTGAAAGCGCACCAAACCCACAGGTAATAACAGAAGTCTATGGCTCAGTGCAGGTAAACTGCAGGTGCACTGCGCTGCTCAGCTTATGTGGCTGTGCTCTGCAGCTGCTTGCTTTCTCTACCACCGGCTTCATTCACAACACTGATGTAATGGGATGACAGGTCAGCAACCTGCAATCTGGGCTTGCCAAACCACCACCCCAGAGCAGGAGGTCGCGGGCCACATCAGAGGGCTCCACGGGCCACATCTGGCCTCCAGGCCACTGGTTGGGCACCCCTGGTATAGGGGGTCTCAACCGTGGCCCCTGACATCACCAAGGGGCCACACAGAATGTTCAGTATATGTAATGCTACAGACAATGTGAGAGAAATGATGTTCAGAAATTGTGGACATGCAACAGGTTTGGTTGAAGACTTGAAAAGCCAGATGAGGATAGTCACTCCAGCTGTGAGAGGAGAAAAGCACAACAGCAGCTATGTCCTCTGCTGCTCATTCACAGAAGCCTTTGCATTTTGTGAATTAGTTCACATAATACAAAGGCTTCTGTGAATGGGCAGAAAGAGGGGAGGGGCGGGCAAGGCAATTCCAGCAACTGCTGCTTGAGACCCCAGTGAGTAACGTCGGAGCTTCAGAAGTTATCTTCCTAGAGCACATTTAACCTGTCAGATGAGAATTAAAAAAAATTGTATCCCAGATTGTCCCTACTTTTTTGGGACACATTCTCTCTGTCCTCCCTTATTCCAAGAGTATCATTATTAATCCTTGTCCCCTTCTTTTCCAGTATATTATGTTACAACACTCCTGATGAATGGCTGCAATGCCAGGAAACGCGTTGAGTGCCCCTAGATGCCCCAAGTCATCTGTCCCTACAATGTTTTTTAACCCATCTACCTTATTATGTACAGTTACTATGTTTAATTTCTATTTGTATTGCATGCTATATAGCAGCATATTTAGTGTAAGTCATGTGACTACCTATTTATTTGACATAATATTTTTTACAATGTAACAATAAATTATGTACTGTAAATTTTATGTTTCTGTTTATATCTGACATGGCGGTAGCCTCACTCAAAGTCCCACAGTTCTCCTTTTCTACAAACCAATTTAGGGATGGAGGTCGCCATGTTTGTGCTATAGTTGTGTGTCAGGTCACATCCAATTCACTGTTTAATAAAAAAAAAATAGTCTACGAGCCAGCAGGCACCTTGTTAGACTTCAATCATGGTATGCCTGAAGCTTTTACAAAGTAGCTGAATTCCTGAAATTCAGCTTGAACCTCACAAATAGCCATGAGTGAGTGCATTACCGTCGAGCTCTCACTAGAAGTCTTGACGCTTTCCCTAAAAGTTCCACAGCTTGACGTAAACGTTCTTCATTCTAAAGCCAAAAAAGGAACAATAATTACACAACTCAGACATTGTTAGACTCCGTTATCATACCTAAAGTGGCCCTGTTACTCTCTATTATATAAAACCCTAAAATGTAGTACAAACTGTATTTACTTCTTTCCTCCAATGGTTAGGCTACTGACCTGCTTTGATATGAGACATAAAGGGGTTAATTTACTAAAGGAAAATCCACTTTGCACTTGAAAGTGCACTGAAAGTGCACATGGAAGTGCAGATGCTGAAGTTCTGAGGGGGACATGCAAGGAAAATAAAAAACAGCATTTTAGCTTGCACATGATTGGATGATAAAATCAGCAGAGCTTCCCCTAATTTCAGAGCTTCCCCTCAGATTTACAGCGATCTACAGCGACTGCACTTCCATGTGCACTTTCAAGTGCAAAGTGGATTTTCCTTTAGTAAATCAACCCCAAAAGGTCAATTTAAAGTAAATTGCACCCATCCAACGGTACGTATCCCCTACATTATTTTGTGTTTTTGCAACCACCAATAAGGCCACAATGAAGATGTCAAGACTATACTACGGAGAGTCCATCATTTGGTTTTGCCACAGCCTTTGCTGTTCCACGGAGGTAAGAATTCTAGTCAAAGAGATATAAAAAGCCAATGTTCCTTATGACAGCAACCAATAATAATAGGATTTTTATAATAGCTTACCTGTAAAATCCTTTTCTTGGAGTACATCACGGGACACAGAGCGACATAGTCATTACTATGTGGGTTATATAGATACCTTCAGGTGCTGGCACTGGCAACTTCCAAAACCGGAAGTACCCTCCCCTATATAAGCCCCTCCCATCCGGGAGTACCTCAGTTTTGTAGCAAAGCAATAAGTGTCCCCAAAAGAGGGGTGGGAGCTCTGTGTCCCGTGATGTACTCCAAGAAAAGGATTTTACAGGTAAGCTGTTATAAAAATCCTATTTTCTTTCTCGTACATCACGGGACACAGAGCGACATAGTCATTACTATGTGGGACGTCCCAAAGCAATGCCAAATGAGGGGGGGATACACCATACATAAGCTGGGCGCTATCAGACATGAGGATCTTTTGCGGCCTGCAACACACTGCGCCCAAAGGCGACATCCTCCTGACTTCTAACGTCCACCTGGTAGAACCTAGTAAACGTGTGTACTGAAGACCATGTTGCGGCCTTACAGATTTGAGCCAGGGAGGCCTGGTGATGCACTGCCCATGAAGTTCCAACTGCTCTCGGGGAGTGCGCCCTAACTTTGAACGGAGGCGGTCTCCTTCTCAAGCCATAGGCTTGCATTATGACCTGTCGAATCCACTTGGCTAAAGTAGATTTTGATGCTGCCTGACCCTTTCTGGGGCCTTCCGGCAGAATAAACAAAGTATCCGTTCTACGAATCTGAGCAGTGGCTCTTAGATAAGCTTTAACTGCTCTTACTATATCCAAAGAATGTAATAACTTTTCCTCTACCGAGCTAGGTTTATGGAAAAAGGAAGGAAGAACCACATCTTGGTTCAAATGAAACCTCGATACCACCTTAGGAAGAAAGGCTGGATGAGGACGTAACACTACTCTGTCCTTATGGATAACCAGATATGGCTCATTACAGGACATAGCGGCCAATTCCGACACTCTTTTAGCCGAACAAATAGCTACGAAAAAAATCAATTTCCTGGTGAGAAGAACCAAGGAAATGTGCTGTAATGGTTCAAATGGTTGTTTCTGCAGAACCGATAGAACCAGGTTTAGGTCCCATGGACATATGGGAATTTTAACCGGAGGGCTAATACGCATCACTCCTTGTATAAAAGTTTTGACTAGTGAATGCGAAGCCAAGGGCCTTTGAAAAAATATTGACAAGGCCGAAATCTGACCCTTGATAGTACTCAAGGCAAACTTCCTATCTACAGCCCACTGTAGGAAGTCCAGAATCCTACCTATTACGTACTTACGTGGATGCCATTTCTTGGCCTCACACCACGCGATGTACGCCTTCCAGATTCTATAGTAAATCTGCCTGGATACCGGCTTCCTGGCATTGATCATGGTAGATACCACAGGATTAGAGAGACCTCTCTTTTTTTAGAATGTGGGCTTCAATAGCCAGGCCGTCAAACCTAGGGCTAGTAAGGAAGGGTGGTATATCGGTCCTTGCGAAAGCAGGTCCAGACGATGTGGGAGGGTCCAAGGACTCCCCACAGACATTTTTATAATCTCCGCGTACCATGCTCTTCGGGGTCACACTGGAGCCACCAGAATCACTGGTTTCTTTTCTACCCTGATTCTGCGGAGTAATCGAGGCAACAATTGTGGCGGTGGAAATGCATATATCAGCTCGAACTGATCCCAAGGGAACACTAGAGCATCCGAGCCGCAAGCTAGGGGATCCCTTGTCCGAGAGACAAATCTGTTCACCTTTGCGTTGAATCTGGATGCTAGCAGATCTACATCCGGTGCTCCCCACCGCTGACATATTGCCCGGAAAACCTTGGGGTGAAGGGACCATTCCCCTGGGCATAATTGTTGGCGACTTAGAAAGTCCGCCTTCCAATTCTCCACTCCTGGAATGAAGACCGCGGATATGGCTGGGACATATCTTTCTGCCCATTTCAGGAATGCGATTTACTTCCCTCTGGGCTGCACGACTCCTGATGCCCCCCTGATGATTGATATATGCCACTGCCGTGGCATTGTCTGATTGAATTCTGACAGGGGACCCTTGGAGTTTGGATGTCCATGCTACTAGGGCATACCGGGCTGCTCGTATCTCTAAGAGATTGATGGGCAGGGCCTTCTCTGGATCCGACTATCTGCCCTGGAGAGACCATTGCTCCAGTACTGCCCCCAGCCTATAAGGCTGGCATCTGTAGTGACCACCTTCCAAGAAATCGGACTGAAGGATTTCCCTTTTTTCAGATTCTGGGGAACCAACCACCAACGGAGGCTCTTGCGAACGGAAGGGGACAAGGACACTGATAAGTCTAGGGCCTGAACTTTTTTGTTCCGGGCTGACAGTATGGCCCTTTGCAAATTCCTTGAATGGAATTGACCGTAGGGTACCGCTTCGAATGATGCCACCATTTTTCCCAGCAGCCTCATGCACAGGCGTATGGACGGCTGTCTTTTTGTACCCACCAGGTAGATCAAGTCTCTCAAAGAAGACACTTTTTCTTGAGGCAAGAAAATCTTCCTCTGGTCTGAATCCAGCTTTAGCCCCAAGTATTCCAGACTTTTGACTGGTTTTAGGGCTGACTTGTCTCGGTTGATGATCCAACCGTGAGATTCCAGATACTTGATTGTCTCGTGAACAACCACTTCTAGTTTTTCCACTGAGTGGTCCATCAGTAACAAGTCGTCTAGATATGCCATTATCGTCACGCCTCGTGTTCTTAGATTGGCCAATAGTGGGGCCAGAATTTTTGTGAACACTCGTGGTGCTGTGGCCAGACCGAAGGGTAAGGCTCTGAACTGAAAATGGCGCCCTTCTACTGCAAAGCGTAGAAATTTTTGGTGGACTGGAAAGATGGGAATGTGCAAATAAGCATCTTTGATGTCGATCGAGGCTAACCATTCCTCCCCTTGTAGGGCAGTGGCCACCGATCGGATCGACTCCATCCGGAAAGTCCTGATATGTAGGAATTTGTTTAGCCCTTTTAGATTTAATATGGGCCTTACGTCCCCGTTTGGTTTCGGGACTGTAAAGAGGTTTGAGTAAAACCCGAATCCGCATTCTTCCAGGGGAACCTCCATAATTACTCCTTGGAGCAATAGTTGTTCTAGTGCCAACAGGAGGGATCCTCTCTTCCGGGGATCTCTTGGCACGTTTGACCACATAAAATGGGAAGGAGGAGAGTCTTTTAACTCCAGCTTGTATCCCAGACTTACTGCGGAGAGCACCCATCTGTCTCTGATCGTGTCCCGCCAGGTCTCTGCGAACAACTGAAGTCTTCCCCCCACCCGATTGAGTGGGGACAACCCTTCATAAATTAGACTTGGGGGGAGGTTTTGTACCTCTCCTGACCCAGGGTTTTTTGTTACCCTGTGATTGTCCCTGATTCTTAGCCCCGGGATTTGACCGAGGAGGCCGTCGGAACTGCTTCACAGCAGATGTCCCAGGGACTGGAGAGGCAGGCCTCTTAAAAGAGGGACCTCTAAATCTCTTTTTAACCGGCAAGAGTGTACTTTTACCGCTGGAAATTTTCTGGATATATTTGTCCAGGTCTTCCCCGAATAAGCGTTCACCATGAAATGGGAAGCTAACCAGCAATTTTTTTACAGGGAGCTTCAGCAGACCAGTTCTTGAGCCATAGAAGCCTACGCATATGTACTACAGACAGCGTAAGGCGGGAGGCCTGATGGATTGAATCCTTGATGGCGTCAACCGCAAAGCATAAGGCTCTAGGCAGATCAGTTGGGCAAGGGCCTGCTGATCCGGCAAGTCCCTTAAGACCTGTTTTAACTGATCCTTCACCGCTTGGCAGACCCCAATAGCTGCTACTGCTGGTTGTGTCACCAAGCTTGCTGTAGTAAAGGCAGATTTTAATAAGGACTCCAATTTTTTATCTATTGGGTCCTTGAACATTATCTACTGGACATGTCAGTGATTTATTTACACAAGAGATGGCTGCGTCCACTGTAGGCACCCTCCATTTTCGGATGAACTTATCCTCCATGGGATAGACCACCGGAAATCTCTTAGGGGGAGTAAATATTTTATCAGGATGTTCCCAATCCTGGTAAATGAGTCCTTCCAGTAAAGGATGGATTGGAAAGGAACAAACAGTCTGGGGAGCTTTTAGCGACCCCAACGAGGAAACAGAAGTGGTTGATGGTTCCGCAAGGGGCATTTTAAATGCTGATCGGACCATATCAGTCAGGGACTGAACCCATAATCTTTCAGCATGTGATGCTGAAAATGGCTCTTCCACTGTTGATTCCCCTAGAACAGAATCAACCTCATCCTGATCCCCTTCAGGTAGGTCAATCCCTGTATGGGACTGTTGCTCCGCTAACAGGTACTCTGAGGGAGGAGACGGAGATCGGGCGCGCTTTCCCTCTGACAGGGAAGCAGCGATCAATGTTGTCAATCTCTCTTCCAGTCCTCCCAGAGCTGAGGAAAAAACCTCCTCTGTTACATACACAGGAGCAGGTGAACTGAGGACAGCCACAGTACCAGGTACTCCTGAGGGTTCTCTACGGGCACCAACCTCTGATATTTCAGGGGAGACTGGTGCAGCCAAAGCATGCCCAAGATCCTCAGAGCCCGACGGAGACCCCCTTTGCTTCCTGGGAGTCTTAGTCCCGGAGACTGTGGACGGCATATTCCTAAGCCCAAAGCTGAGGTATTCCAGCCGTAATACACCACTTACTGACAATAGTCTAGCACAATTGCTGCTATATAAACAGTTGGTGTCTACTAATGTGCCTTTCTATGGGGATGCCTGCATCAACCGCCTGCTGTATGCCTTTTTTAAATGTTACCAGCTCCGTCTCTGCACTCCATAGCCAGCTCACAACAAATAATTGTGCCTTTTGACATGCTGGGACGCCCGCACATGCGCAGAAGCGCTGCAGCGCGCACAGAGCGTCATCCGCCAAGCTCCGCCCCCTTTTCAAGCTCACCTCTATATATAGAGGCGCGTGCGCCTTCGGCGCTTCTTTTGAAAGAGACTAGGGAGAGGAGCCAGGGTCCCTGTTTGCAGCAGGGCCCGGGGATGGACGAGCATATGCAACATGACAGAGGAAGCAGTTTCCCTAAAGAGAACTCACCATCTGCCTGGACTTGACCTCAGAAGAAAACAGTCCACAGAAAAAAACGACTTCCACAGCGGCCTCTAGTGGTTTAACACAGGTACCGCGGTTTGTCCATTTTTATTTTATTTTTTTCTTGACCACCATTAAAATTATTAAATTTTCTAGCAGTTTCAGGCATGCACAGATATTTAGCGGGAATACCGTTAGGTAACAGGCAGAAAGACATATTAGGCTTGGGGGTCCCCTCAATAGAACCAAGTTCCTGAGGGGCCCCACTTACCTTTTCCCCGCCGCAGGACTGTTTGGTCCACAGGAGCCCAAACTTCACCTCTCACGGCAGGCATTGTACTTAAACCTTCAGGGACCGGGTTCCCAAGGATTCCACTCCCCTGGACCTGTATAGCGCCCTGCACAGATAACATCTTGGTCGTGGGTATGACCAGAGCTCTGGATCCCAGGGTCCAGCCCTCCTAAGAGAGGCATTACAGGCAAAACCTTGCTCTTCTCTGCAAGGCCCGGGTACCGACCGTTTAGCTATGAAGCTTTTTTGGTCGGATCCGGAATAGCTTGCTGAGGCCCAAAAGAACCTGTACACAAGCCCAGATGAAAAACACATGTTAACCTTTGGCCAACACCTTAGACACTGGCAAAAAAACTGAGGTACTCCCGGATGGGAGGGGCTTATATAGGGGAGGGTACTTCCAGTTTTGGAAGTTGCCAGTGCCAGCACCTGAAGGTATCTATATAACCCACATAGTAATGACTATGTCGCTCTGTGTCCCGTGATGTACGAGAAAGAAATGGGAAGAACAAATATTACCCCTTTTACCTTCCGCAGTGTTGCATGTCCGAGTGACACACTGGCAGGCCTGGCCACTGATACATGGGAGGTAGAGGCATCTCTATACTTACACACTGCAGACCATATCTATACAATTAAAGATATGACCTTGTACATTTGTTTTATATCTGGGATATGGCATGCTAAGGAAGAATAGTGACACACGGGTCCTTTTGTTACATTTTTTCCTGCTTCGTGTACCCAACTGTTAGAAACATGGGGCAGTAAAAGAGGAAACACACCTCAAAGACGGATGCAGATTGTTGGTATAACTGAACAGCTTTTTCCAAATTGACGTTCTCTATTAGCCTAAGATACAAAAGAAGCATGCTCATAATATTTCAGATCAAAGGTACATCTAAAGCTAAAACAATTTTTTTATTTTATTTAAATAAAGTCTTTTAACATTTTTTTTTTCAATAAAAGTTTTATTGGACACAAAGCGCATGGTACACCATAAATTATAAATGTAAGATAAAGACACAAAGTTACATCGTGCAGTTTGACAGGGTAGTATGGCAGTAAAATAGGATGATTAGCTTCCGCAATTCCTTAAAAGTCCAACTTCAGGATATTAGCAACTCCCCCTCCCAAGCACCTCTAACTATACGTTGGCATTAAAAAAAAAAAAATACCTATTTTACTTACATTGAAGCCATGGTCTTGTGACGATCCTTTTACTTCCTGGGGTCCTTCTTCAGGTGTCCACTATTGGTGGACAGCCACACTTCCAGCAGCTGGGTCCTTTCTCATAGACTCCAGAGTAGGAGAACTCACAGGGTGGTAAGGGAACCAGTGCCCAAAAGGATAACAAGCAGAAAGGAAAAAAAAAAAAGCTGGTCCCCCGGGCAGGAAATTAACTTGACTTAACCACTTCGCATCCCAGGCCAATTCTGGCATTTCTCTCCTACATGTGAAAAACATTTTTTTTGCTAAACAAATTACTCAGAACCTCCAAAAATGATATATATTTTTTGTAGCATAGACCCTAGAGAATAAAATGGCAATTGTTGCCATTTTTTATGTCACACAGTATATGCGCTGCAATTTTTCAAGCGCAATAAAAAAAAAAATAGTGCTTTAGAATTGAGCACATTTGTGGAATGGCGCAAAACTAGGGTACTTAAAAATCTCCATAGGCAACGCTTTAAATTTGTTTACAGGTTACCAATTTAGAGTTACAGAGGAGGCATAGGGCTAAAATAATTGCGCTTGCTCTAACATTTGCAGCAATGCCTCACATGTGTGGTCTAAACGTTGTTTACATATGTGGGCGTGACCTACAGTGTTTGCTTATGCGTGCGAGCATGAGGGGACGGGCGCATAAATAAAAACATTTTTTATTATTAATAATTTTTTTACACAGTTTTTCTTCTTTTTTTTTTTTTTATCACTTTTATTTGTCCCCTCCCGCTGCCTGTAAAAGCCATCCTTAACAACTAGGATGGCTTTTCAAACATAGGGATTCGTTGGCTGAAAACAAAGATATCTGTATGATGCCTGTAGCTGCAGGCATCATCCAGATATCACCACTTCAAGTCCAGGACGTTATAGGACGACCTTCTGGAGGGAAATGGTTAAAGAGGAAACTGTGACATCATCATTACACTGCAGGACGAGGTGCTGGAATCAAGACTGAGAAATAAAGTAATTGATGCAAATGAGATATTGAGGTTGGGGAGGGTACAACATGGTGGCTGTCCCTCTGAATACATTTCCCTTTATTCTTGTCCCAGTGACAACAGGAAAAGGCAATGTCCCCCAAAATAAGGGGGACGCTACTCTTAAACTGGCCATAGTCCGATCGAAACTTGGCTGGTTCAGCAGGGACCAAACGCAGGGCCGTCTTTAATATGGTTTGGGGCCTGGGCAAACATTTTTGTTAGCCCCCCCCCCAATGCAATTTTGCTCTTTACCCCAACATCTCAAAAAACAGACACACACATAGAATTATCTAAAAAAAACACCTTTAATAATGTAAACATGCCATGCCATGTGTAAAATAGAAGAACTTTTTAAAACACTGACCAGACCTGCCTGAATGCCATGTGTCACATGGCATGCATTGCAGGGTGCAGGTCTGGTCAGTGTTTTAAAAAGTTCTTCTATTTTACACATGGCATGGCATGGGGACCCCATGATGGGGTCCCCATGCCATGTGTAAAATAGAAGAACTTTTTAAAAACACTGACCGGACTTGCACCTGCAATGCATGCCATATCACATGGCATGCAGGCAGGTCTGGTCAGTGTTTTAAAAATGTCTTCTATTTTACCCGGATGGCATGGGGATAGGATAGGGAGCCAGGGGAGGAGAAAGAAGACCTCCTTACCTTGTCCTGTCCTAGTGTCCTGGCAAGCTCAGCTCCAGCCTCAATTCTCCACAGTCCACAGAGTCTTACACACACTGCTGCTAGTGCTAGCTTAGCCACCAGGCAGCTGCACTTCACTCCGCGGTCTCTGATCTCTCACTCCTCCTCCCCCGCTCCTCCGATCAAGTACACTGGTGACTGTGGTCACTGAACACTGCGCACGGTGACGGTACGCTGCACGCATAGCAAGGGGCGGGGCCAGAGCGTCAGTGGAACTCAAGGCCCCGCCCACCTGCGGCCGGGCCGCTCCGGCTCCTCGATCTAAAAATAAAAGAAAAAATCAAGACCTGGCACTAGCTGCGCGTGTCGCGCTGCTGATGACAGTGACAGACACGGTCTCTGTTTGGGGATTTTCAGCGCCGTTTTGCGGGCAGCATGCTGGCTTAACGGGCTCTGCTTTGGGCCCCTAACAGTGACAGGGCCCTGGGCAGCTGCCCCGTTTTGCCCTGCGGTAAAGACGGCCCTGACCAAACGAATTTCCATCCATCTATGGACATTCCCGGACATGAGGCATCGATATAATGATAAATTCCTTTCAAACAGGACTGTTGGTGAATTCCGCTTGATTAGCGTTGCATCATTGATCAGTTTATTCTGACAGCGGCAGAGTCCCACCGTCAGAATACAATAGCACAGTGGGGGGAAGGATTCCCCCAACCACGTCGCTTGTGTGGATAGGGGGAAATGCATTTAGTTCATCTACGAACAGCTAAGAGAGCTGTCAGCATAACAGGAGTTCCATCTGAAGATTTCCCTTCACCTCCTGCTCTAGAGACAACTGTAAAATTTGTGATGTTTCCTTACTTTCAGTGCCAGGTACAATGTACACGAGGACCTGTGGCGGCTGGTGGCACAAACTAACACCCCGGGAAATGGTAAGCGGCGATCCCCCCGACTAATAGGGGCTACCTGATTGGCTGGGAGGAGAATGAGGTAGACAGTAGAGAATATTCATTCGCTATTGTCACACAAGTGGGTGTGCTTGGGGCACGGTGCCCTGCGCCTTAAGCCCACCCTTTTTTGAAGCCTATTAGAGCCTCAGGCTCTAATCACGTGCTTCAGAAAAAAAAAAAAAACCATTGGAATGCATGTAGATTAGGGGGCCGGACGCCCAGATGGGGGGGGCACCCCTGTGCCCCTTATGGAGCGGCTGCCACTGACGAGGACAAATACAGAAGGTTAATCTCCCCAGTGGGAACACGACAGCAAAATTAAAACATTTAGGCTTCAGGTATCTTTTAATACAAGTTGATTATTAGGCCCGTTGGCTTTTGATAGGTTGGGGCTCAAGCTTACGTTAAACAATATCTGTTTTACCTAAATTCTGCTTTAAGCAATCTAGTAATAATGTGAATGTTTTATTTACATAGACTGCACAACATATATCAGTATGACAAATTTACTTACTTGCCAGCTCTCTCTAGTGCCATGGCAGCTGTGTCAGGGGTGCCATTCTCCAGAAACATCATGCTGGCTTTCTCTATCAAATAGACGGCTTCTGGGAGCTTCTGCATCTCCTACAATGTGACATTGCAAAAATAAATACTTTCTCAGCAAAAATTAGGACAGAAATCTCCCCCCCCCCCATTTACTCAGCTATATCATATGCATGTAACTACTGAAATGTATTAAAACGCACGGCCTTATAAAAGGTAAGCTAAAGAAAAAGCCAAAAATTAAGATTTGAACAAGCTGTAAATGGTTAACTAATATTTTGGAATTATGTCAAACATGGTAGCATTATTCATACAGGCATTCTGGGTGGATCTACCCCAAGTTTAAACTATTAAAAACAATACAGAAATGCCACAGTGATAGTGGCTTATCTTAAAACAATTAAATGAAGACAGCCGAATCACAAACCACAAGATGTTTATAAAAACACTTTCACCTTGTCTATTCGGGGCTCTTACACAACAGGAATTTGGGGTATGGGAGAGCATGTGACTTTTTGCATGTTAAAGTGCTTAGCCCTAAGCAGCCAATCACTAGACCTGAACACTGTCACATGGGAGGATAGGGGAGGGAGGTGAACAGTGATGTCATTCACCCAAGTGAGCTTCAGCACCACCAAAGCACATTCAGGGTGGGTTCCTGCAGTGTGGAAGGAGTATCTTTTGGTGAGTATACATTGCTAGAATGTGGGCTATCTGGAGATATTGGGGTTGATTTACTAAAGGAAAATAGGCTGTGCAGTTGCACGGTTCCAGAGCTTTGTAAATGAGCAGAAGCCCTGCTGACTTCCATCATCCAATCATGTGCAAGCAAATTTTTATTTTTTTTCCTTGCACGTGATTGGGTACACAAATTGAAGCTTTGCCTCATTTACCAAGCTCTGGAGCAACTGCATGTGCAGGGTGCAACTGCATGTGCACTGTGTTCACCGTCTGACCATGTTGACTGTCTGCAATAAAAGGCACTTTTGTAAACTTTGGATGTGCAGCCATTTCTTCTTTTTCTCAAGTTTTAGGGCCAGTTCACACCATAGAAAACGCAATCTGGATGCGTTCCAGGTGCTTTTTTGCATGCGCGTTTTTGACGCGTTCCAGTGCGTTTTTGGTAAGTTTTTAATGCAGTCCAGTGCTTTTTTTCACCCCTCTTTTTTTATTAACCTTAGATAAGGACAAGTGTGTTCCAGTGCGTTTTTGGTGCATTTAGGTGCGTTCCAGTGCGGTTTTAAAGCGTTTTACAGCGTTCCAGTACAGTCTAGTGCAGGTAAAATGCAGCATGTTCTACTTTTTTTTTCTGGAACTGGAACTGCAAGCACTGGTGTGAACTATGCCATTGGAAACCATATAACCTACTTTCCATGCGTTTTTGATGCAGAAGAAAAATGCACTGGACTGCATGTGGTGTGAACTGGCCCTTACTTGGTTCCAATCAAGGTATTGCACACACCTGGAGCAGCTGCTTCCTCTTCGTTTGAAACAGCATTTGCAGCACAGGGCGCATGTGCTGGTGACGTCAATGGATGCTACAAATGTGAATATCTCCTAAACGGTGCATGTTTAGGAGATATCCACTGTACCTACAGGTACTGTAAGCCTTATTATGGGCTTACCTGTAGGTATAGATGAAAAAAGCAGACTTTATTACTGCTTTAATGAAAATATGTTCGTCCAATGCAAGTTAATAAAATATTTCCTACCTTTAACATCATCCCTGCTTGTTCAAAGGCCCTGTTAAGAGCAAGGCAAATGTTAAAAATGAACATACAATATCAGTACTCAAAATACCAACGTGTGCCATTCATACCATTATTTCCATGCAGCAAACACTGAAACCAATGTGTATGTATAAACTGGAAAAAAACAAAACCTGATGTGTAAAGCACAACCTGAAGGAGGATTCATAATTTCACCCGATTTAGAATTTATGACTTTGCATGCTTGCTCCAGATTAGTAACCAGTAAAGCACTGAAGCCAGAGAACTAGTCATTTCAAATGGTAGTCTGCAATGGCAGTGCCAATATTTATTTCAGTAGAGGCTTCCTTTAAGGCTATATAAGATGTTTAATTTTACACTGAAACATGGCTGCATGGGGGTCACTAAAACACTACCAAACTGTACTGGAAACAAAGAGCACATATTCTGCTTATCCATATATGGTTGGATGTTGCTGTAGGATGGTGTCACTAAGAACTGACAACATGGTAGGAAATGATGCATGGCAATTTAGCTTTAGTAGCACCAAGCATAGTAAAAGTGTATTTAATGCCAAAAAACGTTGTTTTCATTTTGGATGAAATAGGGAATAGTTAAAGTAGAACTATCACCATCCAAAATTTTCTTACCCAGGGAACAAAATGAATCTAGCATTTAGCAGTGAATTTAGCACCACCACTCCCATCACTGTCCAACCATGAATCACTGAAGGAGACTTATGGGAGCAGGCACAGGGGTGCTGTCATTCCGCACAACAGAGTATGCTGAATCTATTTTATTAATCTGCTGGTAGATCTAGGTTATAGATCTGAAGACTGCTAGTAAACATTTATTGCACATGAAGTGTCTGTTCACTAGCAGCCAGAAGATTAATGGAAGCACCATTTTTTTGAATGGCTTGGCACACACTGAGTACACATGACCGTACAGAGAGTACACACGACCGTTTTTAATGACGAGAAAAATAAAAATTTTTAAAATGGTCATTAAAAATTATAGTGTGTGGGCTTCAGAGCATTTTTCACGTCGTGAATAACGGCCATGAAAAAATTGGAACATGCTCTAATTTTTCACGTCGTTTTTTACATTGTCGTTTTTCTCGTCATGAAAAACGACCGTGTGTGGGCTTTAACGACGTGAAAAAAATGCGCATACTCAGAATCAAGTATGAGACGGGAGCGCTCGTTCTGGTAAAACTAGCGTTCGTAATGGAGATAGCACATTTGTCACGCTGTAACGGACTGAAAATCACGCGGCTGAAAAGCAACAAACTTTACTAACATGAAGGGTGGCGCCATCCGAATGGAACTTAACCTTTATAGTGCCGTCCACGATAGTGTGTAGGCAAGGCAGGCTTGAGAGGAACACACGAAAAATCACGTCGAGAAAAATGAAGTTTTTCTTAATGACATTAAAAACGGTCGTGTGTACAACAGTTTTTTTTCCTCCTTCCTGGTAGGTTGAACGAAAAAAAAAAAACTGACAGCTCCGATCGGAGCCGCTGTACTAACAATCTGATGTTAGTACAGTGATTTACCCAACTGAGCTGTTGTGTTCCGACAGGGGGACTGCCCACCAATCCCCCCCCCCACCAGAACACTCCGATCAGCGCTCCCTGCCATTGGCCGAGAGCACTGATTGTGAGTTAGTCGGCTGATGCACGCAAGACTGATGACTGTTTAGCCGGCTTCTGTTGGACTGACTGACACACACGGGGTGAATGTCGGATGGGTTTTATTCAAGCAGCCAATGTCTTCCGACATTCAGCCCATGTGTATGGGGCTTAAGTCTCATATTGCCTTGCCTCCACCCCCCTTCCTCACTCTCAGCTGGATATAATTTTTCTTGCCCGCAAAACAGAACCTCTACATATCTTGCGTAGCCGAGAATGACATTTGCATTACTCGTCCCTCAGTCCCAGATGTGCCACAGGGCTTTGGGTCCCGCAGAGTCCTGCGGCAAATCTACGCATGCGTGCTTTTCAGGGCATACACAAAAATGGCTATTACAGAAGGCTCACAACTTTGCTGCCTTTGTGGATTTACGGAAATACTGTATCCTGTGCAGACGTGCTGAAGTGGACCAAAGACCATAATGGCAGCGCCGAAGGGGAGTTGGCAGAGCCACTAAAATGGGGATCGAAGCTCCTCTTTAAGTCCTGTCAGGTTTCTTTGCCATTGGTGTCCCATTACACTTCACTTCCTGTACTGTAGACACAGCAGGAAGTTAGAGGAACCTAAATTACGTGTTCTACTCAGGACCTTTCTGACAGCCTCTGCTGGCAACATTCTGTAAACATCACTAGATTATTATGTCTGTGCAAGAGGCCAAATAGAGACCGTGAAGCAAAAAAAACCTGGCCAAGGTCCTAGGGCCTCACCACCCAATCCAGAACTTTGGGCTTCTGATAAGCTTTTACATTACAGTTCTAAAAACCGTTTAAAAACAAGTCTGTGTCCTTAATAAAAGACCATAGATGTATACAAAACTGGAGAAATATTTATTGCCTATACTATAGCAACCTTTCCATTTCTATGCAGCACATGTAACACAAATCCACAGGCATGCTGGGCTTCATCTCTTTCAATGTACTGTTGGTATTGTAAGGGGAGTATATATCTAGAACACACATTGATACACTTTATACTCACTTGGCAGCATGGAAGAGTCTGAATAGAATAATTGATTAAGGCTTTCAAAAGGCAAATTATATAATCAAAGTATTTTCCTTTACTTAAATCACTTTAGATGAACCACAACAAGACTACATATTTCATTTCTGGTAAATAAAAATAAATCCTTCATTTAAAAAAAAAAAAAAAAAAAAATCGAAGTTGTTAACCCTGATGTAGGACAATGTAAAACGAAGGATTAAACTTACAATTTAAGTGCATGTGAAGCCAAAACTTTTTTTTTGATAAACTTTGGATTTAGTCTAGAGAAGAGGATTGTGCTTTCAACAAACATTCTCTGGTGGAGAATCAATCCCTGCTATTTAAAACATATGGACCTGGAGGATTTATGTGCAGCGATTTGCTGAGGACTCCATTGGCAACCTGTGAAGCTCCGTGATGTCATCATGGAGGAGTGGAAGAGGACTCCAGTGGCAACCTGTGAAGCTCTGGTGAACTCCCTGCCCAAGAGGGTTAAGGCAGTGCTGGAAAATAATGGTGGCCACACAAAATATTGACACTTTGGGCCCAATTTGGACATTTTCACTTAGGGGTGTACTCACTTTTGTTGCCAGCGGTTTAGACAATAATGGCTGTATGTTGAGTTATTTTGAGGGGACAGTAAATTTACACTATTATACAAGCTGTACACTCACTACTTTACATTATTTTTGTTTATAGCGCAGAAAATAAAAACAGAGCGACAATTTTGAAAAAAAAAACAATATTTTTTACTATAATAAATATCCCCCAAAAACATATAAAATTTTTTTTTTTTCCTCAGTTTAGGCCGATACGTATTCTTCTACATATTTTTGGTAAAAAAAACGCAACCAGCGTTTATTGATTGGTTTGCGCAAAAGTTATAGCGTTTACAAAATAGGGGGTAGTTTTATGCCATTTTTATATATATATTTTTTTTTTTTTACTAGTAATGGCGGCGATCACTGATTTTTTTCGTGACTGCGACATTATGGGGGACACATCGGACACTTTTGACACATTTTTGGGACCATTGTCATTTTTACAGCGATCAGTGCTATAAAAATGCACTGGTTACTGTAAAAATGACACTGGCAGTGAAGGGGTTAACCCCTAGGGGCGCTGAAGGGGTTAAGTGTGCCTAAGGGAGCGATTACTACTGTTAGGGGGCGTGGCTACGAGTGACACGTCAATGATCTCCGCTCTGATTACACAGAGCAGAGATCAGTGACAGTGTCAGTAGACGAGCGGGGAGATGTTGTGTTTACACTAACATCTCCCCGCTCCATCCCTCTGTGAGACGATTGCGGGGATCCCCGTGGCGATCGAGTCCGCGGGACCCGCGGTCCGACTCACAGGGAAGGTAGCGGGGTCGCGAGCGCGCCGCCGGTGGCGCGTGCGCGACCCCCACGTCGGGTAGTTAAAGGGGACGTACAGGTACGTTGATGTGCCTGTACGTGCCATTCTGCCGACGTAGATCTACTGGAGGCGGTCCTTAAGTGGTTAAAGTGTGACATTTTAGGTGTCCATTTACTCAGCATAAAATCATCTTTAAAATTTTACCAAAAATTGAATATTATATTGTGTTTGTGAGAAAAAAAAAATCATTAAAAGTGTATTTTTTTTTTCCTGAAAACTTTTGTTTAATAAACTGCTGGAAAATAACCATTTTATTCTCCATGGTCTTTACTGTAAAAAATATATATCCCTCCCGCTTAGATTGTAAGCTCCAACGAGCAGGGCCCTCTGATTCCTCCTGTACCGAATTGTAATTTCTGCCTTCATTTTGTTAAAGTGGATGTAAACCCCTTTTTTTTTTTTTTGACTAACCTGCAAGACAAAGCTATAATGAGCTAGTATGACTAGCATACTAGCTCATTATGTACCACTTACCTTCGATCGGGGCCCCCGAAGTCGTCCGTGTCCCTCCTCTAGCCGCATCCATCGCTGCGGCGATAGCCGGAATGTTACTTCCGGGTATCGCCGCTGCAGCCAATCACAGCGCCGCTCCGGCGCTGTGATTGGCCGGAGCGGAGAAGACGTGACTCCGCGCATGCACGCGTGAGCTGTCGAATTCGGTTACGTCGTCGAATGTTGCGACCTAGACGAATTTGTGAATGGGGTGATGTCAGCGTCACCGCATTTACATACAAATATCTCCTTAACCGTGTAGGTTAAGGAGATATTTCTAGCACCTACAGGTAAGCCTTAATCTAGGCTTACCTGTAGGGCTTTGTTTAAAAAGTGGGTTTACAACCACTTTAAGCGGTGTGCATACTGTTGGCTCTATATAAATCCTGTATAATAATAATAATTTAATGTTTGGGGGTTTCCAAATGATTTTCTATAAAAATGTAAAAATCTGCATTTATTTTTTTGTGTATATGAGAAATGTCAGATTTGGACTTGGGGTCAAGTGGTTAAATATTCCACTAAATTGCCTTTTACAAACAGACGTCCCAAAGAGTACAGTCACTGAGGTGTGGCTTGTATCTTCTGATGACCAATTCTAAATTTGTAGCATAATCAGTAATAGAATTTAAGATAACAGAGGTTAAGAACAAAAATGACAACTATTTTAGACTGCTAATGACAGGCCAGACATAAAGGATACGCTTTGTTATTTTCATAAGCTTCGGCTTCCCTCAAATATGCATCTTTAGCTTGATCATACTGCTTAGCATTCTTAAAAGCAACAGCTGTAAAATAAAACAATGTAAATATTTCATGCCATCTAGAACAATACGAATACTGTATGTATCTTATGTCATTTTATTACCTCTACAAGACTGGCTAGTAGAGCGGCTCCATTCTGGCCAAAATTAGGCTTTTTGGTTAGAATAAAGATCACAATTCTCGTGGCGTAACATCAACTTTCACATTATACAAATTGCGCTAACTTTACGGTTTAGTTTCTTTTAAATTCATTAAAGTGTATTTTTTTTTCCCCCAAAAAAATTGCATTTGAAAGACCGCTGCGCAAATACAGTGCAACATAAAATATTGCAACAACCACCATTTTATTCTCTAGGGTCTCTCCTAAAAAAAAAAGATACAATGTTTGTGGGTTTCTAAGTAATTTTCTAGCAAAAAATACTGGATTTACCAACAAGTGTCAGAAAAAGGTTTAGTCTTTAACCACTTGTCCACCGCCCACCGTCAATTGACGGCGGGCGGAGGACACTCTCGTTCTGACAGGACGTCATATGAATGTGAATGGTCCCAAAAATGTGTCAAAAGTGTCCGATGTGTCCGCCGCAATATCGCAGTCACAATAAAAATCGCAGATCGCCACCATTACTAATAAAAAAAAAAAAAATGCTATAAATCTATTCCCCCAATTTTGTAGACGCTATAACTTTTGCGCAAACCAATCAATACGCGCTTATTGCGATTTTTTTTAACCAAAAATATGTAGAAGAATACGTATCGGCCTGAACTGAGGACATTTTTAATAAAAAAAAAAAAAAAAAAATGGGTATTTATTATAGCAAAAAGTAAAAAATAGTGTTTTTTTCCCAAACTGGACGCTCTTCTTTTGTTTATAGCGCAAAAAATAAAAACCGCAGAGGTGATCAAATACCACCAAAAGAAAGCTCTATTTGTGGGAAAAAAAGGATGCAAATTTCGTTTGGGAGCCACCGCGCAATTGTCATTCAAAGTGTGACAGCGCTGAAAGCTGAAAAATGGCTTGGGCAGGAAGGGGGTTTTCGTGCACAGTAGGGAAGTGGTTAAGTGGTTCAACTTCCCTCATTTACAGACTGAAGTTAATTCCTTTGATCTAAAGAACAAAACGTTACAATGTTTATAGTTGGCTCCGTGGCTGAGGAATGTTGCGATACTTGGCAGACTGCCTGCTTTTTTGGCTTGAGCAGAGAATTCTGCATAAAAAGAATCAGGAAAATATTTTGTTATAAGATCGCAAGCGGAAAAAAAATCACGATCTCGATTCTTAACGATTAATCGTGCAGCTCTACTGGCTAGGTTCACAGATAGACAGGTCATAAACTTGTGCATAAACGCATACGCTGCTCTTATGCAAACAGGCAAGGGTGCCCTTAATTCTTAAGGGCACCCCCACACATTGCATAATGTGGCGCGTTATGGGGTGTACAAAATCAGCATCATGTGGTTCTATGCGGCTGCGATTTAAAAAAAATGGTCAGGGAATTTTCCCTGCGTTTCCTGCAGGTACAGCAGCCCATTCAACAAGTGTTAAAGTAAACTAAAGAGTAACTGCAACAAAACAACTCCACATTTAGGCTGCTTTCACAAATCTGCTTTTATTCAGTTCTTCAGTTAAAAAAAGCAGCAATAAAAAAGTAGAAGAAAAATGCATCCCTTTAAATCCTATATAGCTCTTCACATGGGTCAGTTGCGCTTTAGTTGTGTTTAACCACTTCAGCCCCGGAAGAATTTACCCCCTTCCTTACCAGAGCACTTTTTGTGATTCGGCACTGCGTCGCTTTAACTGGCAATTGCGCGGTCGTGCGACGTGGCTCCCAAACAAAATTTACGTCCTTTTTTTCCCACAAATAGAGCGTGCTTTTGGTGGTATTTGATCACCTCTGCGGTTTTAATTTTTTGCGCTATAAACAAAAATAGAGCGACAATTTTGATTTTTTTTTAATATTTTTTACTTCTTGCTATAGTAAATATACCCCAAAAAATCTATGAAAAAAAAAAAAATCCACAGTTTAGGCCGATATGTATTCTTCTACGTATTTTTGGTTAAACAAAAAAAAAAAACGCAATAACCGTATATTGATTGGTTTGCGCAAAAGTTACAAAATAGGGGACAGATTTATAGCAATTTTTTTTTTACTAGTAATGGAAGCGATCTGCGATTTTTATTGTGACCGTGACATTGCGACGGACATATCGGACACTTTTGACACATTTTTGGGACCATTCACATTTATACAGCGATTAGTGCTATAAAATTGCACTGGATTACTGTGTAAATGTGACTGTCAGGGAAGGGGTTAACACTAGGGGGCGCTGAAGGGGTTAAATATGTTCCCTAGTGAGTGATTCTAACTGTAGGGGGAGGGGACTTACAAGGGGAGGAGACCGATCTGTGTTCCTCTGTACTGGGAACACACATCGGTCTCCTCACCTCTGACAGGACATGGATCTGTGTGTTTACACACACACAGAACCACGGTCCTGCCGTGATTGCAGGCAATCGCGGGTGCCTGGCGGACATCGCGGCCGCCAGGCCCCGGGACCCGAGCGATGCCACGTGCGTGCCCCCTAGACGGCCTGGGAATCCCAGGACGTCATATGACATACACCCAGAATGGGAGATCCCTCTTGTGGACATCATATGACTATGGGCGTGTAGTGAAGTGGTTAAAAAAATCCTGCTAGTTGCATTTTTGGTGCATATTCAGTCAAGTAAAAAAAGCGCAGCTCCCCATTGAAATGAATGGAAAACGCATCAAAAACCCAACATGCCTGTGGGAAAGTGTTTGTCATGTAAAAGGGGGAAGTTAAATTACAACGCAAACACATCAAAAACGCACCATGTTTTGCATTAAATTTAAAGTGTTACTAAACCCACAGCAGTAAAATCAGTCTGTTTATGCAGTAAAGCATGCTTGTTATACTCAAGGTTCATTTTGTGTAAAAAGGCTGTTTGATCCTGTCTTCTCTGATCCTTCTCTTATTCCACAGTCCTCAATCCATCTGCTGATAGAACAGAGCCTTGGGAGCACTCTGCACATGCTCAGTTTGGTGTGTATTGTAAGATATAAAAAAAATTCTTGGGAGGGTGCATGTGATCAGCACAGGGCCAATCAGCGCTGTCTAGACAGAGGGTTTGGGGGTCCTGCAGCCTCATAGGACAGTCAGAGGAGAATGAAGACTCCTACAAGCTTTAACCAGACACTGATAGCAGTCACAAGACTGATATATACCGCCGATGAGAAAAAAATTTTATTTAGCAGTTTATATTTACAAAAATAATTGCATTTCCATGTTGTGTGTACTGTGGGAGACCAGATATAGTGAATGCAGGGTCCTGGGTTTGGTAACACTTTAATGCAATGCACAGAAAACGTGGCAAAAACACATATGCGTTTTTCATGCAGTTTTGCTGCGAAGCAGTATGAAAGTGCCCTTACACTTGCGGTTTTAGAATGGGGTGTTCAAAATGCTCATGTACAGAAGGTGTGATAGTCAGGTGTTGACAAACTTGTGGCCATATCGTTTTTATGTAAGCTCATTAACCATATTGAGATATATGCTTTGGAGTATAATAAAAAACACAACCAAACCTTTGATAATAACAATAATAATAATAATGTTAACCTCTTGCTGGACACATAATGCATGTATGCAGTGGCAAGAATGGTCCCCCACACACTTTCGTCCAGGGCGGCATGAGGCGTTTGCCGGGAGCAAAACTCACTGGGTGCTTCCAGCACACTGACTGAACTGTCACAGGCAGCTCTCAGTCAAGGCTACTCATTGGGAGTCAGTGGGACAGGCTCCTGATCATGTGACTTCTGTGAGAGCCAGTCACACGATGGAGAAGATGTGCCGCCACCTGGGGGAACATTACACAAAACCAATAGCAACATATGGTTTGTGAACCACCAACTATTCTACTCTACACAGAAGGCAGCTTAGAACCTGGCCTGAACTATATGTAGTTTAAAAGACAGCCTGGGTATCCAACTTACATTACACACACTGTGCTAAACACATTTACACCTGACACACTCAAGAATGGACCATTGCACTTTGCTGACCCTCGCTTTTACACATTAGGGGTTGATTTACTAAAGGCAAATATACTGTGCACAGCAAGGGCACTTGCTTCACAGCTTAGCAAATGAGGTAAAAGTAACCGTATATACTCGAGTATAAGCCGACCCGAATATAAGCCGAGGCACTTCACTTTACCACAAAAAAATTGGAAAACATATTGACTCGAGTATAAGCCTAGGGTGTCCATCTGCATGCCTCACTGTGCCCATGACTAGACTGACGTTTAACATGGGAGTCTATGGAAGGGGTGCCCGGGTTTGAAAAATTGGTGCTCCCCGGTCGTAGGTCCTCCAGACAAAGAACTTTTCACACTTATAGAGGAGAAATGGCGAGGAAAGAGGCGCCTCTAAGTGCAATAGTGTTGACAAAGCTTTAATAGTAAATACACTGAATAGACTCACATTTTGATGGATAAATACAGGCGTAGCAAAAGGGGTACAAATGTCAGGATGACGTTCTCTGCAGCGGGTCACAAAAGAATCCTGGCTCTGCGGTGAATAGCAGGGGTGTCACTGGAGATGGAGCAGCCGGCTTCCGGGGACAACAATCCTGGGATGTTCAGAACGAGGCCTGGAACGCATGGACGACTAGACTGCGGGAGATGACGTCATCAGAATAGGACGCGTTTCGTGAGCGTGCGCACTTGCGATGTCCTGGCAAGTCGCGCTCCTTTATCAACATGACATCTGACAATGACACCCCTGCTATTCACCGCAGAGCCAGAATTCTTTTGTGACCCGCTGCAGAGAACGTCATCTTGACATTTTTACCCCTTTTGCTACGCCTGTATTTATCCATCAAAATGGGAGTCTATTCAGAGTATTTACTATTAAAGCTTTGTCAACACTATTGCACTTAGGCCCCTTTCACACTGGGGCGTTTTTCATGCGGTTTAGCGCTAATAATAGCGCTGTTATACCGCATGAAAAAATCCTGCCCTGTGCCTTCAATGTGAAAGCCCGAAGGCTTTCACACTGGAGCGGTGCGCTAGCAGGACCGCTCCAAGTCCTGCTAGCCGCTTCTTTACAGCGGTAAAGGAGCGGTGTGTTCACCGCTCCTTTACCGCGGTCTCCCATTGAAATCAATGGGACACCGCGGTAATACCGCCCGCAAACCGCGGCAATAGCCGCGGTTTGCGGGCGGTATTAACCCTTTTTCGGCCGCTAGCGGGGGTTAAATTAACCCCCTAGCGACCGCATACCGCGGTAAGAACGACGGTATAGCAGCGCTGAAAATCGCGCTGCTATACCGCCACCGCTCCTGCCCGCCCCAGTGTGAAAGGAGCCTTAGAGGCGCCTCTTTCCTCGTTTTTTCTACAGCCACCCCTGAACATGGTTTCTGTTCACTCATGAAGGCAGCCCTGTGTATTGTGGACATTATTACCCATGCTTCACCCATTTACATCTTTGGTGTGTATACAGACTTTGAAGGACTCTCTAAAGACTGTTTTTTTCACGGATGATTTATTCATTTTATTATTTTTTATTTATATTGATTGCTCTGGGTATTACATGCTTTTTGGATTTTGTGCGCCATTACTTGTTGTATAGAGGAGAAATGGAGCTACATGTGTGCCAGGTTTCGGGTCCAGGGGACCTACGACCCGCCAGTACCGGGTCCCCAAATCACCGGAGAAATTACCGTTTAACATGCGAGTCTATGGAAGGGGTGCCCGGCTTTGAAAAATCGTTGCTCCCCGGCCGTAGGTCTCCTGGACAACAAACTTTGCACACTTGTAGAGGAAGAGTGAGGCAAAAAGGTGACTCGAGTATAAGCCGAGGGGGGCATTTTCAGCACAAAAAAATGTGCTGAAAAACTCGGCTTATACTCGAGTATATACGGTAACTTTGCAAAGAATACCCAATCACATGCAAGGAAAATAAAAAACAGCATTTTTGTTTGCACATAATTGGATGATAGAAATCAGCAGAGCTTCCCCTCCGATCTAGAGCAAATGCACTTACAGTGCATAGCATATGTGCCTTTAGTAAATTAACCTCATGGTTGGCTCGAATGTTGGCCCCTTCCATATTTTAACTGAAGTCCATCGAGTCTGGTGGTGCTGTAGAATCAGCAGGAATCTGCCAGAATTCGGTGAACGTCCTCATCCGAGGGCCCTCTCAGAAAACCTAAGTGTGTCAGGGAGGTGACTCCAATAAAGGTGCCCACTTGTATTTTCAGGTCTTTGACCCTGAGCCCTCCTTTGATTGCTAGCCCTCCCTGCTTCTTTTTTTCCCTTACAACCTTATCTCCTCATACTAGCCCCCCTTTCATCACTCTTCCTCTTCCACTTTCAACCATCACTTTAGCCACCAGCATGATATCCCCCAATGAGCCCATCCCTTACCCTCAATGTCATCCACACCCAGCACATACCCTTATCGCGGACACTCACAGATGATGTCACACATATTGTTCCCACTGAGCTACTGTGGTCACATAGATCATACAGTATACAATCAGATTGTAAGTTCTACTTTACATTTACCAAAGCTATGCAACATAAGGACAATCCTAAACAATCCATTCAATCTGTATCCAAGCAGTCCGTCTCCTACACTACATAACGGTAGTGTAAGAGACAATTAGAATGTACATATAGTGTATGGCCAGCTTTACAGACCCCATATAAAAGAAGAATGAGCTACTTAGTGAACTTAAAGCGGAAGCAAACCTATCCATTTAACCGTTTAAAAAAACAGATACATTTACGGAACGTGCTGGGAATGTGACTGTCACATTGGTTGTGCTCTCAACCAAACTGTCAAACTATCCATTGGCTGGTGTCATAACGGATCACATGTGCAACATTATGCCAGTTGTAGATTAAACAGAGGCCAAGATGGCAGATTACTTCAAAGCAGAACTAAACCCTCCTATTCTTTTCAGCCAAGTTTTGCCTGTTTAATTTTCAACTGCCATGATGCTGCACATGTGATCAGTTATGACATCAGCCACTTGATGGATTGACAGTTTTGGTTGAGAGCACAAGCAAATGTGATGTTTACATTCTTGGCATGAGGGGTATATGTGAGTGTTTTTTTGAAACCGTTAAATCAATTACCGGTAGTTTAGTTCTGCTTAACCACTTAAGCCCCGGACCATTTGGTAGCTAAAGGACCAGAGGTGAATTCAGAATTTTGCACTGCGCTGCTTTAACTGTAAATTGTGCGGACATGCAATGTTGTACCCAAACGAAATTTGCGTCCTTTTCTTCCCACAAATAGAGCTTTCTTTTAATGGTATTTGATTGTCTCCGAGATTTTTATTTTTTGCGATATAAACGGAAAAAGACCGAAAATTTGGAAAAAAAAATGATATTTTCTACTTTTTGTTATAAGAAAAATCGAATAAACTCAATTTTAGTCATACATTTAGGCCAAAATGTATTCAGCCACATGTCTTTAGTAAAAAAAATGTCAATAAGCGTATATTTATTGGTTTGCGCAAAAGTTATAGCGTTTACAAACTAGGGTACATTTTCTGGAATTTACACAGCTTTAAATTTATGACTGCCTATCTCATTTCTTGAGGTGCTAAAATGGCAGGGCAGTGAAACCCCCCCCCCCCCCCCCAAATGACCCCATTTTAGAAAGTAGACACCCCAAGGAAATTGCTGAGAGGCATGTTGAGCCCATTGAATATTTTTTTTTTGTCCCAAGTGATTGAATAATGACAAAAAAAAAAAAAATTACAAAAAGTTGTCACTAAATGATATATTGCTCACACATGCCATGGTTATATGTGGAATTGCACCCCAAAATACATTCTGCTGCTTCTCCTGAGTACGGGGATACCACATGTGTGGGACTTTTTAGGAGCCTAGCCACGTACGGGACCCCGGAAACCAAGCACCGCCTTCAGGATTTCTAAGGGCGCAAATTTTTTATTTCACTCCTCACTACCTATCACAGTTTTGAAGGCCATAAAATGCCAAAATAGCACAAAACCCCCCCAAATGACCCCATTTTGGAAAGTAGACACCCCAAGATGTTTGCTGAGAGGCATGGTGAGTATTTTACAGCTCTCATTTGTTTTTGAAAATGAAGAAAGAACATTTATTTTTTTCAATTTTCAAAACTGTGACAAAAAGCGAGATCTGCAAAATACTCACAATACCTCTCAGCAAATAGCTTGGGGTGTCTACTTTCCAAAATGGGGTCATTTGGGGGGGTTTTGTGCCATCTGGGCATTCCATGGCCTCCGAAACTGTGATAGGCAGTGAGAAGTGAAATCAAAAATTTACACCCTTAGAAAGCCTGAAGGCGGTGATTGGTTTTTGGGGTCCCGTACGCGGCTAGGCTCCCAAAAAGTCTCACACATGTGGTATCCCCGTACTCAGGAGAAGCAACAGAATGTATTTTGGGGTGTAATTCCACATATGCCCATGGCATGTTTGAGCAATATATCATTTAGTGACAACTTTGTGCAAAAAAAAAAAAAAAAAAAATTGTCTTTTTTCCGCAACTTGTGTCAACATATAAAATATTCCACGGACTCGACATGCCTCTCAGTATATAGCTTGGGGTGTCTACTTTCCAAAATGGGGTCATTTGGGGGGGTTTTGAACTGTTCTGGCATTTTATACGCAACATTAGGAAGCTTACATCCACTCTTCTAACCACTTGAAGACAAAGCCCTTTTTGACACTTTTTGTTTACATGAAAACATATTTTTTTTTGCAAGAAAATTATGTTGAACCCCCAAACATTATAATAGGATTTTTATAACAGCTTACCTGTAAAATCCTTTTCTTGGAGTACATCACGGGACACAGAGCGACATAGTCATTACTAATGGGTTATATAGATACCGTCAGGTGCTGGCACTGGCAACTTCCAAAACCGGAAGTACCCTCCCCTATATAAGCCCCTCCCATCCGGGAGCACCTCAGTTTTGTAGCAAAGCAATAAGTGTCCCTAAAGAGGGGCGGGAGCTCTGTGTCCCGTGATGTACTCCAAGAAAAGGATTTTACAGGTAAGCCGTTATAAAAATCCTATTTTCTTTCTCGTACATCACGGGACACAGAGCGACATAGTCATTACTAATGGGATGTCCTAAAGCAATGCCAAATGAGGGGGGGGATACACCATATATAAGCTGAGCGCTATCAGACATGAGGATCTTTTGCGGCCTGCAACACACTGCGCCCAAAGGCGACATCCTCCTGACTTCTAACGTCCACCTGGTAGGACCTAGTAAACGTGTGTACCGAAGACCATGTTGCGGCCTTACAGATTTGAGCCAGGGAGGCCTGGTGATGCACTGCCCATGAAGTTCCAACTGCTCTCGTGGAGTGCGCTCTAACTTTGAACGGAGGTGGTCTCCTTCTCAAGCCATAAGCTTGCATAATGACCTGTCGAATCCACTTGGCTAAAGTAGACTTTGACGCTGCCTGACCCTTTCTGGGGCCTTCCGGCAGAATAAACAAAGTATCCGTTCTGCGAATCTGAGCAGTGGCTTTTAGATAAGCTTTAACTGCTCTTACTACATCCAAAGAATGCAATAACTTTTCCTCTACCGAAGTAGGTTTGGGGAAAAAAGAAGGAAGAACCACATCTTGGTTCAAATGAAACCTCGATACCACCTTAGGAAGAAAGGCTGGATGAGGACGTAACACTACTCTGTCCTTATGGATAACCAGATATGGCTCCTTACAGGACATAGCTGCTAATTCCGATACTCTTTTAGCCGAACAAATGGCTACTAGAAAAATCAATTTCCTGGTGAGAAGCACCAAGGAAATATGCTGTAATGGTTCAAATGGTTGTTTCTGTAGAACCGACAGAACCAAGTTTAGATCCCATGGACATATGGGAATATTAACCGGAGGACTAATACGCATCACTCCTTGTATAAAGGCTTTGACTAGTGAATGCGAAGCCAAGGGCCTTTGAAAAAATATTGACAAGGCCGAAATCTGACCCTTGATAGTACTCAAGGCAAGCTTCCTATCTACAGCCCACTGTAGGAAGTCCAGAATCCTACCTATTACGTACTTATGTGGATGCCATTTCTTGGCCTCACACCACGCGATGTACGCCTTCCAGATTCTATAGTAGATCTGCCTGGATACCGGCTTCCTGGCATTGATCATGGTAGATACCACAGCATTAGAGAGCCCTCTCTTTTTTAGAATGTGGGCTTCAATAGCCAGGCCGTCAAACCTAGGGCTGGTAAGGAAGGGTGGTATATCGGTCCTTGCGAAAGCCGGACGACGTGGGAGAGTCCAAGGACTCCCCACTGAAATTTTACAATCTCCGCGTACCACGCTCTTCGGGGCCACGCTGGAGCCACCGGAATCACTGGTTTCTTTTCTACCCTGATTCTGCGGAGTAATCGAGGTAACCATTGGCGGTGTGAATGCATATATCAGCTTGAACTGATCCCAAGGGAACACTAGGGCATCCGAGCCGCAAGCTAGGGGATCCCTTGTCCGAGAGACAAACCTGTCCCCCTTTGCGTTGAATCTGGATGCTAGAAGATCTACATCCGATGTTCCCCACCGCTGACATATTGTCCAGAAAACCTCAGGGTGAAGGGACCCTTCCTCTGGGCCTAATTGCTGGCGACTTAGAAAGTCCGCCTTCCAATTCTCCACTCCTGGAATGAATACCGCGGATATGGCTGGGACATATTTTTCTGCCCATTTCAGGATGTAATTTACTTCCCTCTGGGCTGCACGACTCCTGGTGCCCCCCTGATGATTGATATATGCCACTGCTGTGGCATTGTCTGATTGAATTCTGACAGGGGACCCTTGGAGTTTGGATGTCCATGCTACTAGGGCATACCGGGCTGCTCGTATCTCTAAGAGATTGATGGGCAGGGCCTTTTCTGCATCCGACCATCTGCCCTGGAGAGACTATTGCTCCAGTACTGCTCCCCAGCCTATAAGGCTGGCATCTGTAGTGACCACCTTCCAAGAAATCGGACTGAAGGATTTCCTTTTTTCCAGATTCTGGGGAACCAACCACCAACGGAGGCTCTTGCGAACGGAAGGGGACAAGGACATTGTAAGTCTAGGGCCTGAACTTTTTTGTTCCAGGCTGACAGTATGGCCCCTTGCAAATTCCTTGAATGGAATTGACCGTAGGGTACTGCTTCGAATGATGCCACCATTTTTCCCAGCAGCCTCATATACAGGCGTATGGACGGCTGTCTTTTTTGTACCCACTAAGTGGATCAAATCTTTCAAAGACAACACCTTTCCTCGAGGCAAGAATATTTTTCTCTGGCCTGAATCCAACCTTAGCCCCAAGTATTCCAGACTTTTGACTGGTTTTTAGGGCTGACTTGTCTCGGTTGATAATCCAACCGTGAGATTCCAGATACTTGATCGTCTTGTGAACGACCACGTCTAGTTTTTTCACTGAGTGGTCTATCAGCAACAAGTCATCCAGATATGCCATTATCATTACACCTTGTGTTCTTAGATTGGCCAATAAAGGGCCAGAATTTTTGTAAACACTCGTGGTGCTGTGGCCAAACCGAAGGGTAAGGCTCTGAACTGAAAATGGCGCCCTTCTACTGCAAAGCGTAGAAATTTTTGGTGGACTGGAAAGATGGGAATGTGCAAATAAGCATCTTTGATGTCGATCGTGGCTAACCAATCCTCCCCTTGTAGGGCAGTGGCCACCGATCGGATCGACTCCATCGGAAAGTCCTGATATACAGGAATTTGTATAGCCCTTTTAGAATTAATATGGGCCTCCCGTCCGCGTTTGCTTCGGGACTGTAAAGAGGTTTGAGTAAAACCCGAACCCTCATTCTTCCAGGGGAACCTCCATAATTACTCCTTGGAGCAATAGTTGTTCTAGTGCCAACAGGAGGGACTCTCTCTTCCGGGGATCCCTTGGCACGTTTGACCTCAAAAATGGGAAGGAGGAGAGTCTTTTAACTCCAAACTGTATCCCAAATCTACTGCGGAGAGCACCTATCTGTCTTGATCGTGTCCCGCCAGGTCTCTTGCGAACAACTGGAGTCCTCCCCCCACCCGACTGAGTGGGGGCTTCAATGAATTTAACTTTGGGGGAGGTTTTGTACCTCCCCTGACCCAGGGTTTCTCATTACCCTGCTACTGTCCCTGTTTTTTACCCCCGGGATTTGACCGAGGAGGCCGTCGGAACTGTTACACAGCCGATGCCCCAGGGACTGGAGAAGCAGGCCTCTTAAAGAGGGACCTCTAACTCTGCTTTTAACCGGCAAGAGCGTATTTTTACCGCTGGAAATTTTCTGGATATATTTGTCCAGGTTTTCCCTGAATAAGCGTTCACCATGAAATGGGACGCTAACCAGCCATTCTTTACAGGGAGCTTCAGCAGACCAGTTTTTGAGCCATAGGAGCCTACGCATATGTACTATAGACAGCTTAAGGCGGGAGGCCTGATGGACTGAATCCTCTATGGCGTCAACCGCAAAGCCTAAGGCTCTAGGTAGATCAGCTAGGGCAAGGCCTGCTGATCTGTCAAGTCCCTCAAGACCTGTTTCAACTGATCCTTCACTGCTTAGCAGACCCCAATAGCTGCTACTGCTGGTTGTATCACCAAGCAGATTTTCATAAGGACTCCAATCTTTTATCTATTGGGTTCTTGAACATTTGGACATTATCCACTGGACATGTCAGTGATTTATACATACAAGAGATGGCTGCGTCCACTGTAGGGACCTTCCATTTTTTTTTTTTTTTTGATGAACTTATCCTCCATGGGATAGACCACCGGAAATCTCTTGGGGAAATAAATATTTTCTCAGGACGTTCCCAATCCTGGTAAATGAGCCCTTTCAGTAAAGGGTGAAGTGGAAAAGAACAAACAGTCTGGGGGCTTCTAGCGACCCCAACGAGGATACAGTAGTGGTTGATGGTTCCGCAAGGTGCATTTTTAAATGCTGATCGGACCATGTTAGTCAGAGACTGAACCCATAATCTTTCAGCTTAAGATGCTGAGAAAAGGTTCTCCTGATCCCCTTCAGGCAGGTCGATCCCTGTATGGGACTGTTGCTCTGCTAACAGGCACTCTGAAGGAGGAGACGGAGATCGGGCGTGCTTTCCCTGACAGGGAGGCAGCGATAAATGTTGACAATCTCTCTCTAATCCTCCCAGAGCTGAGGAAAAAACCTCCTCTGTTACATACACAGGAGCAGGTGAACTGAGGACAGCCACAGTACCAAGTACCCTGCGGGGTCTCTACGGTCACTTACCTCTGAACTTCAGGGGAGACTGGTGCAGCAGGAGTATGCCCAAGATCCTCCGAGCCCGATGAGACCCCCTTCGCTTCCTGGAAGATTCAGTTCCGGAGCTTCTGGACGGCATATTCCTAAGCCTAAAGCTGAGGTATTCCAGCCGTAATACACCACTTTTACTGAGAATAGTCTAGCACAATTGCTGCTATATCACAGTTGGTGTCTACTAATGTGCCTTTCTAGGGGATGCCTGTATCAACCGCTTGCTGTATGCCTTTAAATGTTGCCAGCTCTGTCTCTGTACTTCATAGCCAGCTCACTACAATATTGTGGTTTTTTTAAACTGCTGGGACGCCCGCACATGCGCAGAAGCGCTGCGGCGCGCACAGAGCGTCATCCCCCAGGCTCCGCCCCCTTTCCCGGCTCACCTCTATATATAGAGGCGCGTGCACGCGCACGCGCGCGGGCACGTGCGCCTTCGGCGCTAATTTCAAATATGGTAACAAGGGACAGGAGCCAGGGCCCCTCTTTGCCGCAGGCCGGGGGATGGACGAGCACTGCAACATGGCAGAGGAAGCAGTTTCCTATAAGAGAACTCACCATCTGCCTGGACTTTGCTCTGCTGAGAAGAAGCTAGTCCACATGACAAGAAAACATTCCACAGCGGCCTCTAGTGGACAAACACAGGTACCGCAGTCTAATATATTAAATATATATAAAAAATTTTTTTTTTTTTTTTTTTTTCTTGACCACCATTAAAAATTATTACATTTTTTTAGTAGTTACAGGCATGCACAGAATTTTGCGGGAATACCATTAGGTAACAGACAGAAAGACAAATTAGGCTTGGGGGTCCCCC
The DNA here is from genome assembly GCA_029206835.1 of Rana muscosa. Lineage (NCBI taxonomy): Eukaryota > Metazoa > Chordata > Amphibia > Anura > Ranidae > Rana > Rana muscosa. The sequence continues at coordinate 1,019,444,317 of CM055122.1, read as the reverse complement.
AATAGAACCAAGTTCCTGGGGGCCCCCACTTACCTGTTCCCCGCCGCAGGACTTTGGTCCACAAAAGCCCAAACTTCACCTATCACGGCAGGCATTGTAATCAAACCTTCAGGGACCGGGTTCCCAAGGATTCCACTCCCCTGGACCTGTATAGCACCCTGCACAGAAAACATCTTGGTCGTGGGTATGACCAGAGCTCTGGATCCCAGGGTCCAGCCCTCCTAAGAGAAGCATTACAGGCAAAACCTTGCTCTTCTCTGCAAGGCCCGGGTACCGACCGTTTAGCTATGAAGCTTTTTTGGTCGGATCCGGAATAGCTTACTGAGGCCCAAAAGAACCTGTACGCAAGCTCAGTGAAAAACACATGTTTCTTCTTGGCCAACACCTTAGACACTGGCAAAAAACTGAGGTGCTCCCGGATGGGAGGGGCTTATATAGGGGAGGGTACTTCCGGTTTTGGAAGTTGCCAGTGCCAGCACCTGACGGTATCTATATAACCCATTAGTAATGACTATGTCGCTCTGTGTCCCGTGATGTACGAGAAAGAAATATATTTTTAAAGCAAAGGCCCTACAGAATAAAATGGTGGGTGTTGCATTTTTTTTTTCTACACAGTATTTGCGCAGCGATTTTTCAAACGCATTTTTTGGGGAAAAATACACTTTTTTTAATTTTAATGCACTAAAACACACTATATTGCCCAAATGTTTGATGAAATAATGTTTGATGAAAAAAAAAGATGATCTTAGGCCGAGTACATAGATACCAAACACGACATGCTTTAAAATTTCGCACAAACGCGCATTGGCGACAAACTACATACATTTTTAAAAGCCTTTACAGGTTACCCCGTTAGATTTACAGAGGAGGTCTACTGCTAAAATTACTGCCCTCGATCTGACCTTCGCGGTGATACCTCACATGCATGGTGCAATTGCTGTTTACATATGACGCCAGACCGACGCTTGCGTTCGCCATTGGGCAAGAGCAGGGCAGGACAGGGGTGCTTTTTTTTTTTTAATTATTAATTTTGCTTTTTTTTTTTTTTAAACTGTTGCTTCCATATTTTTTTTTTTTTAATCATTTTTATTGTTATCTCAGGGAATGTAAATATCCCCTATGATAGCAATAGGTAATGACAGGTACTCTTTTTTGAAAAAACTGGGGTCTATTGGACCCTAGATCTTTCCTCTGCCCTCAAAGCATCTGACCACACCAAGATCGGTGTGATAAAATGCTTTCCCAATTTCCCAATGGCGCTTTTTATATCCGGGGGGGGGGACATTCCCTCCCACTGCTTGTAAAAGCAGTCCAGAAGCTAATTAGCCACTAGGATTGCTTTTACATGAAAGCCGGCCGCTGGCTGAAAAGAATGATACCAAGATGATACCTAAACCCACAGGCATCAATCTGGTATAACCATTCAAAGTCCAGCAACATACCAGTACGTTGCTGGTCCTTGTTGGACATGTATTGTAATCTTTTTTTTCATGCAGCCTGTTGGCTGAACGAAAAAAAAGGATTGATCGGTGGGTATGCCCACCATTAGAATACCGCCCTTCATCCATCCACTTCTAATGATGGGCATACATGCACCATTTATATATGCCGAAGCATGGGGGCATCTTCTCGCAAAAGTTATGCCGCGTACACATGGTCAGACTTTTCCACGGGCAAGCCTCCGTCGGAATTTCGACCGTATGTACGCGTCATTAGGAGCAAAATCGCTCCTCCGCTCCTGCTGCCCCAATGCTTCGGCATATATGCTTTTTTTTTTTTTTAACTGTGGAGGTGAAATCAACTCCTACAGCACTGGAGTCGCAGGGATCAGGCCTGTCTCTGCGAACGCTGCAGTTATGTGTGTTGTGTTTTGCAAGTGACAGTGATCGATCGATACTGCACTTGGGTGGCCTGGGCTGGACGGAGGGGCAAAACGCAGGTGCTAGCAGGTATCTGGGCTGATCCCGCTAACACTGCGTTTTTGGGAACCCTAAACTGCTGGGGACGCTAGTATAGATCTGATCAGATCAGATATTGATCTGTTCAGATACTATACCACTAAGGGGGGTGTATGCTTAAGGTGTGGGTGTTAGCGCTACTGGCACTAACCTGACGCTGCCTGGGGTGTGATGCAGACCCTCTCTGACGCTAAAACCTAATTGATATCACCCGCCGGGCGATCAGGGGGTTAAACCTTTATTGGGTTATATATACGGTGGGTGCCCTGACACTATAAAACGCAAACTAACTAACCAGCGTCACCCGTAACACTTATATGATGATCACTGGTGAAAGGGTTAACTAGGGGCAATTAGGGGGTTAAAACCTTTATTAGGTAATATATGGGGGTACCTGACGCTATATAAAAACCTGACGGCGAACCTAAAAAAAAATTACTGGCTACCTATCGGCATCACCGACACTAAGACAACGATCATAAAAACGATCGCTTAGCGACAGTGGTGATAGGGGGTGAAAGGGTTACCTGGGGGCGATCAGGGGGTTAAACCTTTATTAGATAATATATGGGGGTACCTGACGCTATAAAAACCTGCGGCGAACCTAAAAAAAATTACTGGCTACCGATCTGCATCACCGACGCTAAGACAGCGATCAGAAAAATGATCGCTTAGCGGCAGTGGTGATAGGGGGTGAAAGGGTTACCTGGGGGGCGATCAAGGAGGTTAAACCTTTATTAGGTAATATATTAGGGTACCTGACGCTATAAAAACCTGCGGCGAACCTAAAAAAAATTACTGGCTACCGATCTGCATCACCGATGCTAAGACAGCGATCAGAAAAATTATCGCTTAGTGACAGTGGTGATAGGGGGTGAAAGGGTTACCTGGGGGGCGATCAAGGGGGTTAAACCTTTATTAGGTAATATATGGGGGTACCCGACGCTATAAAAACCTGCGGCGAACCTAAAAAAAATTACTGGCTACCGATCAGCATCACCGACGCTAAGACATCGATCAGAAAAATGATCGCTTAGCGACGGCGGTGCTAGGGGGTGAAAGGGTTACCTGGGGGGTGATCAAGGGGGTTAAACCTTTATTAGGTAATATATGGGGGTACCCGACGCTATAAAAACCTGCGGCGAACCTAAAAAAAATTACTGGCTACCGATCAGCATCGCCGACGCTAAGACATCGATCAGAAAAATGATCGCTTAGCGACGGTGGTGCTAGGGGGTGAAAGGGTTATCTGGGGGGTGATCAGGGGGTTAAACCTTTATTGGGGGGGGGGGTTAGGGGGCTACACTGGACCTAAAACTAAATGTAGTGACACTTTTACAGTCACAAATGTCACTGATTGCAGTGATCACTAAATAAATGGTCACTGTGACTGGGGGCTGGGGGGTGATCTGGGGGGGCGATTTATGTGCTTATGTGTCCTGGTGTCAGTGTAGTGTTGTGTGCACTGACCTGCATCTTCTCCTGTATGGCGCTCGGTATATGTGAGCGCCGCAGGAGAGATGACATCACTTCCTCCTGCCTGTGTAAACAGTACACAGGCAGGGGAAGCTCTCATTTGCCGGGAGCGATCGAGAGGGGGGGCCGGAATCGAACGGCCGTCCCCTCATGCCGGATCGCTCCCGAAGGTAAAACGACCACCCACTGTAAAGAAGGCAATCACGTATATGTACGTGATTCTGCCTGTCGTGCCATTCTGCCGACGTATATTTACAGTGGGCGGTCGTTAAGTGGTTAAGACCCCTTTCACACTGAGGGCGTATTGCAGGCGCTATAGCGTTAAAAATAGCGCCTGCAATCCGCCCTTAAACTGCTGCTCCATTGTCTCGTGTGAAAGCCCGAGGGCTTTCACACTGGAGCGTTGCGCTAGCAGGACGGTAATAAAAGTCCTGCTAGCCGCATCTTTGGAGCGGTGAAGGAGCGGTGTGTTTACAGCTCCTCCACCACTCCTGCTCATTGAAATCAATGGCACAGCGCGGCTATACCGCCTGCAATGCGCTGCTTCAGCAGCGCATTTTGGGTGGTTTTAACCCTTTCTCTGCCTCTAGCGGGGGTTAAAAGCACCCCGCTATTAGCCAAAATGTGCCGCAAATCTGCCCATAGCGTCGGCGGTAAAAATAGCGGCGTTTTACTGCCGACGCTATGGGCGGCTCAGTGTGAAAGGGGTCTTAAAGCAGATTCTTGATCTTTTTAACAATTCTATAAAACTGCTGGTGATCTGTACTTCTGCAACGGTCATCCTCATTATGCTCCGTTCACATCTCTGCATATGGGGGGGGGCGACAATCGCGATAAAAACGTGCGAATAGAATCGCAGGACGCTCGTCGCCCAAAAGTAGCTCCTGTATTTCTTTTGCGCATTTTTACCACGATTGTCGCACAACGAATCGCGGAAAAATCGCACAGCGCTTGGGGTGCTATTAAAATCAACGGGCAACGCACCGGGAACGCAGGGGCATCCCATGATTTGCAGCGATTGCGAATCAGGGGCAGAATCGCAGCGATTGCGTCCGCAATTCGGAATGCGGAGATGTGAACAGAGCCTAATTGTAAACAATACACATGTATTGTACAGATTACCACCAGCCTCCTCTATTACTGTTGGGGTATTCAGGGTGTTGTAGGCCGCCCAGATGCAATAGCCAGCAGTGGAGATTTCTCCATCCACACTGTTTGGGGGAATGGGAGAATCAAATGATTTTCAGATGAGATTCAGATTGAGAATATTGAACTATCCTGCTTTAGTTCTGACAAGTGAACTTGAGTTGTCCTAAAGCTGAACTAAACCCATCGATTTAATGGTTTCCCACAATGGAAGGCATGCCTTGAATATTAATTTCTCACAGTTGCTTGTGCTCTGAAATGAACTGTCATCAGTCAATTGGTGTCATAACTGATCACACATGCAGCACCATGACAACTGCCTATCAAACAGAAGAAAAACTTCCAATAAGGTCGCTATGCATCCCATAATGTGTGTTGGTAGTGGGTTTATTTAGTACATACCCGCCTTGGCATATTCAGAGGCTGCACTGTCATAGTCCGGCTTCCATTTTAGAAAACCGGTTTTTAAGCTGGGAATAAAAATCAGAATGATACATTGTAACTGAATTGTAACATATAATAGAACAGGCATGTGTCAGAGGAAGAACAGAAAGAGACAGCGAGAAAAACAACACAGATCTGGAATGTTATCACCCAGACTTCACTGTATATGAGAACACATTCCCTGCTTTATAGATACGTCCAAAATGTCTTCTATTTTATCTCTTATTTGGTGAAGAGTTCAAACCTATGTCTTTGTTTTCTGTCTGTGACCCCCGCTGGGAAGATATCTGTTTCTGTGACATCAATACAAGAAATAGGGGGGGGTGAAGTATTCACTAGGACAGTGACAGAAATAAAAATATTGTCCAAGTTTCTATCATTACTCTAATAAAGTGTGTATCAATAAGTAAGTGAGGGGATGGACATGACAGCACTATAGATCTCTGTGGATTTGGGGGATAGATATGAAAGCACTATAGATCTCTATGGAAGTGTAGGATAGACATGACAGCACTATAGATCTCTATGGAAGTGTGATATAGACACGACAGCACTATAGATCTCTGTGGATCTGGGGGTGGACATGACAGCACTATAGATCTCTGTGGATTTGGGGGATAGACATGAAAGCACTATAAATCTCTGTGGATGTGGGGGATAGACATGACAGCACTATAGATCTCTATGGAAGTGTGGGATAGACATGACAGCACTATAGATCTCTATGGAAGTGTGGGATAGACATGACAGCACTATAGATCTCTGTGGATCTGGGGGATAGACATGACAGCACTATAGATCTCTGTGGATCTGGGGGATAGACATGACAGCACTATAGATCTCTGTGGATCTGGGGGTGGACATGACAGCACTATAGATCTCTATGGATCTGGGGGATAGACATGACAGCACTATAGATCTCTATGGAAGTGTGAGATAGACATGACAGCACTATAGATCTCTATGGAAGTTAGAGATAGACATGACAGCACTATAAATCTCTGGGGGATGGACATGATAGCACTATAGATCTCTGTGGATCTGGGGGATGGACATGACAGCACTATAGATCTCTATGGAAGTGTGGGATAGACCCGACAGCACTATAGATCTCTATGGACGTGTAGGATAGACATGACAGCACTATAGATCTCTATGGAAGTGTAGGATAGACATGACAGCACTATAGATCTCTATGGAAGTGTAGGATAGACATGACAGCACTATAGATCTCTATGGAAGTGTGGGATAGACATGACAGCACTATAGATCTCTATGGAAGTGTAGGATAGACATGACAGCACTATAAATCTCTATGGAACTGTGGGATAGACATGACAGCACTATAGATCTCTGTGGAAGTGGGGGGTGGACATCACAGCACTATAGATCTCTGTGGATCTGGGGGATGGACATGACAGCACTATAAATCTCTATGGAAGTGTGGGATAGACATGACAGCACTATAGATCTCTATGGAAGTGTGGGATAGACATGACAACACTATAGATCTCTATGGAAGTGTGGGATAGACATGACAACACTAAAGATCTCTGTGGATGTGGGGGATAGACATGACAACACTATAGATCTCTGTGGATGTGGGGGATAGACATGACAGCACTATAGATCTCTGTGGATCTGGGGGTGGACATGACAGCACTATAGATCTCTGTGGATGTGGGGGATAGACATGACAGCACTATAGATCTCTATGGACGTGTAGGATAGACATAACAGCACTATAGATCTCTGTGGATGTGGGGGATAGACATGACAGCACTCTAGATCTCTATGGAAGTGTAGGATAGACATGACAGCACTATAGATCTCTATGGAAGTGGGGGGTGGACATGACAGCACTATAGATCTCTGTGGATCTGGGGGATAGACATGACAGCACTATAGATCTCTGTGGATCTGGGGGATAGACATGACAGCACTATAGATCTCTATGGAAGTGTGAGATAGACATGACAGCACTATAAATCTCTGGGGGATGGACATGACAGCACTATAGATCTCTATGGACGTGTAGGATAGACATAACAGCACTATAAATCTCTGTGGATGTGGGGGATAGACATGACAGCACTCTAGATCTCTATGGAAGTGTAGGATAGACATGACAGCACTATAGATCTCTATGGAAGTGTAGGATAGACATGACAGCACTAAAGATCTCTATGGAAGTGTAGGATAGACATGACAGCACTATAGATCTCTATGGAAGTGTAGGATAGACATGACAGCACTATAGATCTCTATGGAAGTGTAGGATAGACATGACAGCACTATAGATCTCTATGGAAGTGTAGGATAGACATGACAGCACTATAGATCTCTATGGAAGTGTAGGATAGACATGACAGCACTATAAATCTCTATGGAACTGTGGGATGGACATGACAGCACTATAGATCTCTGTGGAAGTGGGGGGTGGACATGACAGCACTATAAATCTCTATGGAAGTGTGGGATAGACATGACAGCACTATGGATCTCTATGGAAGTGGGGGGTGGACATGACAGCACTATGGATCTCTATGGAAGTGGGGGGTGGACATGACAGCACTATGGATCTCTATGGAAGTGGGGGGTGGACATGACAGCACTATAGATCTCTGTGGATCTGGGGGATAGACATGACAGCACTATGGATCTCTATGGAAGTGGGGGGTGGACATGACAGCACTATGGATCTCTATGGAAGTGGGGAGTGGACATGACAGCACTATGGATCTCTATGGAAGTGGGGAGTGGACATGACAGCACTATAGATCTCTGTGGATCTGGGGGATAGACATGACAGCACTATGGATCTCTATGGAAGTGGGTGGTGGACATGACAGCACTATGGATCTCTATGGAAGTGGGGGGTGGACATGACAGCACTATGGATCTCTATGGAAGTGGGGGATAGACATGACAGCACTATGGATCTCTATGGAAGTGGGGGGTGGACATGACAGCACTATAAATCTCTATGGAAGTGTGGGATAGACATGACAGCACTATAGATCTCTATGGAAGTGTGGGATAGACATGACAGCACTATGGATCTCTATGGAAGTGGGGGGTGGACATGACAGCACTATATACGTCTATGGGAGTGGGGGATAAACATATTTCAGCGTTAATCCCATGTAGGAATAGCTCCTATGGTCTCAGTCATCCATTCTCTCTCTCTTACTATTTCTCTGCCTTGGCCAGGTGCTCCAGCCCTTCATTGATCTTCTGAGCCGCCATGACAGCCCCGGGAATAATACCATACGTCAGGGAGGAGGCGGGGCCAGGCTGGGGTGGTCATCATACATGGAAAGTAACTCCCTCTGTATGGTGAGGAGGGGACAACCTCTATATAGAGTCTATGGGACGTTCTGTCCCTGGATATGTCCGCAGCCATGTTTATAGAGACCCTGTATAGAAATACCACAGTCGGCTTCAACAAAATGGCTGCAATATTCTACCTAGGAGCAGACAGATATAGAGAATATTCTTCCATTATAGTACTGGGGACAGAGCTGGAATTACTCTGAAGTCTATGTACGGCATGGGAATAGGAAATGACTGTACTAGGAGCTGACATACGGTGTGGAGACCTGTGTGTATCATCATGTAGGTGTAGGCAATGTGGGAAGTGAGGGCGGACTACATTTCCCAGGATTCCCGGCTCTCCTCTGCTCCCACTTCCTTCATGATCTGTGAGGAGAGTTTGTGCGCACACGGTGCAGCTTGTTATCACAAACATTACATTGCATGGTAAGTAGGACACAACTCACCCAGCTCCCTTCTCTAATGTCCTTTGCATCAAACTCCATGTTGCCCTTGGTAATACAATGCTTTGTGTTCTCCTAAATAGAAAACAAGGTGCTGTTATAGAAGACTTGTATGCTGGGTGATGGGGCTCATTCACACCATGTGCATTATTACCTGTGGTAATAATGTCAGTCACAGTGAGGACATATAGAGAATAATGGTCTTCTACGCGCCTCACTCGCCCCACCATGCCCTGTCTGTGCTTTTCACCACTTCCAAGTCCAGGCCAATACTGACATTCCTCTCCTACATGTAAAAGAAATCTGTTTCTGCTAGAAAACTACTTAGAACCCCCAAACATTCTATGTTTTTTTTAAGCAGAGGCCTTAGGGAATAAAAATGATGAGTTTTCCATATTTTTATGTCATTCGATATTTATGCAGCGGTTTTTCAAACTCAAATTTGTTTGGGAAAAAATACACTTTAATGAATGTTAATGCAAAAAAACACAATATAATACCCGACTGGTAAAAAAGAAAAGATTAGGTTACGCTGAGTAAATAGATAGCAAACATGCCACACTTTAAAACTGCGTCTTCCCAAGGAAGAGCACCAAACTTTGGTACCTATAAAACTCCATAGGCGGCGCTTTAAAAGCCTTTACGGAGTTCCCCCCTCCAAAAATTAAAAGCCAGCAGCTACACATTCTGTAGCTGCTGACTTAATATTCGGACACTTACCTGTCATGAAGTCTAGTAATGTCGGCACTGCGGCTTACATTTCCATCAGCTGTCGGGTGCTGCCATTGCCGGTAAGAGAACCCGGCAGTGAAGCATTGCAGCTTCACGACCGGGTCCCTACTGGCCCGGAGGAGTGTGATAGATTTTGACGCACCTCGTCACGGCGAGGTCCAGCAAAAGTGGGGACAGGGAACCTGTCAAAAATGAGTGCCCCCCCCCCCCCTGAAATGTGCCAAATGTTGCACCGGAGGGGGGAGGAGACAGATGAACGGAAGTTCCACTTTTAAGTGGAACTCCGCTTTAACAGTTGAGTTTCACAGGGGTGCTGGCGCTAAAATTATTTCCCTTACTCTGACATGTGTGGTGCGATCTCTGTTTAGATATGTGTGTGGGATCTACGCGCATATTTGGATGGGGGCACTTTAAAAAAATAAAATAATAATATTTTACAATTTTTTTTAACTACACTGTATCTTTAAAAAAAAAAAAATCTCTTTTGTTGCTATCGGAAGGGCTGAACAACATCCCTTGTGATGGCATGGGCAATGACCGGTCCTCTTTATGGAGAGATCTGGGGTCTATTAGGCCCGAGGTCTTTTCTCTGTCCTCCAAAGATTGTGATCACACTAAGATCGGTTTGATCAGATGCTTGTTCAAGCGGGTAACGGCGTCACTTCCGGTTTCTGATGTCACGCGGTGGGAGGAACAATAGTTTCTCTCACTGTATCCCAGGAACCAGATACTGCTGGTTGCACCCTTACTGGGCTCCCCAATTGCATGGGAGAGCCCGGTAAAGACAGTGACATGAGGGGAGTGGGACCCCCTTCCGCCGCCTGTAAAAGTAATCCAGCGGCTTCTTAACCGCTAGGATTACTTTTACATTACAGGGAATAACCGGTCCTAAAAAATGATATCTTATTCTTTTCTACAGCGATGACCGACATATCACCCTTCCAATCCAGCGACATACCGATACATCGCTGGAGTGATTAAATTAGTTCTAAACTCAAGGGGTAAGTTTGTTTTTTCAGGAAAAATTAATAGGTGAGCTAACACCAAATATCCTGGCCACCCCTCAGGACCCCACTGTGCATAGCTGTCCACCCCAGTGTAAGACCCCTTTCACACGGGCGGATAGATGAAGTTATCTACCGCACCTAAACTCAAACAATGCTTTCCTATGGCCCCTTTCACACACTGCATTTCTTTACATGGGGTTTTGTGCGGTTAGAAAAAATAAATTTGACTGCGTCCAGGACCAATTTAGCATAGCTATCTGCACATAACCGCAGGTAATCGCAGTGTACTATTTCTCCTGAAGATAGCGGCAACAAGGAAAGAAAAACAACAGGAAGCACATCAGAAATGGCAAGAATATTCCACCGCAGCTAAACGCAGCCGCATGTAAAAGCTGCTAATCGCAATGTACAAGTGATCGCTGTGCCTGGAGTCCTGGAATTTCAAAATAACAAAACATGCTTTTAACAGCGGCAGAACAGCCGCCCGTGTGAAAGAGGCCTAACAGTCTGTACACTGCAATACACAGCCCCGGACTGAGTATCCATCATAATGCTTGCAGTGGCAGCCACATGACCACATTACCATGCTCACCAATGATAAGTGCATCTGAGGCTGCTACTGCTAAGGTGTCCCAGGAAAAAGAAGTGCTTCTCATTGGTCAGCGCAGTCATGTGGTCCCTCTGAGCATTGTGCGGTGGTGGCCAGAATATTTGGAGTTTGTTCTCATTTTCATTTTTCTTCAAAATGGGAACTTGGCCAATAACACAACGCACATGTAAAAGCAACACAACTGCACCGGATCAATGCAGGTCACTGCAAGGGCCCAGAGAAAACAATGTTTTTTTTTTATGTGACTCATTCACACCACAATATTGTGTACATGTGTATTGCATTAAAATGCAATGCAACATAAGGGCTCATTCATGCTGCTTGAATGCTAAATATCCGTTTTAGCATGCAGGCAGTTGTTGGTATGTACTTCCAGTGAGGGAATGGTGTGATGCACATTTCAGAACTTTTTTTATTTTTTTTCTACTGTATTTCAAGTATGTTTTAAAGTGACAATTTGTGTCTCTGCACGGCAGCATTTTACTACAGCTCGCTACATCGCACATCCTGGCTGCATTGCAGTGTCGATGGGGGACACAGAAAACTTTTTATCTAATACAGAAAAAATACCAGTTACTGAACTTTGTGTGAATGTGCCCTAAAAAGGAAAGTCGACACACAATAAGAATATCTGACAAATAATCGTCAACTTTTTGCATTCTAGTCTTATATTGAAAATTAAAAGGTTACTCCACTTATGAAAATTCTTGTGCGACAGAATACAACTTCGGAAGTGATGTAATGTGTTGAATTGTTTTGTAATGTATTCTTTTGTTTCAAGCATGCGTATTCTTGCTGTTATGTTTTTTTTTTTTGGAGGAAAACTGTACCAATTAAATGAAAATCGGACATTGTTTTCACATACAATTTTTTTTTTTTATAGCATGCACTTTCAGGTTTTGTCATCCAAAAAGTTGGAATTGGCTGTTGAAAGCACTGTACTTGCAATCAGATAATCGGCTGATCGTTTGGCGTACAAATATTTACTGCCGATTTTCTTATCGTGTGTCTACAGGCCTTTGGTGTTTCGGACCTTTAGGGACCTGTTACTTTACAACCAGTGACATAAAAACATGCAAAGAAATGCAATGTAATGCAACACAAGGTGCATGAAAAGCATATTAAAGAAGTATAACCAAAGCTATTATGGCTATACTTCTCCTGAAGATCAAAGGAGTGCAATTCATTCTGCACTCCTGTGATCTGTTTGCAGCCGAGCCCGCTATCAGCTGACGTCCACAGAGCCGTTCCAGGCTCTGAAAAGATCCTGACCATATGATTGGGATCATCCCAGAACCCTGGACCAACCGCTGGCTCAGCCTTTCAGTGATCTTCTGGGAGCCTGAGCCAGCCCCTCCCCAACATGGCACTCCAGTGCTTAACAATGCATTGCAGTGAGTTTGTATTAGCAGTATGATGTGAAAGGACTGAGTAGTTCTCTCTTTTTTTTTTAGTTCTATAAAATGTGGTTCCTGCCCAGTAACACATCTCATCGCTTAGTGATGGGTGTGATGAGCAGAATTCATTTTTATTCTGGATGTAGAATAGCTCTTGTCTGGATCTGTGTCCTGTAATTCTCTATACATGTTACTATTCAGCTTTTTACTAACAATCGCTAATGTTTTTATAATCCTGTGTGTACGGTGCACATAATGAATCACACCGAGTTGTGCTGCACATTCCTGTTTCATTCACGTGCAATTCAGTACAGTGCGATTTGAGCCCATTCATTTTCAGGGGGCTCAAATCGCACTACATCGCACCAAAAGTACTGCACGCTTTTGGAAACGCAATGCAACCGGATTTTATGGTACTTTTGTACCATGTGATCCAGTGCAGGCAAACGCACTGCTTTGCGACCTGCATTTAGGTGTTGTTCAAATTGACATCTGCTATAGATCGCAACTGCAGTGCATTTTAAATGCGGTGGGGGCAACACACACATAATGCCGGTTTCACAGCACTGCCTTCTATTGTGCCTTTACAGTCTTTCTGTATTTATGGACACATTGTTTTTGCGCTCTTGCATTAGAGTTATTGCATACGGGGAAAACATTTTTTTTTTTTAGGCGTTCAGTTTTTTATTCTCAGATCTGAACATGGGTTGCATTGTTTTTATGGCTCATGCACACCGCTACTTAAAAAAAATAATAATAATATGAATAGATCATTTTTACTGAGTGCAGTATTTTACGAGTATATTTTTATACACACAGATAAACTTAAACACTGCCCTGCAAAGAAAAAAAAATGTAAGTATTCATGTTTTGAGACCTGAAAATAGCCAGAGCTTCAAGGATGCCCTGCACCAAAGATGTCAGCCAGAGTGCTCTCATTGCAGCAGTGGAGCAACATGCAGAGCTGTGGGACCTTGAGAATCCGCAATATGCTGATCGTGTGTACAAGCTGAGGGCCTGGGACGAGGTCTACAAAGCCCTAACCCCCAACTGGGACCGACTGAGTCCACAAGACAAGAAGCTGAGGGGTAAGTGCTGTTTGCCTGTATATTGTTATGTACAGAGCAATATACAGACCCATGGGGGTTGATTTACTAAAACTGGAGAGTGCAAAATCTGGTGCAGCTGTGCATGGTGGCCGATTAGCTTCCAACTTCAGCTTGTTCAATTAAACTTTGATGGGGAAAAAAAAAACCTAATAGGTGATTGGTTTTTATGCACCAAATTTTGCACTCTCCTGTTTTAGTAATTCAACTCCAGGGTATTTTGTGCATTGTGTCCTGAATATCTGGGTTAATTGCAGGCGACGAGTTCCGCACACGTTGGAAATCACTCCGTGATCGTCTACGTCGCGATATAACTGATGAGCAACTGGCCAGAAATGGCGTACCAGCAAGGGGACCTCGTCGCAGACCTCATCCATATGCCACAGAGCTTGCATTTCTCAGAAGGCCGATGGAGTCCAGGGTGTAAGTAGAAATCGGCAGCGCATTTTGATGATTCTGCTGAAATTGCAAAGGCATTCGCTTATTGCTCTTTACTTATAATTTTTTTTAGTACAACCAGTAATTTAGCTGAGGAGGAGGAAGAGGAGGAAGGAGAGGATAGTGATGAGGGACCCTCACATTCTGCTACAGCGTCTGAGGAGATGGTAGCACGATTATCTCCATTAAGTATGCAGGTATATCTAACTTGTTTTATGTTTTGCTCTTTGTCAATACATGTATGCACATATGTGTTTATCATGTATTTATCTCTTTAGGCCCCTTTCACACGGACGGTCCGTTCAGGTCCGCCTGTCAGTTTTTTAGGCGGACCTGAACGGATGCTCCATGTAGCCCTATGGAGCCACGGATGTCAGCGGTGACATGTCCGCTGACATCCGCTCCGCCAAAGTGTGACGGAGGAAAAACCTATTTTTCCATCCTTCAGCGGAGCGGATCAGATGAACACGGACAGACGGTCCGTGTTCATCCGATCCCCCCATAGGGGAGAGCGGCGCTCTGACAGGGCGGTCCCTGCACAGTGTGCGGGGACCGCCCAGTCATCCGCCGGTTGAGCGGGGATCAACGGAGCGATCCCCGGTGAGCAAGCAGAGCTTCACGGGGCAGATCTTCACGGATCCGTCCCGTGTGAAAGAGCCCTAAATCTAGCCATATATTTACAATTTTTCTTGCTCTATCTCTTCAGGGTACTGCGGCAGAAGAAGAGACACCAATCTGGCAGACTCTGCAGACGCGGCATGCAAGAAGGCAGCAGGCTAGATCAATTGATGATGACATCCTCCAAACATTGAACGACATTCGTACACGTCACCAGAAGGTGCATTCACCTGAGGACGCTTTTCTGAATCATGCCAATCGGCATGTAGCTTTCTGCCGCAGTATACTGCCTATGCTTGAAGATCTCCCCTTTCAACGCTCTATGCAGGCCACAGATGACATTTACTGTTATCTGGCGGCCTGTAGGTCTGCTTATCGGGAAAATCTTCCTGCTCCGCGGATGACCATATCCACCCCAGTCACCACCTCTGCCACCTACACTGCAGGCCATTCCTCCACCAGTATGCACCCTAGCCCATACTGTCCTCCTTCAGATTGCTATTATACTACTTCCTACACCCCATCCTCCCAGACATCCAGTACCCCTGTAACATATGCACAGTCCCCCATAAACCACTCCCAGGTATAACAAAAACCACATTCTATTACAAGAATCTGTAATCTTGTAATAATATATTTTTTTTTTTTAAAAGCTATAATCCTGTCTTGTTGTCTTGTCTTATTTTTTTTTCAAAATTTTTATTTAAGAAGAAAAGGCAGTTTCCAGAGTAATCATATAATAAGACATTCCGATATTTATAACTTTGATACAAGACAATGAAATTACGAACGTAGTGAGACTGAACAAGGAGCAAACGTATGCCGATAGCCAATGCCTTGTCTTCTATTTATTCTAAGCCCCATTCACACTGGTGCGGCTTTGTAATTGTGCTAGTTCAGCGCGAATTCAAAGCCGCACATCAGTGTGATTTGCACTGCTGATTTCATTGCGGCTTGCGACTTCATGTAAGTTTATGCGCGTCGCAATGAAATCGATAAAAAGTAGTGCAGTAACCATTTTCATAATTGCTGTGACATGAACTGTTCTATTGCTGGCAATTGTGTGCGACTTGTCATGTGCGTTGGAACTGTCAAATTGCATGACAAGTCGCACCGGTGTGAACTTAATGAAAGTTCGTGATTTCCTATCACCTGAGAACTTTATTCCTGGAGTAAAAATTAACATTCCGTATTGTTTTAACTGTTACGCCCAGAACATGCATTTCTCTAGTGATAAATCGCTTGTGTTTTTGTATCACCTGAGCACTGTTCTTCTTGGTGTAACAACTAACACACTAAGTTGATGCAAACATACAAGTGATTTCAAAACACCCGAGAACTGTTTGTTCTTGGTGTACAGTTACTGCAAACCACAGTGTAGTGTGTTAAAGGAGAAGTATGGGTTTTGCTTTTTCCCCATAATCATACTTACATAGGTGGATGTAGCATCGATCCGATTCTGCATCTGTCCCCCAGCATCTCTGCAGTGAGAACCAAGCCACCGAACAGCTCCCCAAAAGGAGAGCTGCTGACTGTCAATCAGCATCTCTCCGCTCTGCTGCTCTATGCTCACTGGAGCGCTGAGCTATGGAGGGGCGGAGAGCGGCCGTCTCAGCGGCTCACTGAGAGGCTGAAACTGCCATCAGTCCAGGCACCTGGCGGATCCAGACTTCCGAAGTCGGGATGACGCGGTGCCTGGACTGATTCCAGTGACATCAGCAGAGAGCGGACTTTTTGCAGACACTCGAGGTTGCCATGGGCGCCCAGTTTGCCCAGAGTGTCGCAAATTTATTCATGGCCCTATGGGAGGAAGAGACTATCTTTTGGTGACAGACCGGCTCATCTGGTGTGTTACCAAAGATACATAGATGATTTAATTATGATCTGGGAGGGGGACCTCATTGGCCTTCAGATGTTCATGTCCAAGCTTAATGGGAACAGGACTAAAAAGGACTAAAATTCGCCCCAGTGTAGACAGGGATGCCCCCTGTCTCCACTTCTATTTGCCCTGGCCATTGAGCCCCTCGCGGCTCTTATCCGCTCTAACAATGATATCTGAGGCTTTCAATATGGGGACCTACAGGAAAAGTTAATGTTGTATGCGGATGATACTATGCTACTTCTAGGGGATACCAAGGGGTCACTGAATGAAGCTATGAGGGTAGTTAAAACCTTTGGTTTTTATTCAGGGTTGGTAGTGAATTGGACTAAATCCTTACTCATGTTTCTTGACGTGGATTCAGATAGGGCTGGGAAAAAAAATCGATTTTAATCTTGAATTGAGTTTTGAGTTCAAATCGATTCAGATTTGAAGAAAATCGATTTTTTTTTTTTTTTTAGATTTTTATTTTTTTTTCCTTCAGAGTTTCGATAGCAGGTCTCCAGGGGGCGTATCCGGAATGGCACTGGGCGGCGTTACCCCAATTACATCTACTCGCCGCAGCCGCCACGAGTAGATGTAATGTAACACTAACTAACCACAAGCCGCCGTCTGCCTACCTGATCAGCGTGTCATGCAGACAGATGGCGGCCATTGCAGTGTTCAAAAGCCGTGCCTCCCGAGTCCTCGTTGTCTGTGATAGGCGGAACACTCAATTTCACAGCAGGCAGTGTTCAGCCTATCACGGACATCCTCTCATCCTCGTCTGTGTTATGAGGATGAGCGGATGTCCATGATAGGCGGAACACTGAAGGGAAATTGAGTGTTCCGCCTATCACAGACGAGAAGGAGGCGCGGCTTTTGAATACTGGAACGGCCGCCGGTGTAGCAGTAAAATCCGTATCCCATGAAAATCTGCATCAGGTATGGGCACAGTGATTGAAGCATGGGCACAGTGAGGCATTGGGCACAGTGAGACACGGGTACAGTGAGGCACGGGCACAGTGAAGAATGGGCACAGTGAGGCACGGGCACAGTTCAATTCAACTAAGAGTAACCTCAAGATTTTTTTGTTGTTTTATTAGCTAAATCCAAACACAGTATTAATAATTTGGATGTTTAACAATCTTTGTTGCACACTGACTTTGCAGTTAGAGAAAGGGTTTGCCTTTGCAATTTTGTTTGTTGATGCACTTTAATTAATATAATAATAAAATAAAAATCGAATCGAATCGTAAATCGAGTTTTTTATAAAAAAATCGCAGATTTTTTTTGGGGGGAAAATCGCCCAGCCCTAGATTCAGACCAACAACTGCCAACGCTTCTTGATATCCCAGTGTCCAAGCAGATTAAATACCTAGGAATACACGTCACCCCTGACCCTTTGGAGTATCTTAGGCTAAATCTCACCCCTTTGTTAAATCACAGCCGTGATAGAATCAAGGTTTGGTCCAGACTAAAAATGTCGCCAGTAGGTAGGATCAACCTAATAAAAATGATTCTTATGCAACAAATTCTTTACGTGTTACACAACTCGCCTCTTGTAATCCCATTAAAACAGTTCCGAATTATTAACTCTATTTTCCGCTCCCTTATCTGGCATTCTTCCCCGGCTAGGGTGAGATTGGAACAGCTTCAATGACCTAAGGAGGCAGGAGGACTAGCACTGCCGAATCCCTGGCTGTACTACTTGGCCTCCCAGCTACAACACATAGCTAGATCGCTAAACCCAGCCCCTGACCCGGAGTTGAACTTGGTAGACTCTACCACCTCACTCATCAAATTCACGATTGGACAGGGGGTAGCTGAGGGGTTGGAAGCTTTGCGGATGGGTAAATCGAATAAACAGTACCCCACGTATAGCCTAATGCAAAAAATCTGGAATAAAGTCCGGACACTACAGCAGGTCACTGGGTTTACTAAATTCAGCCCTATATGGCACAATGATCGATACTTGGAGATAGGGAAACTACAATACAGTAAAAGGTGGCAGCAGTATGGTATTAACTACCTGTATCAAATATTTCGAAATGGAGAGCTGCGTACTTTTGCCGCTTTCCAGGAGGAATTTCAGCTTCCCAGTTCCATGCAATTCTAAGGGCCGAAAATGATGTAGATGCCTGGGTTCAGACTAAAGCTCCAATTTTTAACTATATGGCGGGGGTGTCATCATATAAAGGCTTCATATCTTGTAGTTATACTATGCTCCTTAATTTGTTTCTGCCTGATCTGACCTGTAAGGTGATAGCCCAATGGGAGGGAGACGTTGGGCCTTTTGAGGAGGAACAATGAGAGGAGGCACTTATGGCAGTCTCTCAGTGTTTGCTGAATGTTGCCCAGCGCCTGTCGCAGCTGTACATACTTCTCCGAGTTCACTATACGCCCGCCAGACTGGCTAGAATGGGGGTGCGTGATGATCCCTCCTGCACACGTTGCATGCTGGATCACGGCGACTTGATACACTTGCTGTGGCGTTGCCCCAAACTTCATGCTTACTGGACGGAGGTGATAGAGGTCATTAACCGAACCTTTCAGGTTCAAATTGCTAAAGAGCCCAAACCCTGCTTGCCAGGTATAATTGAGGGTGACACTCTTGAGGAGGTGTCCAGACAGGCGATAGCTAGGGCCCTCTTTCAGGCCCGGATGCTGATTCTACGGCACTGGAACTCAATGGAACCTCCTACTGTAAAGGAGTGGATTAAACAAATGGGTAACACTTTGAAATTGGAAAAACGTATCTACCAACATAGAGGCAGTACAGCAAAATTTTCCAAACTATGGGATCCATGGTAAAGTGTGCCTGGGTTGGCTCCGGTGGAGCTGGTATTGGATAGATTGTCGTGAATCTCCTTGTGTTCTTGCATCTGTAGCAGGGACCCAGTTAATTAACTGCACTACTGTCTCAGGGTATTGTTCATTGTTTTGAGTGGGAAGATGCACATAGTGTACATGTCTCTGCGAACTGTGCAGTATTTTTTTAAACTAAGCATGGTACAGGTTTAATGTATTGCGGTGCTCTGATGCCAATAATGGATGTAATGTACTTTGTTTTGCAATAAAACATTTGTTTTGAGATAAAAAAAAAATGCGCCTCAGTGCGTAACGTTAATAAATTTCAAACGTACATTAGCCTACAAAAGTTAATTAGAACCCTGAATATCAAGAGATATTTCCTTTTCAAAACCCAGTGAGAGATCTACCCAAACAGGGTCTGGAGTTTCATCTGGAGTCCATTCTAAACTGGCCAACAAGTCGGTTTTTAATCCTCCCAAGAATGATCATAGACACATTGAGGTCTTTAAGAATATGGTCACTAGTGATTTGGAAGAAAATAAAAAAAGTGGGGGACCCTTCCTATTTGAAAAGAGGTATTAGCACTCTAGAAAAAAATAAGGACGTAGTAGTCCGTCCCGCCGATAAGGGGGGGAGGACTGGTGATTATGAGAAAATCTTATTACAAAGGGGAAATGGAGCGATTACTGTCAGATACGAACACCTATCAGGTTTTGGGCAGTGACCCTGTTCTCCAGTTCAAGAGTGAACTACAAGTTCTAATTACTTCTGGCAAGATGAACGGAGTGCTTAATAAAAAGGAGGCATTGTATTTAGACCCTAGTGCCTGCAGGAGACCGATAGTGTATTTTTTGCCCAAAATACATAAGGACTCTTGGTCTCTTCCAGGCAGACCCATAGTTAACGGTATTGATTGTGTATTAGCTAGATTGGGTCAGTACATTGATAATTTCTTTAAACCCTTGGTATCTACCACCACAGCGGATCTTAAAGATACCAAACACATCATCCAGATTTTGGAAAATATCCCCTGCAAAGAAAATAGCCTCCTAGTAACAGCAGATGTTAGCTCACTATACACCATCATAGGCCATTGTGATGCCCTAATATCTGTGAAATGGGCTATGGACAGGTCTGACCTGTTGGTTCCCCTTAAAAACTTCTTCATGAAATCATTAGAGTTCTGTCTGGCCAGAAATAATTTCTGATATGATGGTAAATTATTTTTGCAGACGCTCTGGGTTGCCATGGGCGCCCGGTTCGCCCCGAGTGTCGCAAATTTATTCATGGTCCTATGGGAGGAAGAGTCTATCTTTGGTGACAGACTGGCTCAGCTGGTGTGTTACCAAAGATACATAGATGATTTAATCATGATCTGGGAGGGGGACCTCATTGGCCTTCAGATGTTCATGCCCAAGCTTAATGGGAACACTAAGAACATCCACTTATCTTGGAATGCCGATGCTTCCTGCATGACATTCCGGGATTTAGAAGTTTTTAGACAAAGTTGTTCCTTTTTAAAACTAGGAATTTTTTCAAACCCACCGACAGAAACGGGTACATACCACTAGATAGCTGTCATCACCATTCGTGGCTGTATAATATCCCAAGAGGCCGGTTCATTCGCCTACGGCAAAATTGTACTCTTGAGGCAGACTATTACACACAGGCCAATGAACTGATCGATTCTTACAAAAGGGCTACACAAAGGAACATATTGCAGGTGACATCCAAAATATTGGGAGTATGGATCGAGCCATCTTAGTTGCAGATTCCAATAAAAATAAGAGCAGAAGAGATAATAAATTTGAGTACAAAATAATCTTAAGTTACAACAATCAGCATAAAAAATTTGAAAGAATAATTATGAGGCACTGGGAAATTTTAAAAAGAGATAGAATTTTATTTGCAGTATTACCCCCACGTCCGAGATTCATTTACAAGAGACCACCTACTTTGAGGGATGTTTTGGATCCAAGTGTTGTTGACCCCCCCTGTCACAAGAGAAAATAGACTTTTTACTTTTGTGTCAGGATTCTATGCATGCGGAAAATGCCCAGCATGCAGGCAATGCAAACATAACCTTAAAAAAAGGAAGGAGTTCACTGCCTCTGCCACCAATAGAAAATACTAGATAAAGAATCTCAAAATATGCGACACAATTGGGGTGGTGTACATGTTAGAATGCGACTGCGGACTCCAATATGTGGGGAGAACATTAAGACCTATGGGGGTCCGTATAGCTGAAAGAGGTATGAAAACTCACAATGTTTCTAAGCACTTTAGAATTTTCCATAATAGGGATCCAAGATGCCTAAAGTTTTGGGGTCTTGAAAAAGTGAATAAACATTGGAGAGGGGGAAACTACATTAGACAGTTAAGTCAGCGGGAATCCCTATGGATCCGTGAAACCAAGGTTGCGGTACCAAGGGGGTTAAACGTTGAGTTTGACCTCCAATTGTTTCATATCGGATAAATAAGGATTCTTGACTTGCTTACTGTGGTTTTTATATGATTTTTTGTTTGTTGCAATTTAATGAATATATGTAAAGAGATGGCCGTGGGTATTTTTCATGTCCGTTTTTATTAATTTTTATCCTGACCTTCGTTATAGGGACTGTTGTGCAATCATCTTGTTTTTTTATGCCAATTTTACCCCTTTTTATATCATTAGTAGCTGGTGTCCCCACAAGGAATGGCAGCTGCTTTAGTGTCTCTGACTTCCAGTTCCGCCGCGGTTCCTATGGTAACCAGCTTGTGTATTTAATCTACCGGGTGACACTCTAGCTCCACCCTCGCTGACGAAGTCCTGTTAGGACATAACACTGCATACGGGGGGAGGAGCTTATGCACGGACCTCATCCGCTGCCATCTCTCTGCTGGATCTCTGATCTCGCTGTATATTGGCTATTTTATTGGCTATTTTACCATTGCGCCCATTGCGCTGAGTTTTATATGCCCTTTTATTAGAAATAAACCCTACGGAGTACACTTAGATTGTCTCCTTTTATTTATATATCCCGGTTAACTCTGGCTCCATTGTAACATCACTCATCCTTACCTATCAGAGACCACTGACACCGGAGCTCAGTCCTGGATATCCCGCCCACCTGATTGGAGGCATCTCAGCTGTACTGGACATCACCTTCATCCCTCTGTGGATACATGCATTTATGACCTTTTGTAACATAGAGGTCCACCTCATCTGTTAAGCGCAACTGTGTTTGTGGTGGAGGATCCTGTCACACGTATCTTGCCAGAGGATCACATTTCACCTTTCCTCACGAGGGATCTTGCCGTTCACTCTTGGGACTTCAGCTTGTTCCTTTTATTATTGTTGAATGAACATTTATCTTATTCTTTTTGGGCTGCACTTACTTATCGTTTTGTACATACAGTGATCTGTTGGTTTCTTCTACCTGAAGTCAACTCTGTGTTCAGGGAGAAAAAGCAGACAGATCTGTTATGCCGTGTACACACGATCGGTTTTACCGATGAAAACAGTCCGATGGACTTTTCTCATCGGACAAACCGATCGTGTATGGGCCCCATCGGTCTTTTTTCCATCGGTGAGAAAAAATAGAACATGTTTTAAATTTATCCGATGGGGGAAAAAAACGATAGCAAATTCCGATCGTCTGTGTGGAACTCCATCGGACAAAAAACCCACGCATGCTCAGAATCAAGTCGACGCATGCTCAGAAGCATTGAACTTAATTTTTCTCGGCTTGTCGGAGTGTTTTACGTCACGGCGTTTGGGATGGTCTGATTTTTGACTGATGGTGTGTAGGCAAGACTGATGGAAATCCGAATCCATAGGAAATCCGATCGTGTGTACAGGGCTTTAGTAAAAGCAGCACACCTTACACTTGTTCGGTACACAGGTAACTACTTCCCTGCCAGTGCCATAGTACAGTATTATCAATGATTACTGTATTAGTGTTATTAGCGTCAGTTAGCATCCCTCCCAGTTAGTGTCTGTTAGTGCTAGATTGTCCGCCACACTATCATATTCACACTATAATTCGCTGATCACCGCCATTACTAGTATAGTGTCTGTACAGACCAGTATCTTGATCACGATCAAAACTACAGGTATACTAGTGTCCTAATAATATAGTGTCCCCAAAAAAGCAGTTTGGTTTTTACCAAAGACATGTAGAAGAATACATTTTGACCTAAATTTATGAACAAAATTTGATTTTATTAGAAATGTTTTATAACAGAAAGACATTTCGGTGTTTTTGCCTCCTATATGGAGAAACTAGTCGCATGCATTGCTCAGGTGTGATGTTAGCAGATTCTTCCACACAGTCTTCAAATCATGAATGTTCCGTGGGCCTCTTCTATGAACTCTGATCTTTAGTTCTTTTTTATAGATTTTCTATTAGATTTAAGTCAGGTGATTGGCTGGGCCATTCTGGCAGCTTTATTTTCTTTCTTTGAAACCAATTGAGAGTTTCCTTGGCTTTGTGTTTGGGATCATTGTCTTGCTGAAATGTCCACAGATAGATGGCAGCAGATTTTTATCAAGAATGTCTTAGTACATTTTTCCATTCATCCTTCAACGATATGAAGTTTGCCAGTACCGTATGCTGAAAAATAGCCCCGCACCATGATGTTCCCACCTCCAAACTTCACTGTTGGTATGGGGGTGATATGCAGTGCCATTTGACCTCCAAACATGGTGTGTGTTATGGCATCCAAAGAGTTCAATTTTGGTCCCATCTGACCAGACTATAATCTCATGGTATTTCACAGGCTTGTCTAAATGTTGTGCAGCAAACTTTTCTTCAGCAATGGAGTCTTGCGTAATTAACGTGCATACGGTTGAGTAGATTGCTTATTGATTTATTTGAAACAATTGTACCTGCTAATTCCAGGTCTTTTTGAAGCTCTCCATAAGTGGTCCTTGGCTTTCAAAAAACTCTTCTGATAATTCTTTTCACTCCTTTGCCAGAAATCTTGTGAGGAGCACCTGATCGTGGCCGGTTTATGGTGAAATTATGTCCTTTCCACTTCCGGATTATGGCCCCAACAGTGCTCACTGGAACATTCAGAAGTTTTAAAATCCTTCTGTAACCAATATCATCAGTATGTTTTGCAACAATAAGATTGCAAAGGTCTTAAGCGAGCTCTTTGCTTTTACCCATCATGAGATGTTTCTTGTGTGACACCTTGGTGTTGAGACACCTTTTTGTAGGCCATCAGTTGAGACTGACCCAGCTGATAATTGCACTGACAAGGGGCAGGATTGCTTTCTAATTACTGATAGATTTCAGCTGGTGTTTTGGCATTCCATGCCTTTTTGCACCTCTCTTTTTTCATGTGTTCAATACTTTTTCCCTGTATCATTCCATTTTATTACATATAACTTACCGTATTTATCCCCTTAAAATCATGGGGAAATCGTGGGTGCGTGTTATACGCTGATACCAACCTATCCCCGTCGATCTCCACTGACTGTGAGCGGAGCGATCGCCGCCGAGATACACATAGCCGAGTGTACTCGGCTTTTCTCGGCTCCGCTCAGTCACGCCCAGTCCCGCCATTGGACCTGTGTTATGTCCATCATAGGGCGGGACTCGGCGTGACTGTGAGCGGAGCCGAGTAGAGCCGAGTACACTCGGCTATGTGTATCTCGGCTCCGCCCAGTCCCTACGTTCACTGCATTCTCGGCGGCGTTCGCCCCGCTCCGCCCAGTCTCGGCGGCGCCAATTTTAAATTCAGGGAAGGCTGCAATGGACACTGGGGGCAAGGCTGCAATGAACACTGGGGGCAAGGCTGCAATGGACACTGGAGGCAAGGCTGCAATGGACACTGGGGGCAAGGCTGCACTGGGGCAAGGCTGCAATGGACACTGGGGCAAGGCTGCACTGTGACAAGGCTGCAATGGACACTGGGGCAAGGCTGCACTGTGACAAGGCTGCAAATGACACTGATAAGGCTGCATTTAAATGTAAGTTTTTTTTCCTTAAACTTTCCTCCTAAAAGTTTTTTTCCCTAAAATTCCCTCCTAAACTTGGGGTGCGTGTTATACGCCGATAAATACAGTAATTTCTAAACGTATTTGATTTGATTTCTTTATATCTGTGGATTGTATGGGATGTTACCAACATGTGTTAAAAATGTAATCTAACCTTTAGAAATATATTTACCTAGAAAAATGGTGATGTGCTCAATACTTATTTTACCCGCTGTAATAAAAAGTAAACCCAGTGGGGATCAAATGCCACGAAACGAAAGCCCTATTTGTGGGGGGAACAATATAAATTTAATTTGCTTATAGTGTTGCATGACTTTGCAACTGTCAGTTAAAGTAGTACAGTGCTGAATCGAAAAAATGCCCTGGTCACGAAGGGGGTAAAACCTTCCAGATGTCAAGTGGTTAAATATACTGTACAAGACCTACATTTTGAAAACAGGTGTTTTTTATTGGTATGAGAACGAGAACTTAGCATGAATAAACAGTTCAAAGGTTATACCAAAGCACACTTGATCTCAACAGTTTTTCTTGCTGTTGCAGCATTCCCAAACATTTCAAAGGTGAAACAAAATCAATTTGTGCTTTTGTATCACTTGTGTACTGTTACAGGTGATAGCAAAGCGCAAGTTAGTTTGTATATCCTATGAACTGTTCATGCTGTAACAGAACACTACTTTATGTTAGTGTATCTAAATACGAAAACACTAATTTATTTTAGTATGGCAGCTTACTGGTCCCTAGATATGGTGGCTGCATTTGTTTTCTTTTTCACACTTTTCCTTTTCAACTAGTAATCTCGCCAGTAACACACTGTCTGGCCTAGGGTGACAACTGTACTTGGTAACAATGTCACCCTAGGACATAATGTATGTTGGGGCTACATGACACTGTGCTAGAACTACATAACAATACCTCCTTTTCTTCTTTTTATCTGGGAGAGGTGCCTTGCAGGCCACAGCGATAGCAGGGAATGTTAACTGATAACAGTCAAGAGACAGAGAGCCCAGGAAGTTATCAACGCACAAGATATCTGGCTGGATGAACAGCTATTTTGTGTGGTTCTTTTTAATGCACTTGATATATTAAAACACTTTCAATTGGAAATTTAAAAGACCAAAAGGGAGCAAATAAGACAAATGTATTGTTAGTTTACGTGTGAAGGCTAGCCTGTGTTTGTGGGAGGAGTCTGAGGGTATATAATACTCCTCCCCTGTCAGGTCCTGGGTTGGCGTCACTTCAGAGTCAGCAGAGCGGCTGCCAGCTGCAGCAGTCTCCTGGTGCTCACACCGCCTACCCATCCAGCCATCCACCCATCTTTTCCCTGCTGACAACTCATGCAGGCAGCAGAGAGGGGGCCGCCTGCTGTCCACGTGTTCTTCTAGTGCTCATCTCCGGTAAAGAGGGGGGGGTGGGAGTGGGAGCCCACCATCCACCAACCCACATCTCCGGACTCAAGCCGGTTTTTCTGCAGGGCCGCCGCCCGCTCGTGCACCCCATCTTCCTTCCAGGCTCACACTGAGAGGGGGGGGAAGCCCTCTCACTACTCCGGGCGCACGCTGCCGCACGAGGGGGAGGGGGGATGTCCGTCCATTCACTCCTCCGGGCACACGCCAGCATCCTTGCAGGGCCGCCCCCCTCCTCCTTGTCTGTTTTATGGTCTCTAGCTGAGGGGGGGGGGGTGTCCATCCACCCACCCACTCCTCCGGGCACTCGCCGGCATCCTGCAGGGCCGTCCGCTCAGCAGGTAATCCTTTCTCGGGACATTGGGGTAGGGGAGGGGGACAGCCATGCTTGCATCATGGGGGGGGGGAGCGTCCACCTACCTACCCGCCCGAAAAAATAGGGAAAACTCAAGGAGGAGAAATACCCAGAGTGGCCTGACTTTAAAGGCAATGACACGGTAGATAGACAAAAAGTAAAAATGTATTTATAATAGACAAAAAACACAGTAACTACATGATTGAAAAGAAATTAAAAAATGTCACAAGATGGAAAATGTGGTCCCTTTTGCATCAACGTGTTTCGCCACGAGGCTTCTTCAGGATGACTCAAGGATAGCAATAGAAAATAGGACTTTCTATCTTGGGACTGGCGGGGTATTGGTTAACCCTTGTTTAGAAAAAGTGCAGTCATGCACAAATCCAATATAAAAATGAGAATCATTCACATCTCAATGGTGCCAGAATAGAGTTCTAGGTGCTTCTTATAATGAGGGGTGGCTATACAGAGGAGTCGTTTGACTCAACACGCCAGTAGAGCCCCTAATAATAAATATACAAAGATGTATTGTGTGGGGACAATTGTAGATAGACCAGAGCTATCAGCACAGAATGCAGCCAGGCATTAGGGCAGTTATATCCCTAAAATCGATCAGATATACGCCAGACAAGCAGGAAAAGTAGCCATGCAGTTATGGTCTAAAACAAAAAAAAGTCCCCGGAGACAGCTACATGCCTTTAAAGTCCGGCCTCTCTGGGTATTTCTCCTCCTTGAGTTTTCCCTATTTCTTTCTCGTACATCACGGGACACAGAGCGACATAGTCATTACTAATGGGTTATATAGATACCGTCAGGTGCTGGCACTGGCAACTTCCAAAACCGGAAGTACCCTCCCCTATATAAGCCCCTCCCATCCGGGAGCACCTCAGTTTTTTTGCCAGTGTCTAAGGTGTTGGCCAAGAAGAAACATGTGTTTTTCACTGAGCTTGCGTACAGGTTCTTTTGGGCCTCAGTAAGCTATTCCGGATCCGACCAAAAAAGCTTCATAGCTAAACGGTCGGTACCCGGGCCTTGCAGAGAAGAGCAAGGTTCTGCCTGTAATGCTTCTCTTAGGAGAGCTGGACCCTGGGATCCAGAGCTCTGGTCATACCCACGACCAAGATGTTTTCTGTGCAGGGTGCTATACAGGTCCAGGGGAGTGGAATCCTTGGGAACCCGGTCCCTGAAGGTTTGATTACAATGCCTGCCGTGATAGGTGAAGTTTGGGCTTTTGTGGACCAAACAAAGTCCTGCGGCGGGGAACAGGTAAGTGGGGGCCCCCAGGAACTTGGTTCTATTGGGGGACCCCCAAGCCTAATTTGTCTTTCTGTCTGTTACCTAATGGTATTCCCGCAAAATTCTGTGCATGCCTGTAACTACTAAAAAAATGTAATAATTTTTAATGGTGGTCAAGAAAAAAAAAAATAATAATTTTTTTTTATATATATTTAATATATTAGACTGCGGTACCTGTGTTTGTCCACTAGAGGCCGCTGTGGAATGTTTTCTTGTCATGTGGACTAGCTTCTTCTCAGCAGAGCAAAGTCCAGGCAGATGGTGAGTTCTCTTATAGGAAACTGCTTCCTCTGCCATGTTGCAGTGCTCGTCCATCCCCCGGCCTGCGGCAAAGAGGGGCCCTGGCTCCTGTCCCTTGTTACCATATTTGAAATTAGCGCCGAAGGCGCACGTGCCCGCGCGCGTGCACGCGCCTCTATATATAGAGGTGAGCCGGGAAAGGGGGCGGAGCCTGGGGGATGACGCTCTGTGCGCGCCGCAGCGCTTCTGCGCATGTGCGGGCGTCCCAGCAGTTTAAAAAAACCACAATATTGTAGTGAGCTGGCTATGAAGTACAGAGACAGAGCTGGCAACATTTAAAGGCATACAGCAAGCGGTTGATACAGGCATCCCCTAGAAAGGCACATTAGTAGACACCAACTGTGATATAGCAGCAATTGTGCTAGACTATTCTCAGTAAAAGTGGTGTATTACGGCTGGAATACCTCAGCTTTAGGCTTAGGAATATGCCGTCCAGAAGCTCCGGAACTGAATCTTCCAGGAAGCGAAGGGGGTCTCATCGGGCTCGGAGGATCTTGGGCATACTTCTGCTGCACCAGTCTCCCCTGAAGTTCAGAGGTAAGTGACCGTAGAGACCCCGCAGGGTACTTGGTACTGTGGCTGTCCTCAGTTCACCTGCTCCTGTGTATGTAACAGAGGAGGTTTTTTCCTCAGCTCTGGGAGGATTAGAGAGAGATTGTCAACATTTATCGCTGCCTCCCTGTCAGGGAAAGCACGCCCGATCTCCGTCTCCTCCTTCAGAGTGCCTGTTAGCAGAGCAACAGTCCCATACAGGGATCGACCTGCCTGAAGGGGATCAGGATGAGGTTGATTCTGTTATAGAGGAATCAACAGTGGGGGAACCTTTTCTCAGCATCTTAAGCTGAAAGATTATGGGTTCAGTCTCTGACTAACATGGTCCGATCAGCATTTAAAAATGCACCTTGCGGAACCATCAACCACTACTGTATCCTCGTTGGGGTCGCTAGAAGCCCCCAGACTGTTTGTTCTTTTCCACTTCACCCTTTACTGAAAGGGCTCATTTACCAGGATTGGGAACGTCCTGAGAAAATATTTATTCCCCCAAGAGATTTCCGGTGGTCTATCCCATGGAGGATAAGTTCATCAAAAAAAAAAAAAAATGGAAGGTCCCTACAGTGGACGCAGCCATCTCTTGTATGTATAAATCACTGACATGTCCAGTGGATAATGTCCAAATGTTCAAGAACCCAATAGATAAAAGATTGGAGTCCTTATGAAAATCTGCTTGGTGATACAACCAGCAGTAGCAGCTATTGGGGTCTGCTAAGCAGTGAAGGATCAGTTGAAACAGGTCTTGAGGGACTTGACAGATCAGCAGGCTTTGCCCTAGCTGATCTACCTAGAGCCTTAGGCTTTGCGGTTGACGCCATAGAGGATTCAGTCCATCAGGCCTCCCGCCTTACGCTGTCTATAGTACATATGCGTAGGCTCCTATGGCTCAAAAACTGGTCTGCTGAAGCTCCCTGTAAAGAATGGCTGGTTAGCGTCCCATTTCATGGTGAACGCTTATTCAGGGAAAACCTGGACAAATATATCCAGAAAATTTCCAGCGGTAAAAATACGCTCTTGCCGGTTAAAAGCAGAGTTAGAGGTCCCTCTTTAAGAGGCCTGCTTCTCCAGTCCCTGGGGCATCGGCTGTGTAACAGTTCCGACGGCCTCCTCGGTCAAATCCCGGGGGTAAAAAACAGGGACAGTAGCAGGGTAATGAGAAACCCTGGGTCAGGGGAGGTACAAAACCTCCCCCAAAGTTAAATTCATTGAAGCCCCCACTCAGTCGGGTGGGGGGAGGACTCCAGTTGTTCGCAAGAGACCTGGCGGGACACGATCAAGACAGATAGGTGCTCTCCGCAGTAGGTTTGGGATACAGTTTGGAGTTAAAAGACTCTCCTCCTTCCCATTTTTGAGGTCAAGCGTGCCAAGGGATCCCCGGAAGAGAGAGTCCCTCCTGTTGGCACTAGAACAACTATTGCTCCAAGGAGTAATTATGGAGGTTCCCCTGGAAGAATGAGGGTTCGGGTTTTACTCAAACCTCTTTACAGTCCCGAAGCAAACGCGGACGGGAGGCCCATATTAATTCTAAAAGGGCTATACAAATTCCTGTATATCAGGACTTTCCGATGGAGTCGATCCGATCGGTGGCCACTGCCCTACAAGGGGAGGATTGGTTAGCCACGATCGACATCAAAGATGCTTATTTGCACATTCCCATCTTTCCAGTCCACCAAAAATTTCTACGCTTTGCAGTAGAAGGGCGCCATTTTCAGTTCAGAGCCTTACCCTTCGGTTTGGCCACAGCAACACGAGTGTTTACAAAAATTCTGGCCCTTTATTGGCCAATCTAAGAACACAAGGTGTAATGATAATGGCATATCTGGATGACTTTTTGCTGATAGACCACTCAGTGAAAAAACTAGACGTGGTCGTTCACAAGACGATCAAGTATCTGGAATCTCACGGTTGGATTATCAACCGAGACAAGTCAGCCCTAAAAACCAGTCAAAAGTCTGGAATACTTGGGGCTAAGGTTGGATTCAGGCCAGAGAAAAATATTCTTGCCTCGAGGAAAGGTGTTGTCTTTGAAAGATTTGATCCACTTAGTGGGTACAAAAAAGACAGCCGTCCATACGCCTGTATATGAGGCTGCTGGGAAAAATGGTGGCATCATTCGAAGCAGTACCCTACGGTCAATTCCATTCAAGGAATTTGCAAGGGGCCATACTGTCAGCCTGGAACAAAAAAGTTCAGGCCCTAGACTTACAATGTCCTTGTCCCCTTCCGTTCGCAAGAGCCTCCGTTGGTGGTTGGTTCCCCAGAATCTGGAAAAAAGGAAATCCTTCAGTCCGATTTCTTGGAAGGTGGTCACTACAGATGCCAGCCTTATAGGCTGGGGAGCAGTACTGGAGCAATAGTCTCTCCAGGGCAGATGGTCGGATGCAGAAAAGGCCCTGCCCATCAATCTCTTAGAGATACGAGCAGCCCGGTATGCCCTAGTAGCATGGACATCCAAACTCCAAGGGTCCCCTGTCAGAATTCAATCAGACAATGCCACAGCAGTGGCATATATCAATCATCAGGGGGGCACCAGGAGTCGTGCAGCCCAGAGGGAAGTAAATTACATCCTGAAATGGGCAGAAAAATATGTCCCAGCCATATCTGCGGTATTCATTCCAGGAGTGGAGAATTGGAAGGCGGACTTTCTAAGTCGCCAGCAATTAGGCCCAGAGGAAGGGTCCCTTCACCCCGAGGTTTTCTGGACAATATGTCAGCGGTGGGGAACATCGGATGTAGATCTTCTAGCATCCAGATTCAACGCAAAGGGGGACAGGTTTGTCTCTCGGACAAGGGATCCCCTAGCTTGCGGCTCGGATGCCCTAGTGTTCCCTTGGGATCAGTTCAAGCTGATATATGCATTCACACCGCCAATGGTTACCTCGATTACTCCGCAGAATCAGGGTAGAAAAGAAACCAGTGATTCCGGTGGCTCCAGCGTGGCCCCGAAGAGCGTGGTACGCGGAGATTGTAAAATTTCAGTGGGGAGTCCTTGGACTCTCCCACGTCGTCCGGCTTTCGCAAGGACCGATATACCACCCTTCCTTACCAGCCCTAGGTTTGACGGCCTGGCTATTGAAGCCCACATTCTAAAAAAGAGAGGGCTCTCTAATGCTGTGGTATCTACCATGATCAATGTCAGGAAGCCGGTATCCAGGCAGATCTACTATAGAATCTGGAAGGCGTACATCGCGTGGTGTGAGGCCAAGAAATGGCATCCACATAAGTACGTAATAGGTAGGATTCTGGACTTCCTACAGTGGGCTGTAGATAGGAAGCTTGCCTTGAGTACTATCAAGGGTCAGATTTCGGCCTTGTCAATATTTTTTCAAAGGCCCTTGGCTTCGCATTCACTAGTCAAAGCCTTTATACAAGGAGTGATGCGTATTAGTCCTCCGGTTAATATTCCCATATGTCCATGGGATCTAAACTTGGTTCTGTCGGTTCTACAGAAACAACCATTTGAACCATTACAGCATATTTCCTTGGTGCTTCTCACCAGGAAATTGATTTTTCTAGTAGCCATTTGTTCGGCTAAAAGAGTATCGGAATTAGCAGCTATGTCCTGTAAGGAGCCATATCTGGTTATCCATAAGGACAGAGTAGTGTTACGTCCTCATCCAGCCTTCTTCCTAAGGTGGTATCGAGGTTTCATTTGAACCAAGATGTGGTTCTTCCTTCTTTTTTCCCCAAACCTACTTCGGTAGAGGAAAAGTTATTGCATTCTTTGGATGTAGTAAGAGCAGTTAAAGCTTATCTAAAAGCCACTGCTCAGATTCGCAGAACGGATACTTTGTTTATTCTGCCGGAAGGCCCCAGAAAGGGTCAGGCAGCGTCAAAGTCTACTTTAGCCAAGTGGATTCGACAGGTCATTATGCAAGCTTATGGCTTGAGAAGGAGACCACCTCCGTTCAAAGTTAGAGCGCACTCCACGAGAGCAGTTGGAACTTCATGGGCAGTGCATCACCAGGCCTCCCTGGCTCAAATCTGTAAGGCCGCAACATGGTCTTCGGTACACACGTTTACTAGGTCCTACCAGGTGGACGTTAGAAGTCAGGAGGATGTCGCCTTTGGGCGCAGTGTGTTGCAGGCCGCAAAAGATCCTCATGTCTGATAGCGCTCAGCTTATATATGGTGTATCCCCCCCCCTCATTTGGCATTGCTTTAGGACATCCCATTAGTAATGACTATGTCGCTCTGTGTCCCGTGATGTACGAGAAAGAAAATAGGATTTTTATAACAGCTTACCTGTAAAATCCTTTTCTTGGAGTACATCACGGGACACAGAGCTCCCGCCCCTCTTTAGGGACACTTATTGCTTTGCTACAAAACTGAGGTGCTCCCGGATGGGAGGGGCTTATATAGGGGAGGGTACTTCCGGTTTTGGAAGTTGCCAGTGCCAGCACCTGACGGTATCTATATAACCCATTAGTAATGACTATGTCGCTCTGTGTCCCGTGATGTACTCCAAGAAAAGGATTTTACAGGTAAGCTGTTATAAAAATCCTATTTTTTTCATTCAGTACTATCGCGGATGTGGCATTGTGAGTGCTTCCCTTCCCCTCATCAATATTCTACCTACCCGCATCTGCTAAAGGGCCGCCTGATTGTCTGCTCAATCCTCCCCTGGGCTCACGCCGGTGTCATGAGGGGGGGGGGGTTGTCCACACTCATCCCAGGGTCACGTTGGCAGCATGGGGGGGGGTGAGGCTGTCCACCCGTCATCTCCCGGGGTCACGCTGGCAGCGTGGGAGGGGTTGTCCACCCGTTTCTTCAGGGATCTCGCTGGCAGCATGGGGGGGGGGCTGTCCACCCATGGATCACGCTGGTAGTTTTTCCTTGCAATACTGCAATTTGTCAAAGCATCCTGTCTCTGCGTTTTCAGTCTCTCTGTGTTTCCAGTCTGCCTTTTCAGTCTCTCTGCGTTTCCAGTCTCTCTGCGTTTCCAGTCTCTCTGCGTTTCCAGTCTCTGCGTTTTTCAGTCTCTGTGTTTCAAGTCTCTGCGTTTTCAGTCTCTCTGCGTTTCCAGTCTCTCTGCGTTTTCAGTCTCTGCATTTCCAGTCTCTGCGTTTCCAGTCTCTCTGCGTTTTTCAGTCTCTGCGTTTCCAGTCTCTCTGCCGTTTCTGCCCCAGTATCTCTGTCATGCATTTCTGCCCCAGCATTTCTGTCATGCGTTTCTGCCCCAGCATTTCTGTCATGCGTTTCTGCCCCAGCATTTCTGTCATGCTTTTCGGCCCAAGCATTTCTGTCTTGCGTTTCTGTCCCAGCATTTCTGTCGGCCCCAGCATTTCTGTCGGCCCCAGCATTTCTGTCTCAGCGTTTCTGCCCCAGCATTTCTGTCGGCCCCTGCATTTCTGTCTCGGCGTTTCGGCCCCAGCATTTCTGTCTCTGCGTTTCGGCCCCATCATTTTTGTTTCGGCCCCAGCATTTCTGTCTCAGCGTTTTGGCCCCAGCATTTCTGTCAGTGTTTCTGCCCTAGCATTTCTGTCGGCCCCAGCTTTTCTGTCTCAGTGTTTCTTCCCCAGCATTTCTGTTTCGGCCCCAGCATTTCTGTTTCGGCCCCAGCATTTCTGTCTCAGCGTTTCGGCCCCAACATTTCTGTCGGCCCCAGCTTTTCTGTTTCGGCCCCAGCGTTTCGGCCCCAGCGTTTCTGCCTCAGCGTTTCAGTCAAAGTTTCTGTCATAGCGTTTGTCTGTCATAGCGTTTGTCTGTCATAGCGTTATCATCTTCGTTGGTTGCCATGTCTCATCGTACTTCATCCATGTTTGTACCTGGGTTAGTTAGCTAGTGCTCACATCTCGGGATCTGTCACGTCTACAGATCCATATGGGCTGAGGTTTCGTTTTTAATGATTGTTGTACACAATCTTCTCGCCCGTATACCATACGTCATACGATGAACGTTCATTCATTACACCTATACGACTACCCACCACGGTCCGTGGGTACACCAGCCCTGAGTGTTCAGTTAATTGTCTGTCTCTGCGCTGCAGGTTAATCGGGCTCACTTTCCACTCACACTAGGGTGGGGGGGCGCTGTCATCAGGTTCATTCACGCGCGGTGGTCTCAACGTTTCTGCTCATGTTCTCGTACTTAGATAGGCGCAGAGGGGCGGTGTTGTTTCATGTCTGTTGTCATATTTCTAGTTTGTGTTTCCTTATCTTGGGCCTTCCGCATGTCTCTGTAAACGATTAGTTCACGTTCATCCCTTCAACCACGGGGGGGTTTTTCAGTGCAGGGTAGCACCCCGTCATTAAGGAGTCAGTCCATACTTCAGCATTTGGCGGAGTTTGGCACAGGGAACTGCGGTACACTTCGGTTTGTTTCCAATTTCGTCCCAGCTACTCACATCTACCAGCAGGGTACATGTTCTAGGCATCTCTTGTATGTGAGATTCATGTGGGCCAAGCACTTCCATCAGTCCTGCTGTTGATAGGGCAACATAGTTGGTGCTTTCAGGACTCGGTTGTCAGGTTACAGGCAGAAGCACGACTCGATCGTATCAGGTGGGACCAGTGTTCTGGGTGCCTGGCATGGTTTTTCCATGTTTACCATGCTTGTTGCCTTAGCGCATTGGCCTCTTCCGCCTACTCCATTAACATATTCATCAGGTATCCAGCACTGCAACTCCTGCCAGTTTTCCATTTTTGCAACTCACCCTCTCACTTCCCCATACCAAGTATGGGTAGGCCAGGGGTTGGGGGATTTCCACAGAGCTACTTCACTGGTGTCCTTTTGAAGTATTTCGATCTTCGCGGTCATCTTGTGCAGGGGCTCCTCGGGCCAGCCCTTGCTCCTTTTCCCCAACGTAGCTTCGCATCTCAAGCACTTCATTGTCATGTCTGGGCGGTCTCGGGCATCAGACTCAATCCATCTTTCACGGGACGTTTAGTTGAGTGCTGGGTTGCTTTGCAGGTTCTATAGGGGGTTCCTTCTATCACAAGTCAGGTTTCTCCTGTCATAGCAGATATTTACCGGATACTTAGACTGTTGCCATCCGGGTGCACGTTAATCTACTTGACGGATTGTTACCTTCCCTTCTTCACCTAAACATGTGTCTTTTTGCTCTCTTTTCAGGCATACTGACCAGCTAGGCCAAGGCACACCTCAGGCCTTGGTTGTTAGGGTTATCGCATTCCTTACTCGCATTCCTTACTCGAAGACTCTGACTACAAGTGTAAAGGCTGGCCGAAGGCTAGCCTGTGTTTGTGGGAGGAGTCTGAGGGTATATAATACTCCTCCCCTCTCGGGTCCTGGCTTGGCGTCACTTCAGAGTTCCCACCCACCCGTTTCCCCCAGCCTTCATACATACTCATACTCTATACTCATTGTATATTTTCTTATTTTTACATTCAGGGTATGCCCTCTTTTCAGGCATACTGACCAGCTAGGCCAAGGCACATCTCAGGCCTTGGTTGTTAGGGTTATCGCATTCCTTACTAGCATTCCTTACTCGAAGACTCTGACTACAAATATACTTTAATAGCTTATTCACACATAGTAAAGGGACTGGTGGTTTTCCCAACTGGATCAACTCCAGTCACCACTACGGCACATAAGAAACAACTGTGTTTTTTATGTACCCCCACCCTACAGTACAAAACAAGCAGCAGTTGAGGTGCAGTGAGCTGTGATAAAATGCAGACGTATAGCATTTTACTGTGGCGCACTGCATGTCATAGCATAGTAGAGCGCTCTGGTGCACAGACATGAATGAAGTGTCACTTTTTGACACTTTAAATAATGTTTTAAAAATGTAACCAGTGCGGTGTGCTGAAATGCTCATCACACTGCTCCCTCGCCGCAGCCCACTGCAAACTAAAACTGACAGCTGCCCACACACTAGAGTTGGGCATTTATTGTGCAAGCAGTGTGAATGAACCACAGCGTGAACAAACAGCTCAAAGGTGATAGCCACCTCTCATATAATCTTATATACTGTATGTATTTCCATTTATGTGAGGGCAACCTAAGGCATTGCAGCTGTAGACAAACTACAGATTGCAGAAGGTGATTCAAAGTTTATCATACAAAGAAATGATTCCCAAATCCAGGCGTGTGGTGGAATATTTAGTTTCTCCGTGGCTGAAGGGCCGGTTCTGCTTACACTAGGTATACTATACTGAACTATACAGTCTATATGCTATGCTATAAATTATACTACACTATACAATGTCAAAAGATGACAGATACATACATACAGGTTATGTATACTACTCAACATACCTGAGTGTCGGCAATAGCCACTCTTTAGAAGACACCCTCTTTGGTATCCAACCGCATGAGCCTTGGCAGCAGAATTTTCAGCAGCTTGTTAAAGATCTTCTCAGACAAAGCCTACAAAGCAAAAAAAAATATTAAATTGTGGCGCAAACAAATGCTAATGCACCATCCATATAAGTTAGCCTCTCCCGCCCCCCCTCCCCCCTAAGATAAATGTGAAGGTATGTTGTGTAACGGTTTCAGCCAAATGATCAGACCAGTGGTGATGTGCAATTTCTACTTTTCTTAACAATGAACTTTAACATAAATTGTACCAGAGATCGTGTGAACACGGGTATACAGTACAGAACATTAATATAAACTGTAAAGAAAGAGGATATAACAATAATACTGCGGTTCAACTAATGTCCACTAGGTGGCAGCAGCGTGTTCTGAGTTCAATCTACAGATAGAATAGACAGCTAAGGAATCTCACGTGTCCAAGATAGTAATCGTTCGTTCAACAGACTGTGAGCTGAGTGGACCTCCTGCTGGCACACACTTCACGCTGGCACTGCTTTCTACTTGCTTCGGTCAGGAGGTTCTGGTGGCTGCAGATAGGGCCAACCCACTTCATGAACAGCTTCTGCAAATGGACTGTAACAGAGTCCTCTCCAGTGACTGGGGTTTGGAAAGATGATGCGTGCTCTTGTGCTCACTGCTGGTGGCCCGCACACCAGACTTAACAGGGGAGGACCCAGCACCTGGGAACAGCTCACTTGCCCAGTCACTGCTGTCCCATCAGGCAGGATCTCTCTGAGCACAGGAAGCTGGGTGGAGCTGACATTTATATCCCCTGGGCGTGTCCAGGAGCTCAGAGGATTGTGGGGAGTTGAGTTAAAGGGACCTGCACCGGAATCTGGACAAAGGGGCATCCCACTACAAATACACTTGTGTAGCATAGGTAGTTCATAAAATGTTCATAAGGAGTTTGTAAAAATCCTGTAGGAAGGGTGTTGTACTTCAGTAGGTAGCTCCACCTGAGCCAGGGACAAATCTCTGCAATTACAATAAGGAACATGAGGGGGTGCCTGCTAAGTGCAGCGTCAATGGGTTACTACGATTTAGAATGCCAAATGTCAACTCGCAGAAATATAAAATCAAAGAGTTTATCTGCAACCATGCCACATTGGATGGAGGATATCCACCGGAAGAGCCACTTTTGACAGCAAACAGTGTGTTGTCAGTGAAGAAGCTAAGTTCAATGTTCCAGGAAGTGAGGAGAGCCACTGTGGAACACAGAACAGGATGTGATGTCACACCTGGGGCGGGCTGATTGCAACCTCTTAGCCTCTCAGCAAGAGAGCTGTGAGCGCAAAAGGGGAAGAGCAGAGAGCCGGTGACAGACGGTCACCAGCTCCCTGCAGGGTGAAAACTGCGAGCTGAGTAATCAGTGGTGTTCGCTCAGTTCTCGGTCTTCAAGGCAGTGGGGGACACATCTGCAGATATCTAGGTGAGTATAATTTTCTTTGTTTTTCTGATTCCAATACTTCTCTTTCAAGGCCAACATCCACTCCATAGTGCTCTGTAGACAAGATCACACAAATCTGTGTTCAATATTATTTGACACTAGTGCTTTGCCTGTAAGCTTTTTCAATATACTGAAAGCTTAAGGACTTTAAATAATTGAAGTATGTTTGTGTACGTGGCATATACTGACATGAAAATGTGAATAGGTGCCTAGGGAAGCTTCAGCATCTTCTGGGAATTCTTTATCAACATCTGTGGCACAACCATTATTCTGGGGTTTGCTCTGAGCTACAACAAGCTTTTTATGGGTTATTGGGAGGACCTGTTCATTTGATCTAAAAACAAGATAACCTCCAGAGGGCCCACTATCCTTGGTCACTGAATTTGTATCATAATTTAAGAGTAATCCCTTTGGGATTCAGAGAGTAGGCATCAACTCCATTGCTCAAGAGAGACTTATTGGATCTTCAACACAAATTATCTTTCCTTGTGTGGATTTGAGTACTACAGTGACACCTAATGGAATGATAATTTAAGTACAGGTTTAATGTAATGTAATCTGCTCGTTAAGATTCAGCAGTTTAAATAATTGTTCCTTAGATAGTAATTTGTTTTATGATTATCGCTTATTTAAAATTTGCATGTATGCGCTTCTCTATTAAGCCAGTTCAGTGCTGCAACCTCAATTGTGACAGCTGCAGTCTGTCTTTTTACATAGGCTCCCTAGCCATATTTCCACAGGCACACAGGACTGAATGAATTGATAGCAAGTGTCAGTCAGGGCAGTTTATTTTATTATGCGGGTATCTAATTTTCTCCACTCTAACAAGGGGTAGGGCCACAGAACATTTCAGTGGAGGTACTGCCATCGTCCAGGTTTCCTGCTCAGTCCATTGAGTTTAAAATTCTCTGGACAAGCTGAGGTATTGGTCATATCACTCTCTGTGTACAGAGTTATTCACAGTTCTATTTAATCTGCATGCTATCTTTCTACTTGTCAACTTCTTTTTGGGGATAGTCGGGGCTTTTTTCTCAGAGACCAGGTGAAGGAACTACTAGACGTGCATTACATACAGAGTGCACAGTTCAGGAGCGTGGTACACAAGCCATCGTGGAATGTATTTTTATGTGAAGGGTATTCATTTTAAGTATGGAGTGTATAATGGTGTGTGCAGGAAGGAGTGCGGTATGTATGACTGTGTGTGCAGGAAAGGAGTGCAGTGTGCATGACGGTGTGTGAAGGAAAGGAGTGCGGTGTGCATGATGCTGTGTGCAGGAAAAGAGTGCAGTGTGCATGACGGTGTGAATGATGGTGTGTGCAGGAAAGGAGGGCAGTGTTCATGACTGTGTGTGCAGGAAAGGAGTGCGGCGTGTATTGCGGTGTGTGCAGGAAAGGAGTGCGGCGTGTATTGCGGTGTGTGCAGGAAAGGAGTGCGGTGTGCATGACTGTGTGTGCAGGAAAGGAGTGCGGCGTGTATTGCGGTGTGTGCAGGAAAGGAGTGCGGCGTGTTTTGCGGTGTGTGCAGGAAAGGAGTGCGGCGTGTATTGCGGTGTGTGCAGGAAAGGAGTGCGGCGTGTATTGCGGTGTGTGCAGGAAAGGAGTGCGGCGTGTATTGCGGTGTGTGCAGGAAAGGAGTGCGGCGTGTATTGCGGTGTGTGCAGGAAAGGAGTGCGGCGTGTATTGCGGTGTGTGCAGGAAAGGAGTGCGGCGTGTATTGCGGTGTGTGCAGGAAAGGAGTGCGGCGTGTATTGCGGTGTGTGCAGGAAAGGAGTGCGGTGTGCATGACTGTGTGTGCAGGAAAGGAGTGCGGCGTGTATTGCGGTGTGTGCAGGAAAGGAGTGCGGCGTGTATTGTGGTGTGTGCAGGAAAGGAGTGCGGTGTGTATTGTGGTGTGTGCAGGAAAGGAGTGCGGTGTGTGCAGGAAAGGAGTGCAGTGTGTATTGCGGTGTCTGCAGGAAAGGAGTGCAGTGTGTATTGCGGTGTCTGCAGGAAAGGAGTGGGGCGTGTATTGCGGTGTCTGCAGGAAAGGAGTGGGGCGTGTATTGCGGTGTCTGCAGGAAAGGAGTGGGGCGTGTATTGCGATGTCTGCAGGAAAGGAGTGGGGCGTGTATTGCGATGTCTGCAGGAAAGGAGTGAGGCGTGTATTGCGGTGTCTGCAGGAAAGGAGTGAGGCGTGTATTGCGGTGTCTGCAGGAAAGGAGTGGGGCGTGTATTGCGATGTCTGCAGGAAAGGAGTGGGGCGTGTATTGCGATGTCTGCAGGAAAGGAGTGAGGCGTGTATTGCGGTGTCTGCAGGAAAGGAGTGGGGCGTGTATTGCGATGTCTGCAGGAAAGGAGTGGGGCGTGTATTGCGATGTCTGC
Source organism: Rana muscosa (assembly GCA_029206835.1). Classification (NCBI taxonomy): domain Eukaryota; kingdom Metazoa; phylum Chordata; class Amphibia; order Anura; family Ranidae; genus Rana; species Rana muscosa. The sequence continues at coordinate 1,019,402,951 of CM055122.1, read as the reverse complement.
AGGAAAGGAGTGGGGCGTGTATTGCGGTGTCTGCAGGAAAGGAGTGTGGTGTGTATTACGGTGTGTGTGTAGGAAGGGAGTGCGATGTGTATTGCGTTGTGGAAAAGAAAGAAGTGTGAGCTGTACTGCGATATGTGCAGGAAAACAATAGGAAGTGTATGATGTTGTGTGTAGGAAAAGAGTGCAGAGTGTATGGCAGTGGGTAGTATGTTCAGGAGAGGCATGCAGAGTGTACGATGGTGGGTAGTATGTTCAGGAGAGGAGTGCGGAGTGTATGAGCAAAGAGGCAGCAACTGAAGTTATATACAAACACCTCCCTCTGCACCTCCCCGCCACCTTAACACCTTGCCATTATAACAGCTTGTCTATCTGACACCTTAACACTTTTCCACCCAGCTGACATCCCACACACCGCCAGTTTACCTTCCAATACACATCCTGGAACAAATTACTGAAGGTATCGTCCCTCTTGGCAGTATATCTCGGAGGCTGAGCAATGAGTTTCCTTCCTATCCACACTTGTCAGCAACAGGTGTCGGTGTTCTGTTGAAAAATGCCTGCCAAGGGTCTGTGCATCTCCACGACATTATCCGACGATATGCAAACAGCGGAGGGACAACGTACTTTTGCGGAGCATGTTTTGTGTGTGTTGCAATATGCCCTTAGACACAGGCAAAACCTGCCATTCAACACACTGAAGCCGCCCTGCAACACACACCCTGCAACAGCAAGGCATAATCTGACAAGTACACTCTCCCTCCGCTGTTTGCATATAGTCGAATAATGCCATGGATGATCTGCGCATGTGCTCTGTTCAGGTCCTGCCAGCTGATCAACATATCAGCTGGAGAGACGTTTGGTACTGCGCATGTGCTGACCCATCGGAGGTATTTTTCGATGGGAGACACTATTCGACAGAACACCGGCACTGAGCGAGAGTGCTGGGGACAGATGGAGGGGAAGAGAGGGCAACAAGGGTTCTGTGGAGCCACCAAGAGAGTTGTCCCTTGTAGACACGGAAACCAGGCTTTTGTGTTTAGAAGTGAAAGTAGCGAGCAGCAAGCACAGGGCCAGCGCCGGAGGTAGTGGAACTCCTCTCTGCCACATTCCATCTGGGGAAAAAAATCCCTGGCGATAGTTTTCTGTCTTCCTATGGAAACTGTCACCAGAAGAGAGTTATTTACCCAAAAGGAGAAGTTCCCCTTGTTTGTATCCTCCACTGCCACATTTGTCATTTTTTTTGGAGGGGAGGGGGAGTGGGTACCTGGTTTTGACAGGTACCTGCTCCCCCTTCCAGGTCAGATGCACCGCGGCGATCTGAGCCTGAAATTTGGCCCCCCTTCCTTCCCCCACAGCCTTCTGGGACACATCACAGGTCCCAGAAGACTGCAGAATGATTCACAAAGCACAGCGCGACCCTCACATGTGCAGTAGGAAACCCTTAGAGCTTCACGGCTAGTTTCCCTTGCTTAAGATGCCGGCACCTGCACCCAAAGCTGATTGAAGAATCGTCTCGGATGAGGACATCGCTGGATCCCTGGACAGGTAAGTGTCCTTATATTAGAAGTCAGCAGCTACAGTATTTGTAGCTACTGACTTAAAAAAATATTTTGTGGGGGGGGCTCCTTTTTAAGTTCATGTTTTTCTATTAAAAGGTGTTTATCTGCGGTATCCAGTGCACTTTGCCTGTCTAAACTTAAAGGAGAAGTCCTTTAAAAAAATAAATAAATGCACATATTTTTACAGGTAAAAAGGTGCATTTATTATTATTTTTCTTTTTTTACTAGAGCCTGCAGAGCATTGCACCCATGATTAGCAGATTGTAGGTGCAATGTCAGGCTCCTTCATAGTCTTTATCTAGCTTTGTGCCTGTATCCCCATACAGACTTTCTGTTGCAAAGCTAGAGGAAGAAGGAATGGGCTACGAGTGTGCTATGCAGCCCATTTAAAATGCAAGTATGTCTCCTGTGGTGGAAGATGGTTCTTGTAGTATTTTCTTTTACAAATTGCTGTGAATGATACTGCTGTTTGGGTGGAGCCCTGCACAGCCACGCTGTGGGGATGGGGGGAGGATCCCTCATCCACTGTCACAGCGGGGAGCATGGGCCTGTTACACCCTAAATATGGATGTAACGTGTACCATGCTCCTAAAGGTGAACTTATCCTCTAAACATGGTAAAATGCCTGTTGACCCGACTAGGGTACCTTAGGTAACACATTAATGAGAAGGCATTTTTTAGTTGAGATTGGTTGTCGCAAACTTAGAAATGGAGTCCATACAGAGGCTGTACGTATTACTGGACACATTCTTAATGTCTCACCTGAGCAATTAGAACCTTGAAGTGTCAGTTGCTCACAAAAACACCCTTTTTTGGAGAAGAGGCAGCCAATCCAAATAAACCTTGTCTTTTTTTGAATATTTGCAATTGATATACAATATACCTTTATAATATGGCACTGTAATAACTCTCAGCGGATGCTAAGTACCAACCTGGACTCTTATTTCTGAAGAGTAACTAGTAACTAAGAGGAGAGATGTATTCAGCATTATATTGGTGGAAATAGGCACCAGTATGGGCGAAGAGCACATACTTTTTCAGGCGAGAGAAAGCATACACTTTGCACAAGAAACATTACTTGGCTGAACGTGTTTTAATTTTTTTTTAGCCTTTGGAATATAAAGAAGAAGGACATGCCATTAGTGACCTGGATTTTGTTTTCTATCTTTATGTATTTGGCTACCTGCTTACTAGGGGCACAAGAGGTGCTGCTGTGATTTTACAGAGGGCAGATGTGTGGAATCTCCAAAGGCAATCTCTTAAAATTGCACTAGTCTGAGCTCCCTCCAGACTTGCTAATGGTGGAGTCTACATGTCTACTTTACTTGTATTGTTTGAAGTAATAAATGCCCTTGAATCAGTGGGCAGTACAAGTAATAAATGCCCGTGTTAGCGGGAGCATTGGTTTCTGTGTGTTATTGGGAGGAATGGTGCCACTGTGTCAATGGGAAATGTTTACCTCCACACTGGTCTTAAGTGAGACTTACCTTGGATTAGGGATCGACAGATATTGTTTTTTCGGTGCCGATACAATACCAATATCTCAGCCACCTCTCAGGGTGATAACCGATATTGTGTGCTGATATTCTGTACATTTAAAAAAAAAATACTTTTATTTTATTTTTTTATCAGTGTTATTGCTGTCACAAGGAATGTAAACATCCCTTGTGACAGTAATCGGCAGTGACAGGTACTCTTTATGGAGGGATCGGGGGTCTATAAGACCCCAAACCCCTCCTGCACCTAAAAGTATTCAAAATGTCAAGATCTGCGGTTTTTGAATACTTTATTTTTTTTTTAAACTGGTGCCTTTAAGATTCCAGTAATCCGGGAAGTGATGGTTACCAGATCTGAGACCCGAACAAAGCCGATGCTTCGTTCGGGTCTCGGATCTGGTAACCATCACTTCCCTGATTACTGTCTTTGGCCAGCTGGCGGATGTGCCGGCTGGTTGCTCGGGCCTCCCGGTGGGACGTGAGAGCCCGGGTGGGCGGCGGGGGGACGTCCCCTCCCGCTGCTTGTAATAACAGCCGCATCGGTAAAGAATGGTACCGGGGTGATGCCTGCAGCTGCAGGCACCACCCCGGTAAAACCCTTAGTATTATCGGGTACGTTTGTGTACGATACTTCAAAAAAAGTGAATATCGGCCGCTGATAATCGGTCGATCCCTACCTTGGAGGCTCCATGTCCTGCATTCATCCTCTTGATGATGTCACAGCCTTGACTAAAGGCACTCCACCTGATGGTGCCTGTTACATTGCTCTGCATTTCAGTGCCCAGTACCCACTGCCACTCTGTATACAGCAGCTCCCCCACTATGCTTTGCAGAGAGAAGGCCCTGCATGCAGAGCCTAAACTCCGCCCAGTGCATTTCCACCACATGGTCATTGTCAGGGATAGAGATGTGTTTTCACTTATCATACGCTTTTTAAACTGTTGCATTGATTCTTTTCAATTACTGTATATTTTATGGAGTTTGCATTGTTATTCGTAGCACTTTAAAGTGATCGCACACCTACTTTTAGGAAATATTTTTTTTTTTATCTAGCATTTGCATATTTTAGTGTGCTGCTATTACATTTTATTTTTGTGAAGGAAGATTTATTTTGTTTATATACTTGTGGATTGCTGATCCGTTTTTCACAGCTGGTTAACATACAAAACAATACTTCTAGGACTTTTTAAAGAAAAAAATGTTAAAGCAGAACTATAGGCAAAACTTTTATTTTCAATACGAATAGCGTAAGAGAGGGTTATAACCCCTGTAAGGTTACTTTTTGCCATCTGTGTCCCATTGGGGAGATTTACCTTCAGCTCCTGTATCATAGCCACTCTGAAGTGAGGGATTCCCTGGTTGTCATAAAAACTAGTATCTCCATTGGACGATATCCCCACTATTCCTGTTCTGGGGACAGCCCAACATCTGGTATTTTCTTTTACTTTCACTTTCAGTGCTAATGGTAAACAATTTAAATAGTAGAGGGTAATTCTCCCAAATTTGTACACAGTAGAAAAAGTGACAGGTGTTCTAATCCCTCTCCACTCTATCCTAAAATAAAAAAATAAGTGTTGCCTTTAGTTATACTTTAAGTGAACATAGCAAAATATTTATATATGATTCCTGTTGATTTTCATTCATGCTAGCATATTATATAAAACTGTCTAATTTTCCAAAAATTTGCAAACATGGTACTTGCAACTCTAGTTTATGCCACAAGGTGTCAGTACATCCCCCCACATTTGAAATGCGACAATCCTGAGTTGCAAGTGGTGATGCCCCTGACCAGTTCTTAATTCTGCCTGTGTTTTGACTGAAAATGTTTCATTGCTGATGGTAATTCGACTGCAAACCTGTGCAAAATTGTTTCTTACCCACCCAGAAATAAAGGCACATGGGTCAGCAATATACATGTCGCGCAGACTTTTCCAATTCACAGCCAGCCTGATTTGTGTACATATATATACAGTATATATATGTAATGTTTCATAAATTTCTGTCCAAACCGAGGTGAAACACCAGAGTAGGTTGGCACCACATCCCAGAAGAGTATATATTCAAACGTTGGGAGAGGGGAAGGTGGGATTTTTTGGCGGTGCAATCAATGAAATAGAAGAGATGAGAGGAAGAATATACTAAGTAAAAAAATTACATTTTATTAAACATATGCATAAAAATCGATCTCAGGCGATCGCAGGTATACATAAAGTAATGCGAAAGTGGTTATAATGCAATTTGGAGAATAGTCACAATTAGTAAGTCATAATTAAGAAAAGAGCAAAAAACTGGTCGCATCAACCCGACATGTTTCGCTTTGATAGCTTCTTCGGGGGTAGTGCGATAGTGCTCAGAACTGGTATTGACAACTGTATAGACAAAGAATGAAAGATAAATACATAGTTATTACAAAAAAGAAAAACATCATAGTGAATCACAATATTTTTAAAGAAGGAGTCAAGATCAGCATGCTTCAATCTAGGGGCCAATACACTTACCCAATCATGGATCTCCAGCAAGTGAAACCACCAAAAGTCCCTGGATCAGACAAAGGACCCCCAAGGGGGTGTGGACTGTCCCTATTGATCACAGAGGACAAGATAAGGAAACTGGGTAGTAAAAGGAAAATGGGAATGTGAAACAAAGCAGTGTGAGGAAGGGGTAAACAGGGAAAAAGGGGAGGGGGAGGGGGGGTAAGAGGAAAAAAGAAAAAAGGACAAATGGGAAAAGGGGGAAAGAATGGGGATGTGTACTATAGTATGGAGGTGAATCCATGAAAAAGTGATACATATATGAAGGTATCACTTACTTAAAACCAAGTAAGATGATAAATTGCATAGGGGAATGGGTCGCAGTATTACTGTGCTGGCTGAGAAACAGCCATATAAGCCAGTAAATGTCTGAAACTGTAACGAAAGATAAACAAAAATTGGATAAAAAAAAAACAGTAAATTAAAAAATACCGAGGGAAAATAATAAAATAGTCAAGAAAAGTTAATATGGTACTAAGAAAGTAAAAGTAAATAAATTAATTGAATAAAGTTTGAGAAAAAAAAAATAAAAAAAAATAAATAATGAAAATAAAAATAAAAAATATACAAAAATTTGAGAGAAATAGAATATGAATAAAATAAAATAAGGAAGAGGGGAGGGATGAAAGAAATAAAATAAAATAAGTTGAAGTAAAAATAAAATGAAATAATAAACAATATTTTACTAATGGATGAATAAATTATAATGGTAAAGATTAAAATGAGTGAATATTAGGCACTCTTGAAAGTTGTGATGCTATTCAGACACGAATAAGTTGTAAAGAAAATATACCAAACAATGAGGAGGACGGACACTAGGTCTCAGGAAGAAAGGGTCAAATTTATATGCTTATTCAATAAGATGATTAGTGTGTCAATGACAAAGAAAATAGCAACAATGTTGGTATAGGCAAAGTTTGTGTGTGATAGCATCAGCAAAATTCAAAGGGTGTAGAAATAGAGAGGAGAGTGAACGGTAACAAATGTAGCATAATTACCACGTTGAGACAGCTAAGGCAAAAAAAGGGAAAGATAGCACTGTCCTGTGAGAAGGAGCAATGTAACAATTACCTCCAGCGTCGGAGCGAAGTATCCAGCCCCCCTGCTTCTAGCGAAGATTTCACTAGACAGCAGGTTAAATCGTGTCCTCCATCGGACCCGGCGTCTGACGTCACAGGGTGCGAGGCGGGCGTTTGGATGTCACTGCGCATGTTCCAGCTTCTCAGATGGTGATAGACTACAAACCCCAGAATCCCTAGCGTGGAGAGAAGGGAGGCGCAGCGCAACGGCTAAGCGGATCGATGTCCTACCTCAAAGTCCGTCAGTCCAAAGGAGAGCAGCCGGAGAAGTAAAGAGGTTGATTCATTGGCCAGAGGAAGAAATGGCCGTGAATCAACCACAGAGGAACCGCGCAGTGAACATCAAAACGGTGGAGGAAATGTCCTCCACCTTGGGTGCCCATGTGAATCAATGGGAAATCAGTCAGTCAGGGGCCCAATGAACAGGGACAAGGGATGGAAGTTGTGGAGAGCAAACAATGGGAGGATGGCCATATAGAGACCGGCATATGTGACCGGTGAAAGCCGGTATCTATAATAGATATGAAGCTGCTGATACTGAATCAAGGTACAAAGAAAAACATTATTCCAAATCAGATACTAAACATTCAAGAAGTTTTAAAGAATTAACAATAAAAACATATGGAAATAGCTTTTTGATCATTTATTTTGGTAAGCAATTACAGATATATGTAGACAAATAACTATGGCAAAACCAAAGGAAGGACATTTCTCCTGAAGAGAGAGGGCGACATAAATGACACCTAGGGAAAGAAAGCGGAGAGGGGAGGGGAAAACGGAAGGGGAGAGGGGGGGGGAAAGGAAGAGGGGAAAAAGAGGAAGCCTAACTCTAACCAGAGGGATGCTCGAGGGAAAGTGAAGGGGAATAGAAAAAACCATATATACCAACAATAATAAGGACCAATACAATATATCTGGTTAAAGACCTTGTCCGCATATTGAAAGAGCGAACGATAAAGTTTCAGAGGAATGATCTGAAGCTTAAATTTTCATTGAATCCCGGAAGTTGGGTTGCCCTTAGAGTATAGATCCAACGGGCCTCAAGCTGGAGCAGTATTTTGTCGACACTACCCCCTCTTGAGTTCAGAGGGACATGCTCCAAGGCATAGAATTTAATGAAATTGGCTTCAAATTGGTGATATAAACCAATATGCCTGCTAACAGCGGTTATAGTTTTTTTCTTTAAAATAGGTTTAATATGGTCTCTTATCCTCATGAAGAATGGACGATTGGTCTTCCCTACGTAAAAACCACCACATCTACATTGTGTCAAATAAATAACCCCCAGTGTCTGGCAGGTGACTCTTGTTTTTGTAGTGTGCCAGTTACCATTGGGGAGTAGAAACTTAGATTTATGATCTACATAGGGGCACATATCGCAATGGCTGCAGGGGGATGTGCCGGTGGATAAAGCGTTGTTAGATGATGATGTAACAGAAAAATTACTGTGCACTAAGCGATCTTTTAAAGACGCTGCACGTTTAAAAGTAATTTCTGGGAAGTTCTGGATGTATTTCTTAACGGTGGGATCTGCTTCTAAAAGGGGCCAATATTTCTTTAAAATATTCCTAATCTCAGCATGTTGGCTAGAGTATCGAGTGATGACTCGAACTGTGTCTTTTTTGACAGTTTCCTTAGAGGAAAATAATAGGGAGTTTCTATCTTGCCCTTTCACTCGGTTAAAGGCACGTTTTAAGCATTTATGACTGTATCCTCTTGTTTTCAATCTGTGATACAGATCCTTAGAGGCTTTTACAAAATCTTCACGTTGACTACAATTTTGTTTAAGCCTTAAGTATTGGCTATAGGGGATACTTGTTAGGAGTGGGTCAGGATGGGAACTGCTGGCATGAAGAATGGTATTTGCTGCTGAAGGTTTCCTGTATAAACAGGAATTAACCTTACCACTTTCATCAATGGAAATGTTAAGATCCAAAAAGCTAATGTTCGTTAGACTATAGTTCATAGTGAATTTTAGATTAAATTCATTCATTGAAATCAAATCCATAAATTGTTGGAGTTGTGATTCATTGCCCGACCAAAAGATTAAGACATCATCAATATAACGATACCAGGAGACGACATTGTCCATAAATGGAGCAAGGTCGTCCCTGGAAAAAATACTTTTCTCCCACCCCCCCAGGTACAGGTTGGCATACGATGGGGCACACTTGGTGCCCATCGCAACCCCCTGTACCTGGAGGTAGTGGGAGGAACCAAAACAAAAACATTGTGCTTGAGGATATAGCCTAAAAGATCAAGAACAAATCGATTATATTTGGCCGATGAAGGGCCTCTTTCTCTAAGATGGTTTTCAATAGTTTCAAGTCCCTTATCGTGGGGTATGGCATTGTATAGACTCTCAATATCGAGTGCCACAAGTAAAGTGTTTGGTGGAAGATAGATACCTTCAATGGTTCTTAATAGGTTGATGGTGTCCTTAATATAGGAAGAGAGGGAGGTAACATGGGGATATAGATATCCGTCTATCAGAGAACTCACATTTTTTGTCAGACAGGAACAGCCCGATATAATCGGTCGTCCAGGTGGATCTGTTAACGATTTATGCATCTTAGGAAGAGAGCATAAAAGGTAGGGGTTTTGGGGTTCTTTGTATCCAGGAAACTCCACGTGCTTTGGTCAATAGTACCTTTGTGGTATGCTTTTAAAATTATTTTACGATATTGATTATAAAAATTATTCAATACTGTTTGGGAGATGGGTCTATACCAATCTTTATTCAATTCATTTATTTACTTTTACTTTCTTAGTACCATATTAACTTTTCTTGACTATTTTATTATTTTCCCTCAGTATTTTTGAATTTACTGTATTTATTTTATCCAATTTTTGTTTATCTTTCGTTACAGTTTCAGACATTTACTGGCTTATATGGCTGTTTCTCAGCCAGCACAGTAATACTGCGACCCATTCCCCTATGCAATTTATCATCTTACTTGGTTTTAAGTAAGTGATACCTTCATATATGTATCACTTTTTCATGGATTCACCTCCATACTATAGTACACATCCCCATTCTTTCCCCCTTTTCCCATTTGTCCTTTTTTCTTTTTTCCTCTTACTCCCCTCTCCCCCTCCCCTTTTTCCCTGTTTACCCCTTCCTCACACTGCTTTGTTTCACATTCCCATTTTCCTTTTACTACCCAGTTTCCTTATCTTGTCCTCTGTGATCAATAGGGACAGTCCACACCCCCTTGGGGGTCCTTTGTCTGATCCAGGGACTTTTGGTGGTTTCACTTGCTGGAGATCCATGATTGGGTAAGTGTATTGGCCCCTAGATTGAAGCATGCTGATCTTGACTCCTTCTTTAAAAATATTGTGATTCACTATGATGTTTTTCTTTTTTGTAATAACTATGTATTTATCTTTCATTCTTTGTCTATACAGTTGTCAATACCAGTTCTGAGCACTATCGCACTACCCCCGAAGAAGCTATCAAAGCGAAACATGTCGGGTTGATGCGACCAGTTTTTTGCTCTTTTCTTAACCACTTAAGGACCTTGCCTGTTTTTCAAATTTGGTGTTTACAAGTTTAAAACATTTTTTTTTGCTAGAAAATTACTTAGAACCCCCAAACATTATATATTGGGTTTTTTCTAACATACTAGAGAATATATTAGTGGTCATTGCAATACTTTTTGTCACATCGTATTTGCGCAGCGGTCTTACAAGCGCACTTTGTTTGGAAAAAAATCACTTTTTTAAATTAAAAAATAAGACAACAGTAAAGTTAGCCCAATTTTTTTTTATATTGTGAAAGATAATGTTACGCCGAGTAAATTGATACCCAACATGTCACACTTCAAAATTGCGCCCGCTCGTGGAATGGCGTCAAACTTTTACCCTTAAAAATCTCCATAGGCGACGTTTAAAAAATTCTACAGGTTGCATCTTTTGAGTTACAGAGGAGGTCTAGGGCTAGAATTATTGCTCTCGCTCTAACGATTGCGGGGATACCTCACATGTGTGGTTTGAATACCGTTTTCATATGCGGGCGCTACTCACGTATGCGTTCGCTTCTGCACGCGAGCTCGTCGGGATGGGGCGCTTTAACATTTTTTTTTTTGGTTTTCTTATTTATTTTACTGGATTCTATTTATTTTTACACTGTTTTAAAAAAATAAATAAAATGGATCACTTTTATTCCTATTACAAGGAATGTAAACATCCCTTGTAATAGAAAAAAGCATGACAGGTCCTCTTAAATATGAGATCTGGGGTCAAAAAGACCTCAGATCTCATATTTACACTAAAATGCAATAAAAAAAAATGTCATTTGAAAAAATGACAAAAAAAAAATGTCCCTTTAAGACGTATGGGCGGAGCTGACGTTTTGACGTCAGCTCCGCCCTGCTATGGTATGGAGACGGGTGGGGGCCATCTTGCCCTCACTCTTATCCATACCACAGAGGGAGAAGGACCCGATCGTCTCCACCGCTACCGACGGCTCCGGTAAGCGGCGGAGGGCGCGGGAGAGCGGCGGGAGGGGGGGCCCTCTCCCGCCGCCGATAACGGTGATCTTGCGTCGAATCCGCTGCGGAGACCACCATTATCGTAAACACGACCGCTCACTGAAGAGATGGATATCTCGGTTGTGGCAGCAGCTGCTGCCGTTACCGAGATATCCCTCTTCAAAAAAATGACGAATATATACAGTGAGCGGTCGTCAAGTGGTTAATTATGACTTACTAATTGTGACTATTCTCCAAATTGCATTATAACCACTTTCGCATTACTTTATGTATACCTGCGATCGCCTGAGATCGATTTTTATGCATATGTTTAATAAAATTTTATTTTTTACTTAGTATATTCCTCCTCTCATCTCTTCTATTTCATTGATTGCACCGCCAAAAAATCCCACCTTCCCCTCTCCCAACGTTTGAATATATGTAATGTGTTTGATAAATGTCCCTCATTCCGCACCTGCAGTGCTACATTATAGGCCCTTTTCTCTAAAGCAGCACAGTTTGCATTGTACTTTTATTCCATATTTGGCAAAACTCTCATTAGAAGAATTATTCATATACAGTGTAATGACACATTTCAAAAAGAAGGTAACCCAATTTATTAAAAGTAAACTTGGATAATGTAATGTAAATTGCATTTCTTGGATACTATAAAACATCTAGGGATTAATTTACTGAAGCTGATCACATGGAACATTGGTATCACATGACCTATTTGCATAAGTCATCTAATGTGAAAATCTAAAAACAATTCATGAATTAAAATGTTAACTACTCCTCATTACTCCAGAAGCTCAAATCTCTTTTGCAGAATTGGAATACATGTAATTTGTCTTGGCTGGGACACATAGCAGCAATAAAAATGACGTACTTGCCCGAATTATAATACTTATTCCGAGTCTTACCGATCCCTGCATCAGGCCCGGTTCACACTGGTGCATGATACACTCCGACTTTGGGAGCACATGTCACATGATGTGTACAAAGCAATGGTTCCCTATGAGAGCCATCTTAACTGGTCTGACACAAGTCGGTCTGACTTTAGAAAAGATTCCTGCACTACTGTGGTCCGTTTTCAGCCCATTCAATATCATTTGAAGTCGGATCCTCGTTCTAACCATACGACTTGTGACATCCAACATGGTGATTACAGCAGCAGTAAAATGAATTTATGTCATACTGGGATTGTTTTTGATTGGTCAAAGGACAAGTCAGACTATCTTAAAGTTGGAGCAAAATTGTATCCTGTTCATTCAAGTCGGATGGAAGTAGAACAGAAGTAGGACCGATGTTGCAGGGCAAAGTAGGATGACAGTCATACAACAGTCGTGTCGTACCAGTGTGAACCCAGCCTCACTCATGGGCTCAATCCAAAGCCAGGTGATGCACTTTATTTGACAAGACAGCAGGCCAACAATCTCTAAACATGTTATGTTTCAAACCAGACTGAAATGAGGGTTAGGCGCCCTGAATTTCTTGAGATACTACCAAGTTGTGTAAATCACACAATTGACTAAATATCACACAATTGAGCCTAAGTCATGGGCTCAATCCAAAGCCAGGTGATGCACTTTATTTGACAAGACAGCAGGTCAACAATCTCTAAACATGTTATGTTTCAAACCAGACTGAAATGAGGGTTAGGCGCACTGAATTTCTTGAGATACTACCAAGTTGTGTAAATCACACAATTGACTAAATATCACGCCAGCTCTAAAAGCCCGCTGTGGATTGAGCTGGAAGCTGCGGATTGTGCCCACTGTCCATTCATTACCTACTGTGGTTATAATCCTGGGATTGGAAATTACACCATCACACAGAACTCAATGCAGTTGTGGGACAACAGGTTAACAGGGGTTAACCTTAATATCTTTTGAGTAGCGCAAAAATGACCCCCATTCAACAGGGATGATCTCTCTACTTTATGGAACTTTAACCTCCAAACAATCAATAATACCCCTAACTTACATCATTATGTGGGACCATTATCTTTAGTTGCCTCTTGAATCCAAACATTGGGCCCAAATTTGGGTTACCACAGAATCTGTCCCCGCAATGCTACAGCGGTGGAAACTAATTACAAAGCACTGCTTCAATGGTACATGGTCCCTATTAGGATACTAGCTAACATTATCCCTAGCATTTCCACACACTGCTTTTGTGGCTATTTGAAGATAGGCTAGTTTTTTCATGCTTGGTGAACTTGTCCAGTAGTACAGCAGCTGTGGTGACAGGTGTATAGCATAATACATACCCCTTAACACCAAGCACTACCATTAAACCCACTGGAAGCCCCTATACAGAAATAGAAGGGACAATGTAAATTAAACAATGTGTGTTTAGTATCACCTTAAATCTAGTGCAGCTAACACTTCCTTCCCCCTAGACTGACAATGCTACTGTTCACAGGTGCCCCAATGCTCCTTCATCCAGAGTGGGGGCACGCTAATACAGGAGGTGTGTTGCTGGCCAAGTCACCAGTTGAAAACAGAGGGAAAAAAAGCCTAAAAAACAAAACTGATTTAGCCACCACATCTAATGATTGGTAAGCTGCAATATATCACATTTTAGATTTTGGGTTTAATGCCACATTAAGAATGTAGAAAATAACAATCAGGGAAACTCTGCACTGACCACTAAGACCCCTTTCACACTGGGGCGGCAGGTCTGTTAGCGGTAAAGCATCGCTGTTATGGCGGGACTTTTTGGCCGCTAGCGGGGTTCTTTTAACCCTTCAAGCAGCAAAGGAAAGGGTTAATAGCCCCCTTTTTGCGCCGCTGCCGAAGCACTTTGCAGGCGCTTCAGCAGCACTGCCCATTAATTTCAATGGGCAGGGGCGGTGGAGGAGCAGTGTATACACCGCTCCCCCACCGCCCTAAAGATGCTGCTTGCACAACTTATTTTTCCTGTCCCGCAAGCGCACCGCCCCAGTGTGAAAGCACTCGTGCTTTCACACTGGGGTGGCTTGAGAGGTGCTATTTTTGTGTGAAAGGGGTCCAAGGGAAGAGAAAACAATGGGGGTTATTTACTAAAGGCAAATCCACTTTGCACTACAAGTGCTCATGTATTTGTTTTTATGATCTCCTGAAATAAATGTATTGTATCGGATTGGGAGTGCAGCCGTTCCTTTTTTGGCCACTTCACAAGAGTAGTAATTGGTCGTGCCTGAGAGTGTCATGTTACTAGTCTGTCTGGCAAGCCGGCTGACCTTGCAATTTAGTATGAAGCCGCGTACACACGATCATTATTCACGGCGGTTAAAAAACCGCCGTGAATAATGACAGGAAAAACGAGGGAACCGCTTGGTTCCCTACACACGGTCGTTTTTCCCGTCATTTTTTCTCTCGACGAGAAAAACGACCGTCTGTGGGCTCCGCGGCAGTGTTTCCCTATGGGAAAACTGCCGCGGAAAAAAATGCTGGAAAAAACGATGAGAAAATTTAGAACATGTTCTAAATTTTCTCGTCGTTTTTTATGCCGTTTTTCTAGACGAGAAAAACGACATAAAGCCCACAGACGATAGTTTTTCTCGGCGAAAAAAAAAATGCAGTTTTTCTCGTCGAGAAAAGCGGTCGTGTGTACGCGGCATAAGAGTTGTCACGCTGTGGTGAAGACGGCTGCTAAACTTATTTTAAAAAAGTGCGGAAACTTATTGAAGAGCCCTCGTACCATTATTTTATGGGCAAAATCAATGCATTATTTAACTATTAAGTAAATTGAGCCCTAATGTCTTCTAATTCTGCCACTACATAGGTTTTCCTTAACAGGAATTAGCCAGGATCATATAGAGTTTGATAGACTGAAAGGACAAGAGATACCAAGAGACTGGAAAGGTAAGCAAGTTGCCATATTTGTCTCTAAAGCCTCATACACACGATCGGATTATCCGACGGGAATTGTGTGATGACAAGCTGTTGTCGGAAAATCCGACCTTTGGTATGCTCCATCGGACAACTGTTCTCAGATCTTCAGCAGACAAATGTGGGATTGCATGCTTTAAAATTGTCCATCAACAATTGTGTGTTGTCGGATTATTTGATCGTGTGTACAGAAGTCGATCGTGTGTACAAAACTCCAAAGTACAAACATGTATGCACAGAAGCAATGCTCACCATAACACAACATTAGCAGAAGTTACCCAAAGGGTGGCGCTAAAGAGCTGAAAAACTACATAGTTTCGTGTTTGTCGGCAAACAATTCTTTGCCGTTTGTATGCAAGACAAGTTCATGGCCAATGCCCTTCAGACAAAAGTCCTATGCTTTGTCCGCTGAAAATCCGATCGTGTGTATGAGGCTTAAGAGAAACACTTTATCACAAAAAGATCAGAGGAAATGATTGTAATAACACAAGTAGTGTTTTATCTTTTAATTGTAATTTTATATTATTAATGGCTTGTGCTTACCTATAACTTGTGATAATGTCAACACAGCTTTAATTGTGGTGCATTGGGGTCCCAACACCTTGTAGAGTAGCTGCCAATGCACAATTATGGCAGTTCAACAGCAATCATGTGCATTGTGGTGGACTACTATGTGTTGTGTTACATTGTGCTGGTCTCTCTCTCTCTTCTCTCTCTTCTCTCTTCTCTCTTCTCTCTCCTCTCTCCTCTCTCTTCTCTCTCCTCTCTCTTCTCTCCCTTCTCTCCCTTCTCTCCTCTCTCTCCTCTCTCTCCTCTCTCTCTTCTCTCTCTCTTCTCTCTCTCTCTCCCCCTCTCTCCCCCTCTCTCTCCCCCTCTCTCTCTCCCCCTCTCTCTCTCTCCCTCCCTCTTCCCGTAAGCCCTGTTCGTGGCTGTTTAGCACGTGCGAACACACAGGGTCGCGCATTGGTGCCAGGCGGGCTATTTAAACTGCACTAGTGCCTGCACTGACCCTTGGCTTGCCCCAGGACTACGCTTCTGCCTTATCCTTCTGCTTATCTGCCTTGTTGTTACCGACCCTGGCCTGACTTCTATCTTTTGCCTGCCACCTGTCTCTGATCTGCCTTCTAGTTGCTGACTTTGCCCTGGCTCTTTTCCCTGCATCTGATGCAGCCGTAGCTGTGCCTCTCATCAGATTCTGCTCTTCTGCCAGCCAGTTGCTCCCACATATCCTGACGCACATCAGCATTCTCCAGCAGAAGTCCTATTAGGCATTTGTGCCACTCTGTGCTCCGGCATTCCCTGTTAATCTAAATCAGAAGGTAGTATTTGGACAGCCACACTCCAAAAAACCTTTCGGTTGCCTTTATTGATAAAAATTGGATAAAAGCACTACAAGCCACAGCAAGAATAGGACACACAGCCAACACGTTTCCCACGAATGCTTAGTGCTTAGTCATAGCTAACATACATAAAAATGCACTTCAAATATATACCTTTACCCAAAAAATCATGTGATCAGAATAGCAAATGGTAGGTTGCATTAAATTAGAAAATTGATGATTGGGACCACACGCGTGTATGGTCAAAAAGGATGGAGCCATTGCAAATAATGAAAACAATTGAAGATGTGAGTGTTGAATCAAAAAATGAGTGTGTTGCAACCAATCAGTGTAGACATGTTAATTCACAAAAATATATATAATACATCTAGTGTAAAAATAAACTGATTGAAGGTGAACAGGGAGTGAAGAAGTGTCTATACAATTTTCTTTATAAATGAATTGGTTAATTGACGTGTGTATACATATAGACATATAAACGTAAACCGAATAGTGTGAAATATGAAATTGTGACATGTTGTGAACATATATAGTGGTACCAGTGTAATGTTGCATGATGACAGCAAAAAGTAATAATCATAGTCTTAAAGTATTTAGGTCTATGCATATAGTGACCTCCGTTCGATGTAAGTTGTATAAATATGCATATAAATATATGCATGTGTATATCAACTGCCAAATACAGAATAAAGATGAAAACGAAAATAAAAATAGGAATATTAATATTAATCATGTCAATGTGGGTAAGTATATGTAAACATATGTATGTAAATATCCAAAATTATGACAAAAAGTATATCTGTATGGCAATGGAAGCAATAAATAAATAAATAAATGCTTCAAAAAACCTGCCAAGACATAGGCAAATTGAATAAATGAACAGACTATGTTATCCATCATTAGCCTAGGTACTTGGGGGTGCCGGCATGAAAATTGGCCACACACGCATATGGTCACACTATACATGACCCAGAGTTTAATGAAACTACCTGGGCATGTGTATAGCAAGGTAAAGACAATGCATATGCCTATACAGATGTGTCCTAATTATGAACCATTGTTAAGATATGTAAAGAACGCTAAAACCATAAATAATAATTATTATGCAACTAATCACACATAGAACATGCATAAAAACATGAAACAAAAAACATACAACATGAAACATAAAATCTGCACTGATGGATAGAAGTGCATGAAGAAAATGTCTGTCTCATGTAGATAGTCTCTTGATTGTGTTAAAGCGCTCAATGTACAGTGGGGCAAAAAAGTATTAAGTCAACCACCAATTGTGCAAGTTCTCTCACTTAAAAAGAGAGAGAGGCCTGTAATTGTCATCATAGGTACACCTCAACTATTAGAGACAAAATGTGGAAACAAATCCAGACAATCACATTGCCTGATTTGGAAATGATTTTTTTTGCAAATTATGGTGGAAAATAAGTATTTGGTCAATATCAAAAGTTCATCTCAATACTTTGTTATATATCCTTTGTTGGCAATGACAGAGGTCAAACGTTTTCTGTAAGTCTTCACAAGGTTGTCACACACTGTTGCTGGTATGTTGGCCCATTCCTCCATGCAGATCTCTAGAGCAGTGATGTTTTGGGGCTGTCACTGGGCAACATGGACTTTCAACTCCCTCCAAAGGTTTTCTATGGGGTTGAGATCTGGAGACTGGCTAGGCCACTCCAGGACCTTGAAATGCTTCTTACGAAGCCACTCCTTCGTTGCCTGGGCGGTGTGTTGGGGATCATTGTCATGCTGAAAGACCCAGCCACGTTTCAATGCCCTTGCTGATGGGAGGAGGTTTGCACATAAAATCTCACGATACATAGCCCCATTCATTCTTTCATGTACACGGATCAGTCGTCCTGTTCCCTTTGCAGAGAAACAGCCCCAAAGCATGATGTTGCCACCCCCCATGCTTTACAGTAGGTATGGTGTTCTTTGGTTGCAACTCTGCATTCTCTCTCCTCCAAACACGACAAGTTGTGTTTCTACCAAACAGTTCTACTTTGGTTTCATCTGACCATATGACATTCTCCCAATCCTCTTCTGGATCATCCAAATGCTCTCTAGTAAACCTCAGATGGGCCTGGACATGTACTGGCTTAAGCAGGGGGACACGTCTGGCACTGCAGGATCTGAGTCCCTGGCGGCGTAGTGTGTTACTGATGGTAGCCTTTGTTACGTTGGTCCAAGCTCTCTGCAGGTCATTCACTAGGTCCCCCCCGTGTGGTTCTGGGATTTTTGCTCACCGTTCTTGTGATCATTTTGACCCCACGGGGTGAGATCTTGCGTGGAGCCCCAGATCAAGGGAGATTATCGGTGGTCTTGTATGTCTTCCATTTTCTAATTATTGCTCCCACAGTTGGTTTCTTCACACCAAGCTGCTTGCCTATTGCAGATTCAGTCTTTCCAGCCTGGTGCAGGTCTACAATTTTGTTTCTGGTGTCCTTTGACAGCTCTTTGGTCTTCACCATAGTGGAGTTTGGAGTGTGACTGTTTGAGGTTGTGGCAGGACCCTCATGGCCTATATCTCAATTTAACCATGTGTGAACTCTATAATATTTTTTAGATTTTATATTATATTTCCTATTTCTTCGCACCAATAAATATGGGCGGAGAGACGTTTATATGTTCTAAACAATATAACAAATAATAGGCATGGGAGTGGAGATGTCAGAAAATCGTGGTCTGGGCTGACTGTTCAAGCCTTAGAAGTTTCAAATGGCGTAAGTGTGTGATCGAAAGACAGAAACATGGACCCATAATAATATAGACAGAGATGTAGGCTAGAGGTCCATCGAACATAATTAGTTGTAATAATGGGATACATCCCATTCAAAATTCAACCCCATTGGTATTCTCGTATGCAATGAAAATATCCAATAGACCTCGCGCCTACATAGTTTTCTAAATCTATCTCCTCCTCTCACTGGAGTGATGATTCTCTCTATGCCTTGGATGGATAGACATGACACATCCTTGGAGTGTATCATATTCCAGTGTTTAGCTACATTTGTATTGTGATTCTTGTCAATGTCGTATAAGTGATCGTACAATCTATCCTTGAGTCTCTGTATCGTACGACCCACATATTGGATCTGACACAAGTCACAGTTGATGACGTACACTATAAACTTGGTATTGCAATTCATGAATTGTGGGATTTCAAAACGCTTGTCGTTGGTGTAGGAATGTATATGTTGACCTGTTTTAATGTGACGGCAGTAATTGCATTCCTTGGTCCCGCATCTGAAGGTCCCTTTAAATTTTGTAGCCAATTCATACCCAGTGGCTTACTTTGAAACAAGCTTGGTGAAAGCGTGCCCCCCAATGTCGGGGCCCTGCGGGATACAGATTTAATGCCTTTGGATAATATCTCCTGATATGCTACATCATTGTACAGAATGGGAAGGTATTTATTAATAGTGTGTTTGATTTTATTAAACTCCAGACTGTATGGTGTAGAAAAAATAGGAACATTACCAAAGGAAATAGTGGACCGCTTGTTAGCAGATCTATTATCATTCTCTTGCAATAAAGAGTTTCTGGGGATGGCACTGGCTGTTGATAGAGCCCTATAAATGATTTTATTGAGGTAGCCCCTATCCTTAAATCTCTGTGACATATTGGTAGCTTCTTTTATGAAATTATCAGGTGTACTACAAAGACTTTTAAGCCTAAGGAACTGTCCATAGGGTACACCTTTGATGGTGTGTCCTGGGTGCGCTGAATCGGCCCTAAGGAGTGCGTTGCCCGCTGTACTCTTCCTATGCAAGCCAGTGACCACCATCCCATTAATACCTGAAAGTTTTACGTCCAAAAAATCAATAGTGGTGATCTGTAAATCTCCTGTGAATTTTAAATTCAATGAATTATCGTTTAAATAGGTAAGCCAGGTATCAAGGATAGCTGTGCTATCTGAGGTCACAAACAAAAGATCGTCGATGTAGCGACAATAAAAAGTAGTATCTAGGCGACGGGGGCTATTATGTCCGACGATGCGGGACCTCTCCCACCAACCCATGTAAAGGTTGGCTAGGGAGGGAGAGAATTTCGCTCCCATAGAGGCCCCGAATCTCTGGAGATAATAGCTCCCGTCAAACATAAAAAAATTATGTGTCAAAAGGTAATAAAGTGACTGCAATATGAACTCTTGAAGCACTAGAGAAAATTTTCCAGATTCACTGAGAAAAGTGGCCACTGCCTGTATACCTAGGTGATGTGGAATGCTCGAATATAGACTAGTGACGTCACAACTGATCCATCTGTAGCTATCTTCCCACGCAAACTCATGGAGTTTAATAAGCAACTGCTTAGTAGTGATGAGCCGAACACCCCCGGGTTCGGTTCGCACCAGAACCCGCGAACGGACCGGAAGTTCGAACGAACATTAGAACCCTATTAAATACAATGGATGCGAACGTTCGAATTCTAAAGTGCTAATTATAACAACTATTATGCATGTTATTGTCCTAAAAAGGGTTTGGGAACCCGGGTTCTGCACCAGGGGACATGTATCAATGCAAAAAGAAGTTTTAAAAACGGTCGTTTTTCGGGAGCAGTCATTTTAATGATGCATAAAGTGAAAAAAAAAAAGTCAAATATTCCTTTAAATATCGTACCTGGGGGGTGTCTAAAGTATGCCTGTGAAGTGCCACGTGTTTCCCGTGTTTAGAACTGTCCCTGCACAAAATGACACTTCTAAAGGAAAAAAAAGCCATTTAAAACTGCTTGCGGCTTTAATGTAATGTCTGGTCCCGGTAATATGGATGAAATTCTTTAAGAAAAATGGCATAGCTACCCCATGACCCCCCCCCCCCCCTACCCCAGCCCATTACCAGCCCCTTTGGGTCTTGTATGGATATTAAGGGGAACCCCGCACATAAAATAAAAAAGGCCCTATATACTCTGAACAGCCGTATACAGGCGGTGCATACAAGACAGGGACTGTAGGTTTGTTCTTATGTAGAATCTGTTTGTAATTTTGAACAGGTACATTGTTGAAGTGTAGCTCCAGCCCAAAAATCTATTTTTAAACTTTTTGGAAAACATAGGTAAGGGTTATCACCCCTGTAACATTTGTTTTGCTGTCTGTGCCCCTGTTCAGAACATTTCACCTCACTTTCCGTCCCAATGACAACTGTTTTTGAAATGTGGTGTTTTTCTTGAAACAAGGATTGCTGATAAAGCATCAGTACAGAGGAGACACCTTTCTCCCATATTTATTCTTACAGGAGAGAATTTTCCTTCCTAGTGGTAGATTTCCTCTCACTTCCTGTTGTCTTCTTGCGTTTGCAAGTAGGAGTCGTTTGTAAGTTGGATGTTTGAAAGTAGGGACCTGCCGTATATACTCTGCAGAAATAGGCCCCTTAGTTGTTGGTGTTGGCACAACACTGTAAGCACTCACAGTTACTCTTGGTTGGTGCTGGAACGCCCTGCTGTCAACTATTATATCAGGAATTTTAATTACATATAATTGTTGAACAGTGGTAGTAAAAATTGGGCCTTTGATGGTGGTGCTGGTGCCACAACACTGTAAGCCCTGACAGTTACTCTTGGTGGGTGCAGCAATGGGCCCTGCTGTGAATTATTAGATCAAGAATTGTAATTACATGCCCCTGTTGAACAGGGGCTGAAAAATTGGGCCTTAGGCACTGGTGGCACAACACTGCAACCCCTCACAGATACTGTACTTGGAGCACAGCAATGAGCCCTGTTGCAAAGTATTGCTTCAAAAATTGTAATGACACGCCCCTGTTAAACAGGGGCTGAAAAATTGGGCCTTAGGCACTGGTGGCACAACACTGCAACTCCTCACAGATACTGTACTTGGAGCACAGCAATGAGCCCTGTTGCAAAGTATTGCTTCAAAAATTGTAATTACACGCCCCTGTTAAACAGGGGCTGAAAAATTGGGCGTTAGGCACTGGTGGCGGCACCCATAAACAAAAATGATCTTCCAAGCTATCATCATCAATCGTATCATTGAGGACTCGGAGGAGGAGGATAGCCAGTCAACATAACAGCACAGGCACTCAGCATCAGCATCAGTCTTGAAGGGATGTGACATTTTAAAATCAATTAGTCTGTTATATCAGCATCAGGTGTGTGGTAGCTGGTGGTGATCCAAGACTGGTTCATCTTGATGAAAGTCAGTCGATCAACCGAGTCGGTGGACAGGCGCACCCTGTGATCCGTGACAAATCCTCCAGCAGCACTGAATGTGCGTTCCGAAAGAACGCTGGATGCAGGACAGGCCAGTAGCTCAATTGCATACTGTGCAAGCTCTGGCCAGTGATCCATCCTCAAGACCCAGTAAGCCAGAGGATTTTCGGTGGGGAAGGTGTCCAAGTCTGACCTTGCCCCTAGATATTCCTGCACCATGTTTATCAGACGCTGGCGATGGTTGCTGGAACCAATCATACTTTGGGGCTGCGGACTAAAGAATTGTCTGAACGCATCGGTCAGACGGCCACCTTCCCCACCGCTCCTTCTTTGACTGGCCGAAGCCTCAGCAACTCGTTGTCCAGGACCAGGAGTTTGCAACCTCCCAGTCTCTGGGAACGCGTTGCACAGACCTTTCTGCAAGGCCTCCCGGAGTTGTCTCATCCTCTGCTCCCTCTGCGACGGTAACATAAGGTCCGCAACCTTACCCTTGTACCGTGGATCAAGGAGAGTGGCCAGCCAGTAATGGTCCCTCTCCTTGATCCGAAGAATACGAGGATCCTTCCGCAGACTTTGCAGGATCAGGGAGGCCATGCAGCGTAGGTTTGCTGAGGCATTCGCTCCGGAGTCCTCTGGGTCACTAAGGACGACATGATCCGCAGCCACCTCCTCCCAGCCACGTACAAGTCCACTGGTTTCTTGGGACTGTAAATCATCCCTAAAAGACTGCTGCTGATGATGCTGAGTGCCAGCCTCCACCTCCATGCTGACACAATCCTCCTCCTCCTCCTCCTCCTCCTCCTCTTCCTGTGCGATGGGTGGGACAGAAGGAACACTGTCTGGGTAAAGGGGGCCTTGAGAGGCAAGGAAGTCCTCCTCTTCCTGCCTCTGTTCTGCCTCAAGTGCCCTGTCCATTATTCCACGCAGCGTGTGCTCCAACAGGTGGACAAGAGGTACAGTGTCACTGATGCATGCACTGTCACTGCTCACCATCCTCGTGGCCTCCTCAAATGGTGCCAGGACAGTGCATGCATCCCTGATCATGCCCCACTGGCGTGGAGAAAAAAAACCAAGCTCCCCTGACCCTGTCCTGGTGCCGTAGTCGCACAGGTACTCATTGATGGCCCTCTGCTGCGTGTGCAGCCGCTGCAGCATGGCCAACGTTGAGTTCCACCTGGTGGGCATGTCACATATAAGGCGGTTCTTGGGCAGGTTCAACTCCTTTTGCAGCTCAGCCAGGCGAGCACTGGCATTATAAGATCTGCGGAAATGCACACAGACTTTCCTGGCCTGCCTCAGGACATCCTGTAAGCCCGGGTACCTGCCCAAGAACCGCTGCACCACCAGGTTAAGGACGTGAGCCACACAGGGCACATGGGTCAGTTGTCCCTGTCGGAGGGCGGAGAGGAGGTTGGTGCCATTGTCGCAAACCACCATTCCTGGCTTAAGCTGGCGTGGCGTCAACCACCTCTCGGCCTGGCCCTGCAGAGCAGACAGGACCTCTGCCCCAGTGTGGCTTCTGTCCCCCAAACACACCAGCGCAAGCACGGCATGGCATCTTTTTGCCTGCGTACTTGCGTAGCCCCGTGAACGGCTACGGAGCACCGCTGGTTCATAGGACAAACCACAGGAAGAGGCCATGGAGGAAGAAGAAGAGGAGGGGGTGGAGGAGAGAGGTGTGTCACAACCAGTAGTAGCATTTTGGAGGCGTGGCGGTGGGACAACCTCCAACACTACTGCACCTTGTCCTGAATCCTTCCCAGCTGCCAAAAGAGTGACCCAATGGGCCGTGAAAGAAAGGTAACGTCCCTGTCCATGCCTGCTGGACCATGAGTCAGCGGTAATATGCACCTTACCGCTGACCGCCCTGTCCAGCGAGGCCAAGACATTGCCTTCCACATGCCGGTAGAGAGCCGGAATAGCCTTCCGTGAGAAAAAGTGGCGTTTGGGAACCTGCCACTGAGGAACCGCACATTGCACAAACTCACGGAAGGGGGCCGAGTCTACCAACTGAAAAGGCAGCAGTTGAAGCGCTAGCAATTTAGCCAAGCTAGCATTCAACCGCTGGGCATGTGGATGGCTGGGAGTGAACTTCTTTCGACGGTCCAGCAGCTGGGGCAGGGAAATTTGCCTGCTAGAATCGGACGTCGGTGTACTGCTAGCAGAGTGGGCGCAAGTACTTGGCTGTGACACACCTAATTCTACACCTTCATTCCTCTCAGTGCATGTTTCAGAGAGGACTGAAGTTATAGTGGGGTTGGAGATCCCAGCTGATGCGGTGCAAGGAGAGGTCCGCTTTGTTCTTTGGTGTGGGTCTTTGAGGTAGGCTTGCCAACGAGCTGCATGGCAGGTCAACATATGTCTGGTCAGGCATGTGGTACCCAAGCGGCTGATGTTTTGGCCACGCGATATACGCTTGAGACATATGTTGCAAACAGCAGCTGTGCGATCTGATGCACTAGCCTCAAAAAAGGCCCACACCAAAGAACTTTTTGAATGACGGGCAGAGGCAGCGCCCTGCACAGGCGGAGCTCTGCGGTGTGATTCCGTCGGTGTACTGCCCTTACGCTGGCCACCAAAGGGCATCCTGCCTCGTTGGAGATGTGCCTCCTCCTCATCCTCCTCCTCCTCCTCTCTCCTATTAGGCACCCACGTGGAGTCATTGACCTCATCATCCCCTCCCTCCTCATCACTGGAGCCAATCTGGCAGTATGCTGCAGCTGCTGGAACATGACTGCCAGATTGGTGTCCTTCTTGAGCATCCCCTCTGTCTGCTCTCACGCTACTGCCTTCCTCTAGCTGGGTTTCATCATCAGACCCTTCGAAACGCTGGGCATCCTCCTGGAGCATGTACCCAACACTGTGCTGAAACAGTTCGGGGGACTCCTCAGGAGGAGGACATGGTGGGTCTAGGGAAGGAGTGACTGATGATTTGTCTGACATTGATACCAGGGAAGACGACGCTTTGGCAGCTGCTTTTCCAGTACCCTGAGCCTGGGTGAGAGAGGATGAGGAGGAGGAGGAGGGCTTGGTCATCCACTCTACCAAGTCTTCGGCATGATGTGGCTCAACATGTCCAGCTGCCGAAAAGAAGGACAAGCGTGTCCCATGGCCATGTGCTGATGACAATGCACCGCGTCCACGACCAGCACTGTTGCCCCCAGACACAGAGCCTGCTTGCCCTCTTTTATTGCCTCCTGACTGTCTGCCTCTCCTTGTTTGCCTTCCAGACATTCTAATAGATGGCCTGCAGGGAGATGGGAAAAAAGCAATAAGGGCTACCTTCAGGTGTCCTTCTCTGTCCCTGGAAACAAGGACTTGCAGAGTGAAAGAAAAAAAACACTCTCCCTACCTACAGTTTTCTGTCCCTAGAAAAAATGTTTTTTTTAATCACAATATAGCACAAGGAAAATTAACTCACTGTCCTTACAGGTCCCTGGAAACAAGGACTTGCAGAGTGAAAGAAAAAAAACACTCTCCCTACCTACAGTTTTCTGTCCCTAGAAAAAAATGTTTTTTTTAATCACAATATAGCAAAAGGACAATTCACTCACTGTCCTTCCAGGTCCCTGGAAACAAGGACTTGCAGAGTGAAAGAAACTGACACTGTCCCTACCTAGAGTTTTCTGTCCCTGGAATAAATGTTTTTTTCAGCACAATATAGCACAAGGACAATTAACTCACTGTCCTTACAGGTCCCTGGAAACAAGGACTTGCAGAGTGAAAGAAAAAAAATACTCTCCCTACCTACAGTTTTCTGTCCCTAGAAAAAAATGTTTTTTTTAATCACAATATAGCAAAAGGACAATTCACTCACTGTCCTTCCAGGTCCCTGGAAACAAGGACTTGCAGAGTGAAAGAAACTGACACTGTCCCTACCTAGAGTTTTCTGTCCCTAGAATAAATGTTTTTTTTAATCACAATATAGCACAAGGAAAATTAACTCACTGTCCTTACAGGTCCCTGGAAACAAGGACTTGCAGAGTGAAAGAAAAAAAACACTCTCCCTACCTACAGTTTTCTGTCCCTAGAAAAAAATGTTTTTTTTAATCACAATATAGCAAAAGGACAATTCACTCACTGTCCTTCCAGGTCCCTGGAAACAAGGACTTGCAGAGTGAAAGAAACTGACACTGTCCCTACCTAGAGTTTTCTGTCCCTGGAATAAATGTTTTTTTCAGCACAATATAGCACAAGGACAATTAACTCACTGTCCTTACAGGTCCCTGGAAACAAGGACTTGCAGAGTGAAAGAAAAAAAATACTCTCCCTACCTACAGTTTTCTGTCCCTAGAAAAAAATTTTTTTTTAATCACAATATAGCAAAAGGACAATTCACTCACTGTCCTTCCAGGTCCCTGGAAACAAGGACTTGCAGAGTGAAAGAAACTGACACTGTCCCTACCTAGAGTTTTCTGTCCCTGGAATAAATGTTTTTTTCAGCACAATATAGCACAAGGACAATTAACTCACTGTCCTTACAGGTCCCTGGAAACAAGGACTTGCAGAGTGAAAGAAAAAAAACACTCTCCCTACCTACAGTTTTCTGTCCCTAGAAAAAAATGTTTTTTTTTATCACAATATAGCAAAAGGACAATTCACTCACTGTCCTTCCAGGTCCCTGGAAACAAGGACTTGCAGAGTGAAAGAAACTGACACTGTCCCTACCTAGAGTTTTCTGTCCCTGGAATAAATGTTTTTTTCAGCACAATATAGCACAAGGACAATTAACTCACTGTCCTTACAGGTCCCTGGAAACAAGGACTTGCAGAGTGAAAGAAAAAAAATACTCTCCCTACCTACAGTTTTCTGTCCCTAGAAAAAAATGTTTTTTTTAATCACAATATAGCAAAAGGACAATTCACTCACTGTCCTTCCAGGTCCCTGGAAACAAGGACTTGCAGAGTGAAAGAAACTGACACTGTCCCTACCTAGAGTTTTCTGTCCCTAGAATAAATGTTTTTTTTAATCACAATATAGCAAAAGGACAATTCACTCACTGTCCTTCCAGGTCCCTGGAAACAAGGACTTGCAGAGTGAAAGAAACTGACACTGTCCCTACCTAGAGTTTTCTGTCCCTAGAATAAATGTTTTTTTTAATCACAATATAGCACAAGGAAAATTAACTCACTGTCCTTACAGGTCCCTGGAAACAAGGACTTGCAGAGTGAAAGAAAAAAAACACTCTCCCTACCTACAGTTTTCTGTCCCTAGAAAAAAATGTTTTTTTTAATCACAATATAGCAAAAGGACAATTCACTCACTGTCCTTCCAGGTCCCTGGAAACAAGGACTTGCAGAGTGAAAGAAACTGACACTGTCCCTACCTAGAGTTTTCTGTCCCTGGAATAAATGTTTTTTTCAGCACAATATAGCACAAGGACAATTAACTCACTGTCCTTACAGGTCCCTGGAAACAAGGACTTGCAGAGTGAAAGAAAAAAAATACTCTCCCTACCTACAGTTTTCTGTCCCTAGAAAAAAATGTTTTTTTTAATCACAATATAGCAAAAGGACAATTCACTCACTGTCCTTCCAGGTCCCTGGAAACAAGGACTTGCAGAGTGAAAGAAACTGACACTGTCCCTACCTAGAGTTTTCTGTCCCTAGAATAAATGTTTTTTTTAATCACAATATAGCAAAAGGACAATTCACTCACTGTCCTTCCAGGTCCCTGGAAACAAGGACTTGCAGAGTGAAAGAAACTGACACTGTCCCTACCTAGAGTTTTCTGTCCCTAGAATAAATGTTTTTTTTAATCACAATATAGCAAAAGGACAATTCACTCACTGTCCTTCCAGGTCCCTGGAAACAAGGACTTGCAGAGTGAAAGAAACTGACACTGTCCCTACCTAGAGTTTTCTGTCCCTAGAATAAATGTTTTTTTTAATCACAATATAGCAAAAGGACAATTCACTCACTGTCCTTCCAGGTCCCTGGAAACAAGGACTTGCAGAGTGAAAGAAACTGACACTGTCCCTACCTAGAGTTTTCTGTCCCTAGAATAAATGTTTTTTTTTAAGCACACTATAGCAGAAGCACAAAACACACTGACACTCTCCCTACCTATCCTTCTCTTTCCCTAAACTAAAGGAATCCAGGTTAAGCAAGAAAGAAATAACAGTCACTGTCCCTGCCTATGCTACTCTATCCCTGCTCCGGAACACACTACACTAGGCCGCCGTGCTGGCGGCCTTTTATAGTGTGGGGCGTGTACTAAACACCCTCAGCAATAATTGGCCACAGGCATCCTGCCTGTGGCCAATCATTGCTCTCCTCGCTGCCGGCGCTGTGATTGGCCAAGCATGCGGGGTCACAGTGCATGCTTGGCCAATCACAGCGCCTGGATGACACTGCGATGGCGTAGTGCATTGTGGGCCGTTCGCGTCACTCGAATTTGGCGCGAACGGCCCAAATCGTTCGATCTTCGTCGAACGATCGAACAGCCAATGTTCGAGTCGAACGTATGTTCGACTCGAACACGAAGCTCATCCCTACTGCTTAGTATCGCGGAGAAAGCCTGGGAGATCAACTATCAATGGCTGGAGCTGTCCATCCATCCATTCACCTAATCGCTCGTTGAGAGAACCGATGCCTGCCACTATCGGTCTGCCAATGAGGGGGTGTAATCCCTTGTGGACCTTGGGTAGGTGGTGGAATACTGGCATAATAGGACTGGTAGGAATAAATCTTTTTCCTTGCTAGAAAAAATGCCCGCTTGTACAGTCCTGTCTAGAAGCAAGGATAGTTCTTTGGAGAAGGGAACAGTAGGGTCTGATCTGAGTAGTTGATATGTGTTTATATCTAACAGTTGGCGTAATGCCTCGTCTTTATAGGTTGCAGAATCTAAGACCACAACTGTACCCCCTTTATCCGCATTCTTAATGGTGATGCTATTGTCCGTTTCTAAGGCTCTTAAAGACAGTTTTTCTGCGGAAGATAAATTACTGGGGGTACTTCCCTTGCGACAGTCCCGGGCGAGGTGAGTAAGGTCCCTCTCCACCATTTTCTAGGGTTAGGGTTGAGACTTAGGGTTAGGGTTGAGAGGGTTAGGGTTTGGGGTAAGGGTAGGGTTAGGGTTCAGGGTTAGGGGTAGGGTTAGGGTTTTCCCTTTAAGAATAAGGCTAGGACCCAGGCTCTTGAACAGGGACCTCCCCCAGAGGTCAAAGGTCAGAGGGTGGGTCTCCAGAGGTCAAAGGTCACTGGGCGTGGCTGACCCACCCCCACCAAAGTGTACCGCCTACCTCAACTAAGTCGGGGAATGAACAAGTCGGGGAATGAACAAGTCAGGGAAAGCATTTTCTGGACGAGATCTAGATCTCTGCCCCTTGTACCCACCGGATAGAAATCCGATCTTAATTTAAAAGATATTTTATTTTGAGTATATGCAGGGATCAATGGGGCATGGATCTGATTCAGATGCTTAACCTATTGAGTCCTGCAACGCGCAGACTTCTTTAAATAACACAGGGGATGAGGCCAACTCACCAATCTCCGGACTGTCGGAAGAGACGCCTTCTACCTCAGATGGAAATTCCAAATAATGTTTTTTTAACTTGAGACAATGGGAAAACTTGTTTAACATCCAGCAGAGTTCCAAAAATCCCTGTAAGAGAGGCCTTCCTCTACACTTCGGTCCCATAACCAGGTATGTTACACTTTCTCTAGAGAGGAAACAAGATGATTGTTCCAGCATCAGCAGCAAGTGAGTTACAGGTTTCTCTGATTACATTTGGTTTCAGCTATTTCTGGCTAAAAATGAAACTCCCAAGAGGTAGGCTATGCTCCCTCTATACATCTCAAGGTTTAATTTTCAATGTAGTGTTATGTACTTTTCAACCTAAGACTGTTTGCTATGTTACCAGTCTGTTGTATACCTCCCATTTTTTAGAACTGTGTAATTTCCACATTCACATGTTCCAGAATGTAAACAATATTAGAATCCCTTATGTGTATCTACTTAGGGACTCAATTAACTAAGAGTTAGATTCTGTACATGTGGGATTTGTAATGGTGCCAGAAAAAGATTCCTTTTGGTGTGTGATCTTTTATTGAACCAGCATGAAACAGTGTGCAAGTATTCCTATGTTTGAGCTTCCTGAGCTCAAGAGGTCTCTACTCCAGATGTGACTGAGATAAGCACATCTAAAGAGGAGGCTGTTTTTCTAGGTCTAGATGCTCTTGTGGAGAAATGGCTCACTATTATTTTTACTTGAATCCAATAAAGTAAGTGACAAAAAAGTAATTGTGGTATTCTTTTGAAACAAGCCACTGAGCATTTTTCATTTTGTCACATTAGTACATCAGTGTGATATTGCTATGACAGCACAGTAACATAGTAGACAGGGTTGACCCAACCACATTGCATGTTTTAAAAAAAAAGGCATCCAGTTCCTATACAAATCCATTGGTACTGTCGGCCAGCACTACCTCTTTCGGCAGAGGAGCAGAGGTGGAACTATCGCTGTTTGCGTATATTGACCCTCATGATTGACAGCAGCATGATCCATTGTCTCCCGCTGTTGTCTCGGAGCCAAAGAGGAGGGAGAGAGCAGAGAGAGTCTCTGCTCTTTAGTAAATCGCTGGATCGAGATCAGGTTTAGGTAAGTATAAAGGGGCCTGGGGGGGGGGGGGGGACTACATGCAGAAGGTTTTATTCCTTAATGCATAGAGTGCACTAAGGTAAAATAAAAATGCCTCAAGCCAAAAACAGCAGCTGTTAATATGTCCAGTGTGCAGGAGGCCTAATACCAAAAAACCAAGCTCACATGAAACAACAGGACCAATTATCTTGAACAGCATGGAAGCTGCTAGAGTCTAGCTTTTTTGTTAATTATGCAGCACTGTAAATAAACAAAGAGGCTCCAGGGCTTCTTTTGTCTAATTGCAGCCAATATGAAGATTGTGCCACCTCAACAAAAAATCAAATATGAGCATTTTCCAGGAGCGATGTGTATGGTTGTGATATCTGGGGTATAAGGGAAATTTTTTTTCATTAAACGGCAGAGATTTATCAATGCATAATTTTGGTTGATTGCTGGTTTCTGGTGTGCAGGTGCGATCTTCAGTGCTAAACTATGGGTATTATTCATCTAACCAACAATTAGAATACTTATCAAAGAACAAATGTGGTTAGCTCACACCCTCAAGGGAAGCAAACATGACTCTTAAAAAAAGTACCTGATTAAACTCTACAAGTGAAATACTTAAAGCGGAGGTCTGCCCACCGCTGCAAAAATTAAAAGCAAGCAGCTTGCACATACTGCAGCTGCTGACTTTTTTTTAATAATCTGATACTTATCTGTCCTGGAGTCAAGCAATGTCCATCAGCTGTCGGGTGCATGCCGCCCCAATTGCAAGTAAGAGAACCCTGCAGTGTAGCCTTCCGTATTCACCCTGGGGAACCTACTACGCATGTGCTCTGCTCCTCTCTCCTACTGGCCCGGCGGCCAGGGTAGGAGGAGGGAGCCCCAGCCGTGACGTCAATACCCGCGGCTGAGGCTCCCGGAAGTGGGGAAAGCATACCTGTGAAAGACAGGTATGCTGTCCCCCCTCCCTCCCGAAAGGTGCCAAATGTGGCACCAGAGGGGGGGGGAGTACAATGAGCGGAATTACACTTTTGGGTGGAACTCCGCTTTAAGAAGGAAGCCAAGAGACTTGGCAATATACTACTGAGATATAGGCACAAATAGAAAAAAAAGCTTAATCAACAAGAACAGGGTGGGGTAAAGGGGGTTCAAGGCTGCCTTAAACTTTACAAAATAGTAAAATGAAATAGGTCAAGAAAGGCAAAAAAAGCAACTCATCCAGTATTCAAAACAAGATTTTAAACTTGTGCTCACAATACTGTGGCAGTTGCAGTAATCTTGTGACTAGATTTTCCATCCCATCTACTCAGCATTTGACCAGGAAGTAAATATACAGAGCCAGGTGAATTGCAATTTTTTGTGCTAGCAAAACTGAAATAAAAAGAAGCAGAAGGTATGTAAAGCACAGTCAGATTTAGAATTATAGTTCATAATACTCTGATGAAGACATAAGGTGAAATCCAGGTTGGGACACATTTTTTATTTGTCATGCTGTTTTATATGTTACCTGATGTGAGTATATTGAATAATTCACATGTGTACCTGTACATTTTCACCACTATCCATCTGCAGTTTTTTTTTTTTTTTTCCTACATGGAGCGTGCTGGAGAAGGAGTCTGCAAGAAAAAAGATTGAGACATGGGGCAGAAGTAGTTAGACTACTGAATGCCCCAGATCAAGCAAGCTGAGGTTCGGGAGTTGCATTCTATCAACACACAGTGATTATTATCTGCATAAAAAGAGAACATAGATCAGCTTCAGTACAACCAGCCCGATTTAGCAGGTATTTTAATCCATCTATGGCTGGCCCAACTGTTTACTCCCCTTCTCTCTTTAGCTATTTTTTTTCTTCTTGTTTTTTGAATATTTTGTTTTGATAATTTATATGGATTTTTGGGGTATTCTAGCATGGTAGTGCCATTATAAATGAGACAAATCACAGAATAAAAATGTTATTTTGTATATACAATTACACAATTTTTATGTTTTTACATCTTATTATCTTTTGACTGTAAATTAAGTAAAATCATTTTTGGAAGACAATCCTGCGCCATAAAAGGGAACGCATATGTGAGGAAGGACTTTTCATGACCACGCTGCTGTTGGATTATTGCAAAACAGCAAACGTGTTTGTCTTTGGACTTCACAGGAGCTTATGAGCAGCTACAGCGTTGTAGAAGGAACCCGTTTTTCTTCCCAGATTTAGCTCTGTCCTCCAAAACAAACTAAAATGAATGGGCTATGTATACTGGGGCTAGGGAAAATCAAAGTGTATCAAAAAACTATTTCGTTTTTAACTTTTGGATAAAATAGGGAATAGTTAGAACCTCTGTCTGGTCTTGATTGTTGCCAGTCCTCACATAGTATAGTAATTCTACTTCCTCCAAGGAACCATCTGATGCATTTCATCACGAGTCTTGACATTATCAAAGGCAAAGTTACGAACATATTTAATTTCTAAACTTTGGTTTTTGCATATATTTTTTGGAAGTGGAAAAAAAGCAGACTGAATACTGTAGACATTGTTTTATAGCTTTTCCTCTTAATATATATGATTACACTTCATGAGTTGTATGTAGTACAATAATAATGTATATTGAGAGGGTCTTGAGCTTATGCGCTTATTGATTTTTATATGTTGTGTGACAGCAGGAAGGTAAAGTCACCTGGTTGCATCCAGGGGGGTAGATATATTTCGCCCAGATTCAGGCTTTACGCCGACTTATACAACTAGGTGGAGAGTTGTATAAGGCTAGTGGGCTCATGGATGACTCATACCTCTAGGGAGAGTGTGGGGCGTCGTGCAGACAGAGATGAGGAGACCAGCTGAACCTTGTCAGCTCATTTAGGCCTCTATAAGAACTCCCAGCTTCATTAGATGTTAGCTCATGCCTGGAACCAGACCTGTGTGGACTGTCTAGGGAGAGTGAACCCCTGTACGGTGAGAAAAAGCCTGTGTGGCTATTTGCTTGGACATTTAAAACCAGGGACTTAGGGACTAGGACAGCACTAGGCTGATCCCAGTTGTTAGTTAGGAAACCTGTATGTTTAGTCAGAGGTCAAGTTGACCAGGATTTATTTTATTTATGTTTCTTTTGCTTTGCTGTGTTTTGTCACTGTAAATAGAAAATAAACCGCACCTTTTTGATTTTGAAAACCACAACCTCCGTTTGCTGGGCCTGTTTTTGTCTGGGGAGCCCATCCCGGGGGTCACACACACCCGCTGCCGAGCTAACCCCCTCACAGTTGGTGGAGAACCAGTGGCAGTTTTTTTTTAAGCCAGCATGGAGGAGATACTGAAACAGCTGGCTCTAGCAAATGCCAATCAACAGCAGACAAATGCAGGTTTGCAAAGGAGCCTTGCAGCCCAGCAGCAAGCTCATCAACAGAGCCTTGCAGCCCAGCAGCAAGCTCACCAACAGAGTCTGGAAGCTCAGCAACAAGCCCAGCAGCAATCTGAGGCCCGCTTCATAGACCTGTTACAGAAGCAAGAGCAGAGACTACAACAAATGGAAGCAGTAATGCAGCAACGTCCGCAGACCAGTGAGGAAAGCCGTCCCACTAATACCGCGTCCTTTGGGGTGAGTCGTTTATTGACAAAAATGACTGGAGAGGATGATCCAGAGGTATTTTTGACCACATTTGAAAGGACCGCTGAAAGAGAAAAGTGGCCTGAGGAGCAGTGGGCTGGACTGGTGGCTCCTCTGTTAACTGGTGAATCGCAGAAAGCTTACTATGACCTAGAGCCTAACCAAGCAAAAGACTATGTGATGCTAAAAGCTGAAATTTTGGCAAGGCTGGGTGTCACCCAGGCTGTCCGGGCTCAGCGTGTGCATAACTGGACTTTCCAGCTTGGAAAACCCCCCAGGTCTCAAATGTATGATCTCATTCACCTGAGCAGAAAGTGGCTACAGCCAGAGACTTTGTCCGCACCAAAGATTGTGGAACGTGTTGTAATGGATCGGTTTTTGAGAGCTCTTCCTACTGCCATCCAAAAGTGGGTAAGCCATGGAGACCCAGAAACGGCCGGTAAACTTGTGGATCGGGTAGAGAGATACTTGGCTGCAGAGAACCTGACGGCCTCTTCCAGAGACACTCGGACTTTCCACCCTAAGACCAGACCATCCCCAGGGGCGGATAAGAGGATTCCAAGGGGTGAGGGTGGAGAGAGTGAGAGGGTGGGAGCTCTACCCCAAGTTTGGCGAGAACAGCCTGGGAAATCAGCGGCTCAAGAGGCGGCAAGAAGGATCGTTTGCTACCGCTGCCGGCAAGCGGGACATATTGCAGCCAATTGCCCGGTTGTGGAGGAACCCATGCAGTGTGACTTTCTGACGGGCAGACGTCAGTCGCTGTGTGCGACAGTCGCATGCACTGCCATTCGAGGAACTGAGAAACATTTATGCAAAATGTGTGTTAATGGTAGAAATGTTGTGGTATTGCTGGATTCAGGTAGCCTTGTGACCCTGATAAAGGCTGAGTTAGTTAAAACAGAGGTCTTTGGGAATAGCAAGGTAGCTGTTATTTGTGTGCATGGGGACACCCGAGAGTATCCAGTGACTACAGTGTGTTTCGAGACCCCCAAAGGTACCCTCTCTCATCCAGTGGGCTTAGTATCTCAGTTACCGCATGACGCCATTGTGGGAAGGGATTTTCCGAAGTTCTGGGAACTGTGGGATGATCCTGAGCCCCCCACTGGTGCCCCTATGTACCAGGAATGTGATAGCCAGAACTCCCCTGAGAGTGGTGAGGACTCTCCGGAATTTCCCTTATCAGTATTGGCAGGGGAGACTCAAGAAACTGGAGAGGAGCCCACCTCCTCAGACGAAAACCTACCGTCTGTGGAGTTTTCTGATCTTGAGGTTCACCGGGAAAACTTTGCCACAGAACAGTTGAAAGACCCCGCCCTAATAAAGGCACGGGAAAACGTAGTGAAAATAGATGGCGAGTTAGTGAACCCAGATAATACCTGCACTTACCCATACTTCAGCGTAGAGAAGGACCTACTGTATCGGGTGGCAAAAAGGGCAGAAGAAACCGTTGAGCAGCTTGTGGTGCCCAAACCTTACAGGAAGTTGGTGTTGGAGTTGGCCCATGGGCACATTCTTGGAGGTCATCTGGGGACAGAGAAAACCCGAGAGAGGGTATTACAGAGATTCTATTGGCCGGGGGTGATGAAGGACATAGAAAATTATTGTTCCTCCTGCCCTGTGTGTCAGAGGTCGGCCCCGATGCCACATTTCCGTAGCCCGCTGGTCCCTCTACCCATCATTGAGGTCCCGTTTGAGAGGATCGCCATGGATTTGGTAGGGCCTATAATCAAGTCCGCTAGGGGGCACCAGTACATATTAGTTATAATGGACTATGCCACCCGTTATCCAGAAGCGATCCCTCTCCAAAATACCTCGGCCAAGACCATAGCCAAAGAGCTATCTCTTGTGTTTAGCCGGGTGGGTATTTGTAAAGAACTGCTTACGGACCAAGGTACACCCTTTATGTCCCGGGTTATGAAGGAGCTGTGTAAATTGTTCAAAGTGACGCAATTACGTACATCTGTGTATCACCCCCAAACCGGATGGGAGCTGGCGATTTTGTAACGATTTTCGTCAGTTGAACAAAGTTACAAAATTTGACACCTACCCCATGCCACGTATAGATGAGTTGATCGACCGGCTGGGAACAGCCCGATACATGACGACTCTTGACCTCACAAAAGGGTATTGGCAAATCCCCCTGGCCAAGTCGGCCAAAGAGAAAACCGCATTTGTAACCCCAGACGGGGCGTTCCAATATAAAAGAATGCCGTTCGGGTTACAGAATGCGCCGGCCACATTCCAGCGGAAAATGGACCAGATGCTGAGGCCCCATCGGGAGTATGCTGCGGCTTACCTGGATGACGTAATTGTCCATAGCACAGATTGGGCCTCACATCTGCCAAAAGTGCAAGCAGTCCTGGACTCTGTTCGGGAAGCGGGGTTTACGGCTAACCCCAAGAAGTGTACCATTGGGCAGGAGGAGGTCAAATATCTTGGGTACACCATTGGGAGGGGAGTAATAAAACCCCAACTCAACAAAGTCGAGGCCATCCAGAGTTGGCCACGTCCCAACAGCAAGAAGCAGGTACGAGCCTTTCTGGGAATCGCTGGGTATTATCGGCGATTCATTCCCCACTTTGCTTCTAAGGCTGTGCCCCTAACCAACCTGACGAAGGGGAAAGGGTCGGTCATGATTAAATGGACCCCCGAGGCTGAGGTAGCATTCCAATTCTTGAAACAAGCCTTATGTAGCCAGCCAGTGTTGTACTCACCCGACTTCTCTAAAGACTTTGTCGTACAAAGTGATGCGTCAGATGTGGGGTTAGGAGCAGTATTGTCCCAGGTCTGGAACGGGGAAGAGCACCCAGTCATTTACCTCAGCAGGAAGTTGAAGTCCCATGAGGTAAATTACGCCACCGTTGAAAAGGAGTGTTTAGCGGTGAAGTGGGCTCTAGATTCCCTTCGGTACTACCTGCTAGGTAGGCACTTTGACATGGTTACGGATCACGCTCCGTTAAAGTGGATGGCTCAAAACAAGGAAACAAATAGAAGAGTGAATAGGTGGTTCCTGGCCCTCCAGGAATTCAACTTCACAGTAAAGCATCGCCCTGGCGTTCAAATGGGGAATGTGGATGCTTTGTCTCGAGTACATGAATGCCTGATTGCTGGTGTTCCAACCCCGAGGTTAAAACAAGAGGGGGGGTATGTGACAGCAGGAAGGTAAAGTCACCTGGTTGCATCCAGGGGGGTAGATATATTTCGCCCAGATTCAGGCTTTACGCCGACTTATACAACTAGGTGGAGAGTTGTATAAGGCTAGTGGGCTCATGGATGACTCATACCTCTAGGGAGAGTGTGGGGCGTCGTGCAGACAGAGATGAGGAGACCAGCTGAACCTTGTCAGCTCATTTAGGCCTCTATAAGAACTCCCAGCTTCATTAGATGTTAGCTCATGCCTGGAACCAGACCTGTGTGGACTGTCTAGGGAGAGTGAACCCCTGTACGGTGAGAAAAAGCCTGTGTGGCTATTTGCTTGGACATTTAAAACCAGGGACTTAGGGACTAGGACAGCACTAGGCTGATCCCAGTTGTTAGTTAGGAAACCTGTATGTTTAGTCAGAGGTCAAGTTGACCAGGATTTATTTTATTTATGTTTCTTTTGCTTTGCTGTGTTTTGTCACTGTAAATAGAAAATAAACCGCACCTTTTTGATTTTGAAAACCACAACCTCCGTTTGCTGGGCCTGTTTTTGTCTGGGGAGCCCATCCCGGGGGTCACACACACCCGCTGCCGAGCTAACCCCCTCACAGTTGCCAAATAAAAAGTCTACAAAATAATACCTCTGCCCTGGCTTCAGAGAATGAGCTCCAGCCCACGATCTCGAGTGCTCAGCTCTCCTGGGAGGCAATGTGACGTCACCGCAGTTGTCAAAACTTTAATTTTGAATTATTTTTAAAGGCATTTGTATTTTGGAGATGGGCGGCTAGTATTAAAGGGGACTTTTCATATTCAATTTTCATAGATGTGACATTTTCATATCCATCATAAAATAAAGTTGGCATGGATTTCTTATCTCAACATGGCTTATGCATTACATTGATCTGCACAGAAAAATGACATACAGTGTGCCTCATATTCTCTCCAGGTGTCCTAAAATGTAATAAATAGAATATGCTTTAGATTATTGCAGTACATTTTTACATTTTCTGTGTGTAATGTTTACAATTAAACTGTTGGTTTACTTATGCCTATTCAAGTGCAGTTCTTTATGGGTAGTATCTCTTCATAATTAATTTATATTAAGATCACAGGGAATTAATTTAGGTGGAAAACAAATAATTGTGTTTTAATCGATCCAGATAAGCAAAAAGTAACAATATTTCTTTGAAGCCCTCAAACATATGACCATAGATATAAAACAAGGAAAAAATATACTAGCTCCAGCGGAGATAATCTGAAACATTTGGCAGCAAGTCAGACACTGCTGAGCTTAATAGTGTACATTTGCGAACAAAGCATTGCCTTTGCTTTTCAGTCACAAAAAGTTTTGTTTCATCTTCAGAGGAGTCAGTTTTATGAATTCCACCAGTTTGAGGATTTTAGTGACACCAGCTTTGATGTGGGGCCATTTAGATTTCCTTTTAAATTGATAAAAATATCATATGCTTTGTGTCTTAGAGCGATAGGAGTTTTTTTTTTCCCTTTTAATTGTGTTTTAGAGGGAAGCAACAAAGGAACTTTCTTATTAGGGTCATGCAGTGAAAATTCAGCGGTTAAGTTTGGTATTTTGCATAACTACACAATTTTCAAACCTCTTGTTGCCAAACTGGGTTAAAAGGACATTTAACCAATTCAAAACTGGACCAATTCTGACATTACTCACATACATGTAAAGCCTGAATTTTTTTGGTAGAGAGTTACATTCTGAAAGCAAAGGCTGTAGAGAATAAACTAGTGGTAGGTGCAACTTTTTATGTCGTAGGATGTTTGCACAGTGGTTTCTCAAATGCAAATTTTCTGGACAAAAATACACTTTATTGAATTTTAGTGCACACAAACACTATATGATACCATTGCTGAAAATCCATTTATGGAGAAGTATGTGGCAGTCTCTGCCTGGGCTCCGGTCGGGCCACGCCCTAGCCTGGTCAGAGCCCAGGCTGAGACTGCCACAGACTTCTCCATTAGTGGATTTGCAGCGATGTGCGGCTTGAGGGATCTGTCCTTCACTACATGGTAAGTATAACCTATATTTATAGTGCTGGGGGGGGGGTGGAGGGCATAAAAATAAGAAGGCATAAAAGAACTCATAATACATAGGCATTTCTCCCATACTTACAATATGTAACTTTACTAATCTTGGTAAAACTCAGATATGAGGGTAAATATGGCTTTAGTAAAACCCTATGAGGAAACCTGTTTTTTAATACCCACAGGAAAGCCTATGCAGGCCAGTGGAAAACATACCTGGGTACAACATTGAGATTTCAAGGAATAAGACACCAAAAGCAGGAGGGAGCTTAGGACTAAGGAGTGAAGAATTTGCTAAAACAGTAAAAGAGCTTCCCGTGTGCCACTTCAGGATTGCATATGGGCGAAGACCTAAATTTAAACCATGCAGAGCATGTTTCTGTGTAAATTAATTGTCTGATCGAACAAGACCATTCCCTTTGTGTTAATCCTCTTTCTTTTGTGCTAAACCAGGGTATAGACATACCAGACCATGTGACTGCTATGAGACCCGGAGATCTCTGACTACCCACTGTTTTATATGGCTATCTTAAACTGGCAAATACATTTGGATAAAAGTAAAGTAAATATAGTTTGGAAACCTCTTTACAATTGCAACAAAAGAATTTCTATAGGAATTGCATTTAAGACTAGATAGGTATTAGGCCCCTTAATAGTTGTTATATAACACAATATCACACCTAGCCCTGGTCCTATAGCATTTTCTATCATTGCATTAATTTATCCTATGTGTGCTGGAAGTTTCAGCAGGACACTATCTACAGGCCTTCTATGCCCCACCAGCTTTATTGAAGCCGGTAAAAGGAATTGGTAGTAAGAAATGTTTTATGCGCTAGTTAGACATTTAATGTTGATGTACAACTGAAAATTTGCAACCAACAGAAAGGTGAGTACTTTTTACTAGCAAGACCCTAAGGTAATGTTATTTAGATTTGGATAGATGAGTTATATATATTGTAGAAAGCTTGAAGTTTGTTATACCTGTTATTGGTTGAAGTAAGTTATTAAAGATGCAAGCTTTTAGGATGCCCTCAGGCTTTGATATGTATAAAGCCTGTAGAGGAGATCTAAGACATCCCAAAAGCTTGCATCTTTAATAACTTAAAGTGGAACTTTAGTGAAATTTTTTAAATGGGCATGCTTTGTCTCTTCTGCATTAAATTTACTTACCTGTCTGTCTGCCCTTGTACAGTGAGCCAAGCATGTGCAGTTCACTGTACAAATCCGTCAATGCCGAATCAGACTTAACTCCCGCGCATGCGCAGGAGTGGCCACTATCAAAGGGCACTTTTACTGTGTCGCATTTTAAAAAGGAGAGACACCAAGCAGCTTTTAATCAAAAAAATCAACATTACATTGTGTATTATTTCACAAAAAAATCTAGTATTGACTCCATAAACAGTATTAAGCACTTTTACTAGGCTGCATTTTACAAAAGAGGCAGCAAGCATCTTGTAATAAAAAATTACATTGGAATGTATTATATCACAGAAAAGAACACAACAAAACATTGTATTGACTCCATATGCAGTATTTCAGGTCTTTTACTAGGCTACTTTTTGACAGAGAAACCCTAGCCAGATTTTAATCAAGAAATCAACATTAAAGTGTAATTATTTCAAAGAAAAATTACAAATATTGTACAGACTTAATGCACAGTAAAGTAATTATTGTTTTGGGGCACAATTTTAGAGGTAGAGATGAGGCAGCTTTTATTGTGGATTAGAAATCAAAGCTTACTGTGCTTGCCTCAGCGAGTGGTCCAGCCTGGACACCCAATAGACCATCATCACTTCGAAGAGTGAATCATACGATTTAAGCTTATTTTTTAATTTTCAGATGCAGAACCTGCACATCAGTTTGCCATTTTCTTTGAAAGAAATCTCAAATTCGATCTATGGTGAGTGGACTAGGAGACTCTTAGTTGTGGTGGATGTGACTTTATGGGTTTATGCAGTTTAAGCTTGGCGACATCACCATAGGAGTGTGGGCCGCATGATACTGATGTTTTGTAGTCCAGCACAGATAAGCTTGAAGGATGGTGATAAAACTGGGAAAAATTCAAAAGCCTTTTTCCACAATTGTCACTTGTCTGAAAAAAAGTGTAACTTGTGTTGTGGGTCTCAGGAATGCAGTCAAGATTTATCATTAAGATAATTCATCATATACAGCTGCTATACATGTCTCCTAGAATAAAGAGAAGGCCTCAAGTAGGAATTTAAATTAGAAGGTATAGAGGTACCATCATCCTAATCCCTTAGGGTACCGAGCTAGTCCATTTTTTCTGATCTATGGAAACATATGGGGGAATTGTCTCCTTTCGTTCTCTTTATTGTCTCTTAGAATGTTGTTTTTTGCATACACATATACTTTTAAGTGAATACACAAACAAAGCCCCTTCAAAGAAATTGAAACAGAAAACAATCACAAAGTCAGCA
Source organism: Rana muscosa (assembly GCA_029206835.1). Lineage (NCBI taxonomy): Eukaryota > Metazoa > Chordata > Amphibia > Anura > Ranidae > Rana > Rana muscosa. Next base: position 1,019,360,611 of record CM055122.1, on the reverse strand, counting down.
AGGGAAATGCCAAACAATAAAATCCTGATTGTTACAACTTCTTTCAAGGGGGTTTTCTTTGTGCATTCACTTAATTAAACAATGTGTCCTGAGTTAGCACCCCTGTCCTTTTTAGTTACTACAGATCAGTTAATTGTAATGTAGGCTTTTAGTTATGTGAGCAGCACTGGAAATAATCTGTACACTTTATGGGGAAAAAACACACTTTGCAAGAAACAACTGAAAATACAGAAAACAAGGGTTTCTTTATTTAACCATTCATTTGATTTGCTTTAATAAAAACAAAAGTCACATAAGGTAACGGGATAAGTCTGTGTTTGTATGGTAAATTGTATAATTTAAAGAATTAACAATCAGTGTTCTTATGATGCTTAATGAACATCACAAGGGGTAGTCAGTTAATGCTCATTATGCTAGGCACTCACCATCATGTCATCCTTTATAGCTTAGGTTTTTATTAACTGTGGTTTTAAGGCATAGTCATGATATGATCAACTAACAAATACTTATCTTTTGTTTCTTAAATAGATTCATTTGTTTCTCAAAATGATTTTAAAATAAAGATGTTCTACTACCAAGTAGCAGTGCATAGAAAGTATTAAAGTGTAATGTACAAACCCAGTTTGGATAAAAGGTTCATTTCATTTCATAGTAAAAATGATTAATGTGGTATAAAACCCACGCTAAAGGACAACTAAGTACAAGCATAGATTAAAAAGTGGGAGGAGTTACTCAGGTAATTCACACACACCTATTTGGATCGGTATGGTATGTTATTAACTTATTCACAGGTGACCTAAGGAAGGACTTGTCCAAGAAACGTATCATAATTTGTTTTACTTTATTCCATTTTAAGTTCTTATTATGTTCTTACTCTGCATGTTAACTGACATCTTTTGACGCTGAATGCTAACTATACCTGATACATCCTTGTTATATCAGTGCATAATTTGTTCAAAACCCAATAAAAATCTATTGAACAGAGGAAAAGAAAAAGATTAATGTAAACATGATGCAGTGCTACAAAGTAATACAATTATGCGACCAGTGTAGGTTCTACAATACACCTCCCTTTCTCATCAAATTAACAATTGTATCCTTGTGCAAAGTTATATCTCCTACTGATTTACAGCGTATCTATTCCCATAAAAATATGCATTCACTTAAAACATTAAACCATAAATTAATTATATCAACACTACAAAACTTCCCCCTCTTTCTTTTAACAAGCATAAAGTTCAAGTACTCATAAAATGCACTAAAATATATGTTCTAAAAAGTCCAAAATTGTACAGTACAAATAAAGTGCCAAAAGTGACAAGTCTTATTCTGATAAGGTGATCACGCTCGTGCGCTCTCAGCGTAGTACTCACTCGCTGGATATATATGACCCCTTATCTAAATAAGTGGGTCTTATTGTGCTCTCAAGCTTGTGTGCTTTTTTAATCTCCAGTTCTTGGACACACCAGGTAAGCAGAACCCTCATGCAAGGTTCATAAACCCTCTCTTGTTTTCCTCTCCAAGTGATAGTAGACAGGTGGTGTTAGGAAAGAACCAGGAAGATGGCAGGTAATAGTGTAATACCTTTTTATTCAAATATCATAACAAAACAATATTGCACTTACATCTATGACAAATGCACAATGCTGAAAGTATTAAGGAAGCTCTAGTTAGTCACATCCTGCACTCTATAGACTGGAAATGACACAGTGGAAGTGATGCAAGATGCTCCACTATACGTATTTCGTCAATTTGACGTCTTTAGGGACCATGGGGAAAGAAGCCAGAAAACGAATGCAGGTACCATATCTAAGTCTTGGTAAGCTGTAATATATTACATTCTTTTGGCTCTGGGTTTAATACCGCTTTAACACTTCATTTGGACTGGCAATCCTGTGTTTAGCTTTCCTAAACATATGAAAAGTCACTTTTCCTGTGTTTATATTTCTGCTTTAAAAACAATTTAGCCATATTTAGTAGTAATTACACACCTTTAAATTAATTTACCTGTATTTAGCCATGTTTGACATGAGTGTCTAACTGGATCCTGAATGCACAGATTTCTATTTTCTCTAAGGGCCAGTTCACACCAGACGCAGTTCCGTTCAGTTACGTGTACTTTTTTTCTGCACTAAAAATGCATGCACAGTGTTTTCCATGTATTCCAATGGCTCTAGTTCACACCATGCAGTCAGTTTCCGGTGCAGAACCTGACCGGAATCGGACTGCATGGTGTGAACTAGAGCCATTGGAATACATAGAAAAAACTGTGCATGCATTTTGTGCAGAAAAAAAGCGCACGGACCTGAACGGAACTGCGTCTGGTGTGAACTAGCACTAAATGCTGCTAAACTGACCTACCACCTAACTGCAGGTTTGACATTGCCAGTGTGAATGAGGCCTAAGAGCTGTATCAGTTTACCAAGCACTAAAAGAAATCATATGCAATCATACATCGCACAAATCCCTGCCATGTTTTATCGAATATACACTGGGGAATTGACAAAGCTTCCTGTGGCAAAAAACTAGTGCAGGAAACTGAAGCAACTACAGTAACAAACAGATAAACCTGTTTCGCATCTATCTGTGCAACCCATGCCAGTTATATTTCAGAGTGAAATTTAAACTTGTGTGATTTCATGCTCAAGTACAAAGGGTTTAAATATAGAAAATTGCCCTGCCCAATCAATCCTGACATGCAAGATGTGAAATGTCTGCAGATAGCTCACGTGCCGCCCTGCCCCTGCAGTGATCACACTGCACAAACAGAGCCTGCATATAGCCTGAAAAACTCCTTTGCCTAATAATATTGTAGTCCTTTGGACTCTATAAAATTCAAGCAAATCCTTCATGACTCAAACTCTCACTGCATAGACATATAACCGAACCAGAGTTTTGAAAAGTGCTATAATTATATGTAGCGCTACCCCCAGCTAAGAGAGCCGCTGGTTTGATTTTTGGGCCCTGAGTACAGCTCCACCAGCTCCCGGCAATCTACTCAACCCACTTATGGCACAGTTAGTCTAGGGGATGTTATCTATCACAATCTATACCTGATTTTACACACACCTCCCTATATTAAGAGGCAAGCACTATGTGCAATGATAACACACTGATAGCAAGTGATAAAGTATAACTGTTTTACTTTATGTTAAAAGGCATAGGTTACAACATAACACATAACTTGCTTACAGAGCCCTGCAGCTTCTGATATAGTATACACTAATAGCACAGCGCGGTTATACACCACATGCAGCTATTAGTATCTATGCGCCCTGTGGCGCACCAAACAATATTCTTCCCCCCCCGGTCAGGCCTGACACAGACTTAACTTAGTCCTTAGAATAACACTTTCTTCGCATGCAACTTGAACGGTGGTGCACATACAGGAAACGACACTTGTAATCCACAGAGTAGGCAATCAAAAAGAACAGAAAAAAGTGAAAAGAAACTGCGCTAAAGTGTAAAACCTGGTAAATGATTAAAATTTACCTAGAAAAAAAGAAATAAAGGAAAGCAGCAACTATTCTGAAAACAATCATCAGTGCATGTAAATAAGAAAAATATATATAGTCGCGCTAACTTATGACTGTGAACATAAGCCCACCACTGAATAATTGAAAAAATCCAAATACCAACAGTGATAAATCGTATAGATGCTCAATGAAGAACCATGAAGAATCAGTGAAATATAAATAATGTTAAGGTGAGTGAACTATGATTAAACAATTAATAAGATGATAGTCCACAACTGCTATATAGGACTCTCAAAGTTCATGTCTGAAAGTCAATGATAAACAAAACACCCGTGAGTAAGTGTCCAAAAAAGCCAACGACAGAAAATCTTCTTATAATCCGTGACTTTCACCACCACCAGTAAGAATTCCTGCTTACCAGAAAGCGATGATCCCCTATGACAGAGGACCTAAAACAGCCTCAAATGATACTCGGTGGAACCTCCGGATTTCAGCAAATGGTGAACTTCAATGGTTTAGTAGCCCGACAGCTCATACAACATCATGCGAATGTTCAACATCAACATGGAAAAAAGGGAGGACACCGGATAGTGTAAAATCCTTGGTGTACATTTATTAAAAAATATTGGAAACATACTCACAAAAGCAGTTAAAAAGACAGCCTTAGAGTGTGTCAGCGCCGACCGGTCAAAGGCGCTGGCACACAAATACGTCCGTGGAAGCCGAGCAGTGGAGGGTGACGTCAGCACAAAGCTTGTATCCTGCCCTACGCGTTTCGTGAAAATTCACGTCGTCTCGAGCTTTGTGCTGACGTCACTCTCCACTGCTCGGCTTCCACGGACGTATTTGTGTGCCAGCGCCTTTGACCGGTCGGCGTTAACTGCTTTTGTGAGTATGTTTCCAATATTTTTTTAATAAATGTACACCAAGGATTTTACACTATCCGGTGTCCTCCCTTCTTTCCATGTTGATGTTGAACATTCTCATGATGTTGTATGAGCTGTCGGGCTACTAAACCATTGAAGTTCACCATTTGCTGAAATCCGGAGGTTCCACTGAGTATCATTTGAGGCTGTTTTAGGTCCTCTGTCATAGGGGACCATCGCTTTCTGGTAAGCAGGAATTCTTACTGGTGGTGGTGAAAGTCACGGATTATAAGAAGATTTTCTGTCGTTGGCTTTTTTGGACACTTACTCACGGGTGTTTTGTTTATCATGGACTTTCAGACATGAACTTTGAGAGTCCTATATAGCAGTTGTGGACTATCATCTTATTAATTGTTTAATCATAGTTCACTCACCTTAACATTATTTATATTTCACTGATTCTTCATGGTTCTTCATTGAGCATCTTTACGATTTATCACTGCTGGTATTTGGATTTTTTCAATTATTCAGTGGTGGGCTTATGTTCACAGTCATAAGTTAGCGCGACTATATATATTTTTCTTAATCAAAAAGAACAGTTCACTGGAGACCACTCACTCAGTTCCACTACTAGTCTCTAGTAAAATAGCAAATAAAGGCCGGTGGGCCAAGGCAGTCTCTAGGCCTAGCAACAGTACAGCCTATTGGATTGAGCAGGTGCTCGCTCACCACTCCAGACACGATCCCAGTCCGGGACTTCCACCACTGTGTCTCCGCACACAGCGTCTCACGATCGGGTCTCTGATCCAACGAACGTCAGCAACTTGAAGAAAGTCAGATGCCACCCAGGCTCACAACAAGGTGGAAGGCTCTTTGGAAGTTGTACCAGGCCCCAGGCTTCAGGCCTGATACTCCAGCAGATCCGCACAGGAAGACCAGTTGATAGCCGCGCGGTGTCCAAAGAGGCCGAGCTTAGCCTCGCCTCCTCCTTTTATCTCCCCACCCAAAAGTCTCTGCGGTAGCAACATTGCACCCTGGGTGCCAAACGGGGTTCTGGGAAATGCAGTCCTAGAGTCTTAAAGGAGACCCCGCTACATATAATTTCTTTAGCGTACATCATGGGACACAGAGCCTTAAGTAATTACTTAATGGGTTATAGGCCACCTTCAGGTGATGGACACTTAAACCCAATCCTGGAAGTTCACTCCCTATATAACCGCTCCTCCATCCAGGAGCACATCCGTTTTTTCGCCAGTGTCTAAGGTGTTGGTCACGAGTGAAGATGTGCTCTGAGGAGCTCCACAGGAGGGATCCATGTTGGATTTAAATAGCCTCCATAAAGACCAGATCCATCCAAAGTGCCACTAAGGCCTAAAAGGATGGTACCTGGGGCCTTGTATCCGAAGCACAAGGTTTTGCCTGTAACGCCTCTCTTTGAAGGGCTGGACCCCAGGAACCCAGGGCTTTGGTCTTGCTACATTACCTAGCCTCCTGGTGGGGTGCTTTCTACAGCTCCTAGGGAGTTGGAACCCCGACAAGGGACCCAGTCCTTGAAGGTTTGCTAAAACGGAACCCACCGTGATGGGTGAAGGTTGGATTGTCTGTTAATTCAGCAAATCCTGCGGCGAGGATAAGGTAAGGGAAGAAACTTAGGTATTAAAAACACCTATGTATTGTTCCATTATGGGAAAAGTGTTGTCATGCCTTAAGTCTCCACTAGAGGGAGTCTATGCACATACCTTACTCTGTTGTCTTCACTGTAAAGCTCAGTCTGTGTGTGGCCACAGCAGCGTGTGCAAGGGGATTCCTCTCAGGTAAAAGAAGTCTGCCAAATGTCTTTCTTTTTTCCTCCCTGAAGGGACCAGAGGATAGGGGGACATCAGCGGTGTACCCCCCTTACATTACCCTCCCCATGGTGGGGGGTGCGGAGGTCCCGCTGGTACTGCTATTGATATTGACTGCTGTTACTGTTGTTGTATGCCTGCTACTAAACAGGTCTCTGTACCAGCAGTTGACGCTGCGATTTCCAATGTGAATAAAGGCCTAACTTGTCCTGTAGATAATGCACAAATGCTTAAGGATCCAACAGATAAAAAGTTGGAATCCCTGTTAAAAGCTACTTTTTCCATGGCAGGTGCCGTTACTCAGCCTGCAGTCGCTGCAATAGGCATCTGTCAATCCCTAAAGGACCAATTTAAACAGGCCCCTAGAGAGCTTCCTGCACAACAAGCTCTGGTTTTGGCTGAACTACCAAAAGCATTATGTTTTGCCATAGATGCTGTAACGGCACCCCAAATATGGAAGGGGTTAAACGCCGTTTTAAAGATATTCCCTCTCCTGGACACACATTCGCTGCCGATCCTCCACAGTCAGGCGACCACTTCCCATAGGATTAATCCTTCCAAAATAACGAGACAAAACGCTCTGTATCTTTCCAAAATGAACTATATCTTTTTATTGACAAACGCTACAGCTTATATACACACAGAGAGGAGTGTCTTGCAATACATCTTTGACCAGAGCTAATTTACATGAGCCACTTAACTACAGTGAATGGCTCAGACACATGACCTTTCTGTCTCCCAATACCCATCTCTTAGAAGACAACAGCTAATCCCTTTACCTCTTAAAGGACTATGCATGACCTTTATATTCAGCAGACTGTCTGGCTGCCAGTGTACCATACCTATAATTACAGGCTTAACTCCCATTATCAAAAGACTTCACACAATAGATACATAACGAGCTCCCAATATACATCTCACAATGAAAGGATGTGTAGCATAGCTGAGGTTCATTACCATTACACAGTAGACAGGTGACACATCAGCATCTCTTAAATTAACCTGTCTGTCTGCTAGTTCCACAACCTATAATTATAGGCTTAATTCCCACAAGCCACACTAGACAGTAGAATGTAAATCACCCCCCACCTCATCACAGCAATGATTACACAACCCCCACACACAGTATACATCCAATCTATATACAATATATATACAGCATTGAATCTGATTAGCACAGATCATAGTGGGGTTTTCCTTCACCCTGTGCCCCTAATAGGGACACAGGGTGGTTTACACATAAGAGGATCAACACATTGGGGAAGCTGAAGCAAGTGTATCTCATACTTTCTAAGGGATTCTGGGTTCCCCGGGCCTTCACGTTACAGATGCTAATAAAGATTCTATTCACCAGGCGTCCCGCCTTACGCTTATGCTTGTGCATATGCGTAAAATCCTGTGGTTAAAAAATTGGTCAGCTGAAGCACCATGAAAAAACCTCCTAACTGGGTTCCCCTTTCATGGGGAGCGACTATTTGGAGAGGACTTGGACAAATATATCCAAACAATTTCTAGTGGGAAAAATACTCTTTTGCCAGTCAAAAGAAAGTATAAACGCCCTTCATTTAAACGGGCTCTTTCCCCCACACCAGGGGCTTCTGCCTCTAGGCAGTGTCGATGGCCTCCGCCGTCAGACTCTAGAAGGAAATCCCAGAGTCAGACCCAGGCTCAAAAGAAGTCCTGGGGTCGGAAACCTGCAAAGCAGAATCCTAAAACCTCATGAAGAGGCAACCCCCTTCACCAAGCTGCAATTTTCAGAAGTCTGGAAAGAGGAAATTCAGGACAGATGGGTCATCTCCACATAACGCTGGGGTACAAGCTGGAATTTCTGGACTTTCCACCGTCTCGTTTCCTGAGGTCAAGCATTCCCAAAGATCCAGAGAAAAGACAATCTCTGTTTCAGACACTAAACCGAATAATATCTCAAGGGGTGATCATACAGATCCCACAAAAGAACAAGGTTTGGGGTTTTATTCAAACCTTTTTATGGTACTAAAACCAAATGGAGATGTCAGACCCATTTTGGATCTAAAAAATCGAAATCAGTTCCTGAAGATCCGCTCCTTTCGCATGGAGACGATTAAGTCAGTAGTCTTTACCCTTCTAGGAGGAGAACTTCTGGCATCCATCGACATCAGGCATGCATATCTGCATGTCCCACTCCCTATATTTCCCGCTCACCAAAGGTTTCTGCGGTTCGAGTTAGAACAGCAGCATTTCCAGTTTGTAGCCCTGCCTTTCGGGCTAGCCACAGCACCCCGGGTGTTTACAAAGGTGCTGGCCCCACCTCTAGCCAGGTTAAGGGCATAACAGTCGTAGCATGCCTAGACGATCTATTACTAATTGATCAGTCGGTGGCTTATTTGGAGAGAAGCGTACGCACTACAACCAACTATCTGGAAAGTTTGGGTTGAATTCTCAACCAAGAGAAATCTTCTTTAATACCGCTAAGAAGGCTGGAGTACTTGGGTCTGATCATAGACACAGCCCAGGAAAAGGTGTTCTTGCCTCAGGCAAAGATCCACTCCATAAGAGAGCTGGTCAGGTCAAATGGCGATCCCTCCATTCGCCTTTGCATGAGGTTGCTAGGCACCATGGTGGCTTCATTCTAAGCAGTTCCCTATGCCTGGTTCCATTCAAGACTGTTGCAAAACAGTATCATGTCTGCTTGGAACAAAACAATTCAAGCTTTAGACTTGCCAATGCGGCTGTCCCCAAGAGTATCCCAAAGCCTCGCTTTGTGGTTACTAACCCAGAATCTGCTGAAGGGAAAATCCTTCAGACCAGTCATCTGGAAAGTGGTAACGACGGATGCCAGCCTTTTAGGCTGGGGAGCAGTATTAGAAAATACAACTGTTCAGGGACAGTGGTCAAAAACCGAAAGAACCTTGCCCATCAATATCCTAGAGATTCGGGCAGTGCGTCTGGCTCTAAAGGCCTGGACTTTCAGGTTACGGGATTGTCCTGTCAGGATTTTATCCGACAATGCCACAGCTGTGGCCTATATCAATCACCAAGGGGGCACCAAAAGTCTCTCAGCACAGAGAGAGGTGAACCATATCTTAACTTGGGCAGAAAAAGGGATTTTTATAACAGCTTACCTGTAAAATCCTTTTCTTGGAGTACATCACGGGACACAGAGCGACTTAGTCATTACTAATGGGTTATATAGTTTACCTTCAGGTGTTGGCACTGGCCAATTCCAAACCGGAAGTACCCTCCCCTATATAAGCCCCTCCCACCCGGGAGCACCTCAGTTTTGTAGCCAAGCAATAAGTGTCCCAAAAAGAGGGGTGGGAGCTCTGTGTCCCGTGATGTACTCCAAGAAAAGGATTTTACAGGTAAGCTGTTATAAAAATCCCTTTTTCTTTTTCGTACATCACGGGACACAGAGCGACTTAGTCATTACTAATGGGACGTCCCAAAGCAATGCCAAATGAGGGGGGGGGTACATAAGCTGGGCGCCATCAGGCATGAGGATCTTTTGCGGCCTGCAACACACTGCGCCCAAAGGCGACATCCTCCTGACTTCTAACGTCTACCTGATAGAATCTAGTAAACGTGTGTACCGAGGACCATGTTGCGGCCTTACATACTTGAGCCAGGGAGGCCTGGTGATGCACTGCCCATGAAGTTCCAACCGCTCTTGTGGAGTGCGCCCTAACTTTGAACGGAGGCGGTCTCTTTCTCAAGCCATAGGCTTGTATTATGACCTGTCGAATCCACTTGGCTAAAGTAGATTTTGATGCTGCCTGACCCCTTCTGGGGCCTTCCGGCAGAACAAACAAAGAATCCGTTCTGCGAATCTGAGCAGTGGCTTTTAGATAAGCTTTAACTGCTCTTACCACATCCAAAGAATGTAATAACTTTTCCTCTACTGAGATAGGTTTGGGGAAAAAAGAAAGGAAGAACCACATCTTGGTTCAAATGAAACCTCGATACCACCTTAGGAAGAAAGGCTGGATGAGGACGTAATACTACTCTGTCCTTATGGACAACCAGATATGGCTCCTTACAGGACATAGCTGCTAATTCCGACACTCTTTTAGCCGAACAAATGGCTACTAAGAAAACCAATTTCCTGGTGAGAAGAACCAAGGAAATGTGTTGTAATGGTTCAAACGGTTGTTTCTGTAGAACCGACAGAACCAGGTTTAAGTCCCAAGGACATATGGGAATACTAACCGGAGGGCTAATACGCATCACTCCTTGTATAAAGGCTTTGACTAGTGAATGCGAAGCCAAGGGCCTTTGAAAAAATATTGACAAGGCCGAAATCTGACCCTTGATAGTACTCAAGGCCAGCTTCCTATCTACAGCCCACTGTAGGAAGTCCAGAATCCTCCCTATCATGTACTTACGTGGATGCCATTTCTTGGTCTCACACCACGTAATGTACGCTTTCCAGATCCTATAATAGATCTGCCTGGATACCGGTTTCCTGGCATTGATCATGGTAGATACCACAGAATTAGAGAGCCCTCTCTTTTTCAGAATGTGGGCTTCAATAGCCAGGCCGTCAAACCTAGGGCTGGTAGGGAAGGGTGGTATATCGGTCCTTGCGACAGCAGGTCCGGACGAAGTGGGAGGGTCCAAGGACTCCTCACTGACATTTTTACAATCTCCGCGTACCATGCCCTTCGGGGCCACGCTGGAGCCACCAGAATCACTGGTTTCTTTTCTACCCTGATTCTGCGGAGTAATCGCGGTAACAATTGTGGCGGTGGGAATGCATATATCAGCTTGAACCGATCCCAAGGGAACACTAGGGCATCCGAGCCGCAAGCTAGGGGATCCCTTGTGCGAGACACAAACCTGTCCACCTTTGCGTTGAATCTGGATGCTAGCAGATCTACATCCGGTGTTCCCCACCGCTGGCATATTGCCTGGAAAACCTCGGGGTGAAGAGACCATTCCCCCGGGCATAATTGTTGGCGACTTAGAAAGTCCGCTCTCCAATTTTCCACTCCTGGGATGAAAACCGCGGATATGGCTGGGACATATCTTTCTGCCCACTCCAGGATGCAATTTGCTTCCTTCTGGGCTGCACGACTTTTGGTGCCACCCTGATGATTGATATATGCCACTGCCGTGGCATTGTCTGATTGAATTCTGACAGGGGACCCCTGGAGTTTGGATGTCCATGCTACTAGGGCATACCGGGCTGCTCGTATCTCTAAGAGATTGATGGGCAGGGCCTTTTCTGCTTCTGACCACCTGCCCTGGAGAGACCATTGCTCCAGCACTGCCCCCCAGCCGATGAGGCTGGCATCTGTAGTGACCACCTTCCAAGAAACCGGACTGAAGGGTTTCCCTCTTTCCAGATTCTGGGGCACCAACCACCAATGGAGGCTCTTGCGAACGGAAGGGGACAGGGACATTGGTAAGTCTAAAGCCTGAACTTTTTTGTTCCAGGCTGACAGTATGGCCCTTTGCAAATTCCTTGAATGGAATTGACCGTAGGGTACCGCTTCGAATGAAGCCACCATCTTTCCCAGCAGCCTCATGCAGAGACGTATGGATGGTTTTCTTTTTGTACCCACTAAGTGGGTCAAATTTCTTAAAGACGACACCTTCTCTGGAGGTAAGAAAATCTTTCTCTGATTTGAATCCAGCCTTAGCCCTAAGTATTCCAGACTTTTGACTGGTCTTAGAGCTGACTTGTCCCGGTTGATAATCCAACCGTGATATTCCAGATACTCGATTGTCTTGTGAATAGCTACTTCCAGCTTTTCCACTGAGTGGTCTATTAGTAGCAGGTCGTCTAGATATGCCATTATCGTTACACCCTGTGTTCTTAGATTGGCCAATAATGGGGCCAGAATTTTTGTGAACACTCGTGGTGCTGTGGCCAGACCGAAAGGTAAGGCTCTGAACTGAAAATGGCGCCCTTCTACTGCAAAGCGTAGAAATTTCTGATGGGCCGGAAAGATGGGAATATGCAGATAAGCATCCCTTATGTCGATCGAGGCTAGCCATTCCTGCCCTTGTAGGGCGGTGGCCACTGATCGGATCGACTCCATCCGAAAGGTCCTGATATTTAGGAACTTGTTTAGCCCTTTTAGATTTAATATGGGCCTCACGTCCCCATTTGGTTTGGGGACTGTGAAAAGGTTCGAGTAAAACCCGAATCCGCTTTCTTCCAGGGGAACCTTCATGATTACCCCTTGGAGCAATAGTTGTTCTAGTGCCAGAAGGAGGGATCCTCTCTTTTGGGGATCTCTTGGCACGTTTGACCTCATAAATTGGGCAGGAGGAGTGCCTTTTAACTCCAGCTTGTATCCCAGACTTACTGCGGAGAGCACCCATCTGTCTCTGATGGTGTCCCGCCAGGTCTCTGTGAACAACTGAAGTCTTCCCCCCACCCGATTGAGCGGGGGCAATACTTCATGCCTTAGGGGGAGGTTTTGTACCTCTCTTGATCCAGGGCTTCTTGTTACCCTGTGATTGTCCCTGATTTCTGCCCCCTGAATTTGACCGCGGAGGCCGTCGGAACTGCTTCACAGCCGATGTGCCCGGGACTGGAGAGGTAGGCCTCTTAAAAGAAGGACTTCTACCCTTGTTCTTAACCGGTAAGAGTGAACTTTTACCGGCAGAAATTTTCTGGATATATTTGTCCAGATCTTCTCCAAATAAGCGTTCTCCATGAAATGGGAAGCTAACCAGCAGTTTTTTACAGGGAGCTTCAGCAGACCAGTTTTTGAGCCACAGAAGCCTACGCATATGTACTATAGACAGCGTAAAGCGGGAGGCCTGTTGGATTGTATCCTTTATGGCGTCCACCGCAAAACACAAGGCTCTAGGCAGGTCAGCTAGGGCATGAGCCTGCTGATCTGGTAAGTCCCTTAAGACTTGTTTCAACTGATCTTTCACTGCTTGGCAGACTCCAATCGCTGCTACCGCAGGTTGTGTCACCATACTTGCTGTAGAGAAAGCAGATTTTAGTAAAGACTCCAATTTTTTATCTATTGGGTCTTTGAACATTGGAACATTATCTACTGGACATGTCAGTGATTTGTTAACAGAAGAGATGGCTGCGTCCACTATAGGGACCCTCCATTTTCTTATGAACTTATCCTCCATGGGATAGATCACCGGAAATCTCTTGGGGGGAGCAAATATTTTATCAGGATGCTCCCAATCCTGGTAAATAAGCCCTTCTAATAAAGGGTGGATTGGGAAGGAACAGACCGCCTGGGGAGCTTTTAGCGACCCCAGCGAGGAAACCGTAGTGGATGGTGGTTCCGCCAGAGGCATTTTAAATGCTGATCGGACCATGTTAGTCAGAGACTGAACCCATAATCTTTCAGCCTGAGAAGCTGAGAAAGGTTCTTCCACTGTTGATTCCTCTATAAGTGAATCAACCTCATCCTGATCCCCTTCAGGTAGGTCGATCTCTGTGTGGGGCTGTTCCTCCACTAACAGGCACTCTGAAGGAGGAGACGGAGATCGGACGCGCTTTTCCTGTGACAGGGAAGCAGCGATCAATGCTGTTAATCTCTCTTCCAATCCTCCCAGAGTTGAGGATAAAACCTCCTCTGTTATATATACAGGAGCAGGTGGACTGGGGACAGCCGCAGCACCAGGCATTCCTGCGGGGTTTCTACGGCTACTGACCTCTGCATTCTCAGGGGAGATTGGTGCAGTGCAAGCATGCCCAATATCCTCAGAGCCCGATGGAGACCCCTTTGGCTTCCTGGAAGATCTATTTCCGGAGCGTCTGGACGACATATCCTTTAAGCACAAAGCTGAGGTATTCCCGTCGTCATACACCAATTTTTGCTGGTAATAGTCTAACACAGGTGCTGCTATATACCAGCTGGTGTCCACTAAAGTGCCTTTCTATGGGGATGCCTGCATCAACCGCCTCTGTGTGCCACTGTTTGTTGCTAGCTCTGTTTGCATGCAGCTGACACTTGTACTGTGTCTTTTAACCATGCTGGGACGCCCGCACATGCGCAGAAGCGCCGCGGCGCGCATCGAGCGTCATCCACCCGCCCCGCCCCTTTTTTTTTCATAGGAGGCGCGTGCACGCGCCCGCGCGCGCGCCCGTGCGCCAATGGCGCCCTTTTCGAAAACCAACAGAGGACTAGGAGCCAGGGCCCTTTTTGCCGGAGGGCCTGTGCGGTGGATGAACGCAGCAACAGGGCAGAGGAAGTGGATTCCCTCAGAGAAACTTACCAGCTGCCTGGATCTTTTGAGTTGAGAAAACCAAAGATCCACATTTACAAGAAAAATGGACTACAGCGGCCTCTAGTGGTTTAACACAGGTACCGCGGTCCCTGTTTTTTTTTTTTTTCTTGACTACTATTAAAATTTTACATTTTCAGTAGTTATAGGCAAACACAGATATTTAGCGGGAATACCGTTAGGTAACAGACAGAAAGACAAATTAGGCTTGGGGGTCCCCCAATAGAACCAAGTTCCTGAGGGCCCCCACTTACCTGATCCCCGCCGCAGGACTTTGTTTGGTCCACAAAAGTCCAAACTTCACCTATCACGGCAGGCATTGTAATTAAACCTTCAGGGACCGGGTTCCCAAGGATTCCACTCCCCTGGACCTGTATAGCACCCTGCACAGACAGCGTCTTGGTCGTGGGTATGACCAGAGCTCTGGATCCCAGGGTCCAGCCCTCCTAAGAGAAGCATTACAGGCAAAACCTTGCTCTTCTGCTGCAAGGCCCGGGTACCGACCGTTTAGCTATGAAGCTTTTTTGGTGGGATCCGGAACAGCTTACTAAGGCCCAAAAGAACCTGTACGCAAGCCCAGTGAAAACACATGTTACTCTTTGGCCAACACCTTAGACACTGGCAAAAAACTGAGGTGCTCCCGGGTGGGAGGGGCTTATATAGGGGAGGGTACTTCTGGTTTGGAATTGGCCAGTGCCAACACCTGAAGGTAAACTATATAACCCATTAGTAATGACTAAGTCGCTCTGTGTCCCGTGATGTACGAAAAAGAAAGGAATGTTCCGTGCCTATCGGCAGTCTTCATTCCGGGAGAAGAAAATTGGCAGGCGGACTACTTGAGTCGCCAGCAGTTATTCCCAGGGGAATGGTCTCTTCACCCCAACATATTTCGGGCTGTCTGCCAAAGACAAAAACGTAGATCTTCTATCGTCCACTACGGATGAGCTTCGAGTTCTAGTCAAACTCATGTTAGACTCGAACATTGCCTGTTCGCCCGTTCACCGAACAGCGAACAATTTGGGGTGTTCGCGGCAAATTCGAAAAGCCACAGAACACCCTGTAAAAGTCTATGGGAGAAATCTAAAGTGCTAATTTTAAAGGCTTATATGCAAGTTATTGTCATAAAAAGTGTTTGGGGGCCCGGGTCCTGCCCAGGGGACATGTATCAATGCAAAAAAAGTTTTAAAAACGGCCGTTTTTTCGGGAGCAGTGATTTTAATAATGCTTAAAGTGAAACAATGAAAGTGAAATATTCCTTTAAATTTCTTACCTGAGGGTGTGTATAGTATGCCTGATAAAGCAGTGCGTGTTTCCCGTGTTTAGAACTGTCCCTGCACAAAGTGTCATTTCTGAAGGAAAAAAGTAATTTAAAAGCACTTGCGGCTATAATGAATTGTCGGCTCCCGGCAATACAGAGAAAAGTCATTGATAAAAAAAAAAAAAATGCGTGGGGGTCCCCCCAAATTCAATTACTAGGCCCTTCAGGTCTGGTATGGATATTAAGGGGAACCCTGCATCAAATTTAAAAAAAATTAAGTGGGGTTCCCCCAAATATCCATACCAGACCCTTCAGGTCTGGTATGGATTTTAAGGGGAACTCCATGCCAAATTTAAAAACAAAATGGCGTGGAGTTCCCCCCAAAAATCCATACCAGACCCTTTATCCGAGCACGCAACCTGGCAGGCCGCAGGAAAAGAGGGGGGCGCACACGGTGGAGGACCCCTTCGCTGAATTTAATTGCATTGCATTTATGAACTTTAATATCGTGTTTTTTGTGTGTCATTCACATTACTCACAGTGTCCATTTGAAGAGCTGCTGTGTTCTTTATTTTTTACTTCACATGTCATTGCATGATGGTTAATATCGTTGTATGTGCCACAGACAGAGTTTAATTATTAATTGATGCGAATCCTGTGGCCTAATTATTATTATTTAGTTATATTTTTAATTAATATTTTTAATTAATAATCTTTTTTCTCACGTATCACTTATTCATTGTTCACTTGATTAGGGTGGTCCCTTTTATGACACTTCATGTGTGTTATTTGACCCACGTTTTTATATTATACCTTATAGGGTTACTATTTTCATTATTGATGTTTGACTAACTGGTCTGTAGCATCCGGGTTTATAGCTCAGCCCTTTTTTGAATGTTGGTACTGCATTTGCTTTTTGCCACTCTGTTGGTATCATTCCATTCAGTAACCCGTCCCTAAAAATAGGAACAATGGCCTGGCTACTGTATAACATGGCTAAGTTCTATGAGAACTCTGTGGTGTATGCCATCTGGTCCTGGTGATTTATTCACATTAAGTTTTTTCTAGTCTTTTTTTAAACACATTTATTGTTTTTATATAAATTGAAGCCAAATTACAGCAGTACTTCAACAGAGTGACATAGCATAGATAATGTGGTTTGCATATGGCACAGTTTAGTTTTACATAAATTCTTAGGGCAATAAGAGAATTCTGCTAGTTTAGTATTATCCCTGACATGCAAAATCTGTGCTCAGTTTTAAACTAACCCAGCTTCAGTTTCTTATGAAAAAGCAGATGGTAAATGGATAAATAATCAAAAATTCATACACATTCTTTGCAAAGTTTTCATAATCATTCAACATATGTGAATGCAAGGAAATCTGACGATCAACAGATGCCACTCAGATATCAGATGGATGGTATAAGTTCACTGCACTTCCATTTTATTTTGTGTCCCTAGTGGTGCAAACCATTGAATACCTGTATGCCTCTGAATACATAGTTACATAAAGTATAAAAATAAAAAAAAGACACGAGTCCATCAAGTTCAACCTACTGTATGTGTGTATGTGTTTGAGATTTTTATCAACACTGTGATTGGTGTTTGTGACCAAGTTTGTGCTTAGAGAGTTATCAGCGCTGTTCCAATGGTTTTGATGCCTTGTGAGCCACCAAAACTGAACAAGTATGCACAGAGGGTGTTCTGATTTCACTGGCTACCTACTTATTCTTGGTCAGTGGCTGCCATTGTTTGTGCCTCTTAGATGAACAACAATATATTCTTGATGCAATAAGCATGTTTGTGGTAAGAGAAAACGTTTATTACCTACCTTTACTGAAAAAGATGCTGCTCTAGGCGTCCTTCAGACAGGTCACATGAAAAGGAACGGAACAGTTTTTTATTGTTTTATGTATTCATTATGTTCTTTAATTGATTTCAGTATTTAATTGTTTTCAACTTTTCACACTCTTCATTATGACCTGATCCAGGGCCACCCTGCACCTTAAATGCAAAACATCTCTTAAGCCTGGTACACACTAGTAGTTTTTTTTTTGTCTAGCAGGCTGAACGAAAAAAAAACTGAACAGCTCAGGAGGGGCTTTACTAACAATCTGATGTTAGTAGAGCAAGCTCCCCTGCTGAGCTATTCTGTTCTGACAGGCAGAACATACATGTCAGCGCTCTCAGCCATTGGCTGAGAGTGCCGATTGGGTGCCAATCAGCAGACCTTATTTGACCATGTCCATTCGAAAGAAGCCGGATGTTTGGCCGGCTTCTGTTGGACCGTCTGTCATTCACATGGGCTGAATATCAGCCAGTTTCTATTGAACCGGCCGATGCCGCCAGATTTTCTTCCCATGTGTACGGCCCTCAAGTGATCTATTGCACACTGTTATCAGCAACCAATACATCCCAACCCATACATCACTTCACTATTACAGTGATCTGCTGCCTGTTCTATGTATAATGTGTATATATACAGGCAAGTTTTATCCTGCATGAAGTTGTTTTTTATGTCAAAGCTCAATTGGAAGAGAGAAGTGCAGTGTCCCAAAAATACCAGTTGTAAATCTTTGGCTAGGTGAGGAAACTATAATTTGACTTATTATTATGGATAAATGTACACACTGCATCCTTTATTTTTTATTTTTTACTAAACATTTATTGGAATTCTAATGTTGAAGTGATCTGGTTGTGACTACATGAAATTTAATTGTATGAATTCAGACCAGGTAAGATAAGAATCACACTGCTACACAAAAATCAACATGATAATGACCCACAAGTTTGCAAACATTGAGTCATTTTATCCTGAGAAGCAGGTTGATGCCAAGTCTAATTCTGGCTTCCTCCAGGGATTCAACAGGTGGCTCTTTCAGAGTTTAAATATTTACATGAGATATGATACCTTGCTGAATATTTTCAGTCCATTAAACAGCCCTCCTTGAATTTAGCACAAAGAACATCTTTCCTGTAAAAACTCCCACTGCCAAACTGTCCAGATTAATAGGACTGTTTACTTTTTTTCTGAGTAGATTCCGGGTTCCTTAATTTATACCATGTTATTTTTGAAAAAGAAAACATCAAATGCAACAGAACTGAAAAATAATGTGTATATATGTAGCGGGTATGTACTTTTTAAACTGGTGAGGACACCAGTGATGCATAGTTCCCTGCGGCCCAGCAGGTGGCGCTGTCACTTTGGGCCGGGGTTGAACCATCACTGCAGTGCCGTACCCTTTGTGACCTCTCACAGCGGTTGTACGGCAGGGCGGGGAACCCGCCGTGCATCCTGGGAGAGGGTATAAAGGGGGCGGACATCTTTGCCACGAGGTGGAAGTCCCGGGCACCTTCAGCCTGAGGGTTGTTGTTGCGGTCGGTGTTCAGGCGGCCTAGGCCTGGGCACTTGGAGTTCGTGTTTCATCCCAGACACCTTCAGTCTGGGGTGAGGTACTCGGCCGGAGGCCTGGGGCCCAGTACCTTCCGCTGGGTCCCACGAGGGAGGGATCATCCTAGGGGGCCCCGGGAGTGGGGCACCCGAATCCAGAGGCGTAAGGGACCGGAGGAGGGACTCACCCGAAGACCTGGTGCAGCAGATTGCCAGTGCCCGGGTGTACCTCTGGAGACCGCCCGGAGGGATATCTTTCCCGAACAGGGGCCAAATTCAAAGAGGAAGTTCAGTCCACGTTCAATGACCGGTGGCAGCCGTCCAACTATTTCACTCAGGTCAGTGGCAGGGGCCTGCTATTAGGCCCGTGGCAGGGGCCTCAACAGTTTATCCGGTCTGTGGCAGAGACCACCCTCACGGTCGGTGGCAGAGACCGTGCGCCAGGCCTATTCGCTAAAAAGGAATAGGAGAGCTTAGTTGTGCCTGGGCCTACTCGTTCCCACACCCCATGTTCGTCTGTTATTGGAAGTTCAACTGAGTGTGTTCACCATCACCATACTGTATGAGAAATAAAGGAGTGTTGGACTTTCGATTGGTGTGGGGCTCTATTATTGGCAGACACATCTCCATGGGACAACTGAGGCTTTGTATGCAGTGGACAGACCCGGAGGTAATTCAATTAACTTTGCTCAACCCTCTTATACACACGAGGGAAGAGCTTGGCGTAGTGTCCCTGCACTCTCCTCTCCCAGGTACCCCTAGACGCAAGCCATACACCGTAGGAAAGAGGGGGAGTGAGGGTACCGCTACAGATATAAATACACATTATTACTTAATGTGACACTAAACTCTTTAGAAAAAAGAAATATATATATTTCCTCACTCAAAAAATTACCTTCTATTGCTCCCAGCCTCTTCTATATCTCTAAATTAAATTTTTGCTGCTTTGATTTGACTTCCTGTTAGAGGGTGGCTACATCCCTTCTCCATGGTCACACTGTATGTAGGAAGGTAGCCATCCTCCCTTGCTTCCTCCCGAGATGGACTAGGGACTATACACTATGGGATTTGTAGTGTGCATACAGCAGTGCTGTCAGGAACCAGAGCACCCACTGGTGGCACTGTGATACTCTTACCTGAATGTTGTAGTTCCAGTGTCCACCGGTGCATGTCTCCCAGCAGCCAGCAGGAATTAGTCGGCACCTAATGCTGGCTGTTGTGAGGAAATGTATCCCCTTCTCTAGCTTTCAACAGTACCCTGTGTGCCAAACATTCTATTATTGTTGCCCTTGTATCAGTGATCTTGTTCTGTACCTGTTACCCTAATTATGCTGCCTCTACCTTGTCCCCCCGCGGTCGGAGTCACGGAGCTCGCGGTGGGCGCACACGTCCACAATGCCGCTTCTTAACCACTTAAGGACCGCCGCACGACGATATACATCGACAGAATGGCATGGGCAGGCATATGGGCGTACCTGTACGTCCCTGCCTCCCAGTGGTGCCCGCGGCGGTCGGTATCGCTTCAGGAGCGATCCCTGATGAGGGGGCGGCCATTGATTTATGGCCACCCCCTCACGATTGCTCCTGGCGAATGAGAAGCTTCCCCTGCTTCTGTAAATGTAAACAGAAGCAGGAGGAAGTGATGTCATCTCTCCTCGCAGCGGTCTTTTCGTCCGGAGCTCGAGGAGAGAAGACATCAAGTAAGTGCACCAACAGTACACTGACACCAGTACACGTAGGCACACTTTTCACCCACCCAGTCACCCCCTGATCACCCCCCAGATCACCCCCTGCACCCCCAGTCACAGTGTCACTGATTGCAGTGGTCATTTATTTACTGATCACTGCATGCAGTGTCATTTGTGACTGTAAAAAGTTGCAGGGCAGTTAGCGTTAGGCCCATTTATGTCCAGGGTACCCCCTAACCCCCCTTAATAAAGGTTTAACCCCTTGATCGCCCCCCAGGTAACCCTTTCACCCCTGTCGCCAGTGTCACTAAGCGATCTTTTTTCTGATCACCGGATTAGTGTCGCTGGTGACGCTAGGTAGCCAGTTAGTTATTTAGGTTCACGTCAGGTTTTAATAGCGTCAGGTACCCCATATATTACCTAATAAAGGTTTTAACCCCCTGATTGCCCCCTAATTAACCCTTTCACCAGTGATCACCGTATAAGTGTCACTGGTGACGCTAGTTAACCAGTTGGCTATTTAGGTTCACCGCCAGGTTTTGTACTGCCCTGCCCTGCCATTTTAGCACCTCAAGAAATTAGATAGGCAGTCATAAATTAAAAGCTGTGTAAATTCCAGAAAATGCACCCTAGTTTGTAGACGCTATCACTCTTGCGCAAACCACTAAATATACGCTTATTGAATTTTTTTTACTAAACACATGTGGCTGAATACATTTTGGCCTAAATGTATGACTTAAATTTAGTTTATTCGATTTTTCTTATAACAAAAAGTAGAAAATATATATTTTTTTTCAAAATTTTCGGTCTTTTTACGTTTATATCGCATAAAAATAAAAATCGCAGAGGCAATCAAATACCATCAAAAGAAATTTCTATTTGTGGGAAAAAAAGGACGCAAATTTCGTTTGGGTACAACATTGCATGACCGTGCAATTACCAGTTAAAGCAGCGCAGTGCCCAATTGTAAAAAGACCTCTGGTCTTTAAGCTGACAAATGGTCCGGGGCTGAAGTAGTTAAAGGGGACGTATATATACGTCCTTTTGCGCAGCCATGCCATTCTGCCAACGTATATCGTCGTGTGGCGGTCGGCAAGCGGTTAATTGGATTGCATGTATCCAAAAAGTCTGTTGCTTATTCAAACAAGGTACACCTCCTGCCAGACACAAACTTAGGGGCCCCTTTGTGATAGATCTACTTATTGTTAGAATACACTTTTTGGATTCAGTTGTAATGAGGCCTTTTTTCTTTTTATCTTTAAAAACTGAAAATCTTCACATACATATGCAGCTTATATATATATTTTTATATATTATATATATTTATCCTGTCAACATTAGTTTATTAATAGTCATTTAGTCTGCTTTTGTAATTTGGTTTTGTTTTCACCCTTTTCATCTTTTGTTGCATCTCAGTGATGCCAATCTCCTGCAGCTTTTTGCACCCACATACTTGCATTCCAGAGGTGGTTACATGACCTTTCTTAGGGTGGGTTTTCTGATGGATTGAGATGGCCACTTGCAACAAGTTTTACAACGCAAGACCACAATTAAGATACAGGCTCAGAGAATTGTCACCCTACTGTATAAACAACAACCTTAATGACGGGATCAAAAAGTTATTATTCTAATAGAGGGAGCAGCTTTAAACATTGAAAAGGACTTTTAAAACATGCATTAACCTTTTAAAGCTACGGAGCACCCTCTGTGTGGATAGGTGCCAGATAGGTTGATAGAGTAGGAAAATGTAGGCAGGCCTAGCTGGTTGCTAGGCCTGTTTGTTTTGATTCTGGGCTGGGAGTGGCTCAGGATAGCAGCTGGTGACTCACAGGCAGCATCATTAAGACCTCCCTCTTCTTTCTAGAACCTTCTGGAAGGTACTAGAAAGAGAGAAGTAGAGGAGAGGTGGAACTGCCTGGGTTACTCTAAGGAGCGCAGGGGAGCAGGCCTCCTTAAGTACCCAGGGTGAGACCAGCTGAGGGGGAGTTGAAGTTATTCAGAGCTTGAAGATGGAGTGCTAGGCTGTCGGGGCCTTGAAGAGAGCTTCCCAGTCTGAGGCCTGGGCCTCGGGTGCAGACAGAGCCCTTTGGGGAAGCGTGAAGGTTCTGGACAGGAGGCACAGGAGGAGCGAGAGAGGACAGCAGGAGCTAGCATTGCTGGGCAAGTCTTCAAGGAAAGGAAAAACTGGTCACAGCCAGGAGAGGGCTGGTGAGTGACATGCACAGTTGGGAGGACTGGAGAGGCATGCCTGAGAGGACTGGGAGCATGCAGTCTGGGATGGGTGCAGAGCCAGTAGTGTGGACTGTGATTTCATGGGCAGTGGAGAAGAGCATCTGCAGCCAGGAGGGCTGTCAGGGCCTGAAGATGGGTTACTGGGCTTAGTAACCGAAGTTAGGGCAGCTAGCACCAAGAACTTTTTATTGCTACACTAAAGGGGCCTGCAGTCCCTGCCTGCAAAAGGCAGTTGCTAAGGCCTGGTTGAGCCAGTGTCAGGCCTAACCATTCCGTGCTAGCTGTGCCTGGAAGCTCAAGCAAGTAGAGTGCTAGAGGAGCTAAAGAGTAATAGTCTGCAGAAAGAGTTTTGCTGGAGGAAGAGAGGCCTGTATATACCTGAGTGTATATAAGTTGTCCCAATTGATTGTTCTAAAATTCACTGGGCATCCTATACCCTATCCAAGTTCAAACCCCTAAAAAAAATAATAATCTATTGGACTGTTCAGTGTTCATTGCCTTGGAATGTCTGAGGATTGATTGCCGGGCTGGGCAGGGTGACAGGTGGGCCACAACACTTAGCAGCCTCTACGGGGGGTACCGCTACAGCTATATGAGATTTTTGTGATTGGGCATGCCATGTATACAGCCCCATAGACTATGCAAACCACATCCAAGATGCATCCAAGCTGCACTACATAAGCGCAGTGAGAATCGGATCAAAGCAGTGTAAAAAATGAAAAAGAAGAGATGGAGGTTTTGGTGCATAGTTAGTGTTTTAGTTACTATTTTAGTTACTATTTTTTGCAAGCTTGTGCAGTCTTATTTCTTAGGCAGTAAAAGCACACCCTTAATAGTAAAGGCAAGCTATGCTTATTTTTTGGGATGTATGTATATTTTTTAGTCTCTGTTCCATCCTATGAGTTATTGAAATTTCTCTTTGGCAGATATTCTCATCCAGCACAGGCAGGGTGAGACATTCCTACATATTTCATGATTAAACACAGATATTCATACTACTACTTCTACTAATCAAAAACAAATTCTGTTCCGATCAAATCATTGTTATGCAGGCATGACAACCAAATGCAAAATAATGTATGTCCACAGAAGCATTATTCAAATTCAGCAACAAAAACTGAATTTGGTGATAGAATTTTCCTCATAGTTACGCTTTTATTTTAGGTAATTAAAAGCTGAAGTTATTGTTTAATTTACAAAGAATGTCCCAATCCAGTATTTTGTTTTGTCTCTGTCTAATTGTGGCAGAGACAAAACATTCCAGTTTTAGTTACTATAAACATTTTGGATTTCCTCATACCTACAGTGACAATTTTATAGGGACAAATAATGAGGGAAAATCTCCCTAGCAAAGACACAACCGTTATTAAAAACACGACAGGGGTTCTAAAACTTTCCCATTCTATCCCAAAAATGTTCTTTCCTGACAGACTCCATGGCAGCCTACGTGTGGGTTAATCCCGCCTCTCATACCTCATAGGACCCTACTCCCATAAATCTTTGCTTCTAGCCAGAGACTGTGTTCCTTTTTTTGTCCTCCTCCTAGGACCAAGGTGTGCTTTCTTACCTTAAAGTAGTTTTCATGGAAGATTCAGTCCTGGTTGCACGAGTTTATGGCGGTTCTGTTTGGAGGTCCAACAAGCCCAGCTATTAGCAGGGTGGATGCGGGCGACAGTTTTTTTGCGGTGCCATGAAGAGCTTACTATCCCGGCCACTGGCGGGCAAGCGGCAACTTGGCCAAACGTCCTAGCTATTAGCAGGAGGCCCATTAAGAAAAACGCCCAGGTCGTGCAGTGGAGAGATGGCTCCTATGTTCCAGGCTGGATCAGGATCGTGCTGAGTGGTATCGTATGCATCGCTTATTAATTAATATGGCAGCAGTATTTGTGTGTTGTTGTTGTCCGGTCTCCCTCGGCTCTATGGCGGCTGGAGCGCATCTGCGTTTCATTTAGCCTCCTCTTCCGGGTTGTATGCATCGCAGTGTTCCTCGTCCGAGATCGAGGCTTGGTTCGCGCATGCGCAATTCGGATCGCGGCGGCGTTCGCGCATGCGCACTAGCTCCGCCGTTTCACGCTGGGGGCACGGTGACGTCATCGTCGGCGCCAAGTTTAAATAGCTGTCAGATACAGCTATAACTTGGGATGTCCTGCAGGCTCAGACAGCTACTTCCCGGTGCTTCGTTTCCACGTGGTGAAGGTAGGAAAACCTGTCTTATTACAGGGATGGCTGATATCAGACTTTCCTTCCCTATATTTATTGTATGGTTAAATTTTTGCAGTTTTCCAAGCTTGAGCTATGGACGTCTCACCGCCCCCCAGTGGCCAACCCTTGCGCTGCAGGTAGAAATTGTTTTTTTCTTTCTTCTGCTTAGCAGTTTTTGGGTTCTTTACATGAGCCAATGTATTTCTTTCTTCCTGTCTTTTCTTTATCAGCCCCTCTAGGTCTGAAAATAGACACTCAGCACGCAAAGATAATGCTAAATCTAAAACACATCAACATTCTTCTAGTGCTAGACATCATAGATCGTCCTCCAGACATCATAGTAAGGAGCCCAGGTCTAGGTCTAGACACCACTCTCACCGCCATTCTAGCCGTTCTGAGAAGAGAGTCTGTTGGGGTTGTAGGGCTCAAGTCCCAGAAGGTAAATCCCTCTGTGAGCCATGTTATTCCCGAGCAGTAGGAGAGAGAGAAGGTGGAGACCACCAAGTGGAGGCACTAGTCAGAAGAGTGGTCCAGGAATCCCTGAACAAGACTGACTCCAGCCGTACCACCATTCCTCCTGTTGACCCAGCACCAGTTCTGGTGCAGGATGACCACGAAATCCCGGGTCCTTCTCGGCATGATTGCTCCTCAAGCGAATCTTCACATTGTGATGTTGAAGAGGTCAGCAATACCACAGGATTTGATTTCTCTTCAGTCCCAGACTTGATCAAAGCAGTCAAAGACGCTTTAAAATGGGATGAACCAATAGAAGTTCCTTCTAAACAAAGGAAGTACTTCAAACAACTTAAGAAGGAGCGCCCAAATTTCCCCTTTTTGGGTGAACTTGGGGATATTATTACAGATGAATGGACTGGCGTAGAAAGAAAAAAATCATTACTTTCCAAAATCGCAAAGATGTACCCATTCAAAAATGAAGATGTGAAACATCTAGAATCAGCTCCCCTGATTGATGCAGCCTTGATGAGGTTGGTGAGACATGTTACCCTTCCACTAGAGGACTCTGTTTCCTTCAGGGACGGCTTGGAAAGAAAAATAGATACGGACCTTAAACGTATATATATCACTGCGGGTATGGCCTGTAAGCCAGCATTAGCCCTTGCAACCCTGTCCAAAGCAATGGAGGCCTGGACAGATGAAGTGGATTCTTCCTTAACAAATGTCTCTGTGGAGTTAGCCAGAAGCATGCCGATCCATGAACTAAGAATGGCGTCGATGTTTTTGGGTGAGGCTTCCCTTGATATTATTCGCCTGGTGGCACGTGTCATGCTCTCCTCCGTTACCGCTAAACGTGCCTTGTGGCTACGTCCTTGGGTAGCTGATCCTGCCTCCAAACAGGCTTGGTGCAGGATCCCCTTTCAAGGATCTTCCCTTTTTGGGAATAAGCTTGACAGCGCTATCACCCGTGCCACAGGGGGTAAGTCAGGGTTCCTTCCTCAGGATCGTCGTTTTTTCAGTCAAAAAAGACCTCAACAGAGACAAGACCAGGATCGTGCAAGAGATGCTCGCCGTTATAGGCCAGGTCGAGAATTCAGAAAGAACTGGAGAAGAAATCAGCCTTCTGGTCAAAGATCCACAAAAGTAGCCTCTTCAGGCGGATGGGAGGCCCCTAAGTCCTTTTGATATTGGGTCGGCCCAGACGGAACAAGTGGGTGCTCGGCTACTTCAGTTCAGACACGTCTGGGCAGCCTCGATAAAAGATTTCTGGACTGTCAAAACAGTCTCTTCAGGTCACTCCTGGGTGTTTGTCAGTCCACCCACACTTCAGTTCGTACCCACAGTACTACCCTGCTCGGAAGAAAAGAGACAAATACTTCTCTCTTACACAGACACTCTTGTGGCCCAAGGTGCCGCCATACATGTACCAACAGACGAAAGATTCCAAGGGATGTACTCACCCCTATTCATGGTTCAAAAAAAGACCGGCTCTTGGAGGCCAGTGATAGATCTGACTCATCTAAATGCCTTCATCAAAAAGGAGAAATTCAGAATGGAGTCATTACTCACCATACGTCAGACAGTTCAGCCAGGCGACTGGCTTGTATCCATCGATCTGAAGGACGCTTACTTTCACGTCCCGATAGCTGTGGAATTTCAAAAATACCTACGGTTTGCAGTAGGCCATACTCACCTCCAGTTCTTATGTCTCCCGTTCGGGCTTACAACATCGCCACGAGTGTTTTCGAAGCTCTTATTAGCTGTAGTAGCTCTAATCAGGACCAGAGGAATCCGGCTACATCACTACCTGGACGATCTGCTATTACTTTCCCAAAACAGGGAGCAACTTCTAGTACATCAGTCTCAGGTCATCTCCACGCTGACAGAATTCGGTTGGCTGTTGAACAAAGAGAAAAGTCAGTTGGTACCTACGCAATCTCTGGTTTTTCTCGGCGCTCAATTCAATACGATACAAAGTACCATCTCCTTACCCCTGGAGAAGATCCCAGTGGTTCGAGACAGGATTCGTCAGGCAATGGCCTCTCCTCTCCTCAAAGCTTCACAGTGCCTCAGGATAATAGGTACCATGGTATCCACAGCCCCAATGGTGAAATGGGCTCAATGGAAGATGCGCCCTTTTCAGAAGGGTTTTCTCCAGCAGTGGGAGCCTGGATTTCGCGACCATTGGATACGGATAACTCCGTCCGTGCGGGAAAGCCTTCCCTGGTGGCTACTACGGAAGAATCTTCTCAACTGTCATTCCATAGCCCCCATCTCCTGGGTCACAATCACGACGGATGCCAGCAACAGAGGCTGGGGAGCTCTCTGCATGCAGGAAGTAGCTCAGGGGAAATGGGACTTCCCGTCCAGAAGGATAGTGTCCAACGTACTGGAGATCCAAGCAGCCTTCTGTGCTCTACAAACCTTTCTTCACCTGATAAAGGGTAACTCGGTTCTCCTAAGGATGGACAACACGTCAGCAGTCTCCTATATCAAGAGACAGGGAGGCACTCGCAGTCTCTCTCTACTGAGGGAGGTAGAACCAATTATGACATGGGCCCAGAAAAATCTAACGAACCTGACGGCTGTCTATCTTCCCGGATCTCAGAACCTACAGGCGGATTTTCTCTCAAGAACAACCCTCGACAACAACGAGTGGTCTCTTCACACAGAAGTTTTCAATTGGGTCCTATCCCTAGGAATTGTACCAGAAGTAGATCTATTTGCCTCCCCGTGCAATTTCAAACTAACGAAATATTACACGAGAGGTCGTTGTCCCCAGGCCTTCGGGGTGGATGCTCTGACGGATCAGTGGAGATTCAACAAAGCGTATGCCTTTCCCCCGGTACCCGTCATTCTACGGTTCCTATCGAGACTCAGGGGGGAGAAGGCCGAAATTGTGGTAATAGCTCCATACTGGCCCAACAGGCCATGGTTTCCTCTCCTGTTACAGCTGAGCTTCCAGAGTCCAGTTCCCCTCCCAGCCAGATCAGATCTCCTGGCCCAGGGAATAGCTCTTCATCCATGCCCATCCCATCTCCGTCTGATGGCTTGGTTTTTGAGAGGGGAAGGCTAGAGGCATTAGGTTGCCCAAGCAGAGCAATTTCTACATTGTTGAACGCCAGAAGGCCTAATACCAATAAAGTATATCAAAGGATCTGGAAAAGATTCACAGACTATATTTCTATGGTTGAGGGTTCTCCTGACGAACCCAGGATAAAAGACGTTCTAGGTTTTCTCCAAACAGGCCTGGATCTGGCCCTGTCAGTTAGTTCCCTAAGAGTGCAGATTTCGGCTATCTCGGCCTTTACTGGAATATCCTGGGCTAGACACACTCTTGTCAGACAATTCTTCAGAGGAGCTATAAGGCTCAGACCTCAGAGGAAACCAAGATTTTCCAAATGGGACCTTCCTCTGGTCTTGGATTTCTTCTCAGATAGAGAAGGACATCACACGGGTCAACTATCTATCAAGGAGCTCACCCTCAAATTGGTCTTCCTTGTAGCAATAACATCGGCTAAAAGAGTTTCTGAAATTGGTTTCCTAGGTTCCAAAGAACCATTCCTGACCTTCTTTCCGGATCGTGTAGTTATGATTCCCATGCTTGGGTCAAATCCTAAGGTAACATCGGTTTTTCATGAGAATCAAGAAATCGTTCTTCCTACCTTCCGGTCACCTGAGAACTCTAATGTCCATCCTTTAGATGTGGGAGAAGTCTTGAAACAATACCTGGAAGCCACAAAATCGTTTCGCCAATCGGATCATCTGTTCATTTTCTTTCAAGTGAAAAACAAAGGTGTGCGTGCTTCTTCCAGAACTATCGCAGCCTGGATCGTTCAGGCCATCCAAGGGGCGTATAAAGCGAAGGGTCTGGCTCCACCAGAGGCAGTGACCGCTCATTCCACCAGGAGCGTCTCCACATCATGGGCGGCCGCCCGTCATGTCTCCCCAGAAGTGATCTGCAAAGCGGCCTCATGGTCGTCGATAAACACATTTATGACGCACTATTGTGTAGAACCGGCGTCTTTGTCTTCAGTTAATTTTGGTTTACATGTCTTATCTATTGACGGTGTCAATTAAACCATTTTTTTTCTTTAACCATTTGCCCACCCGGGTGTGTTTGGCTAGTCATTTCCCACACGTAGGCTGCCATGGAGTCTGTCAGGAAAACGGAAAATTTATTTCATTTACTTACCGTAATTTTCCTTTCCTGATGGACTCCATGGCAGCAGGAGTTCCCTCCCATTGCTGGAGTAGGCTATATTACGGAACACGGTCTCTGGCTAGAAGCAAAGATTTATGGGAGTAGGGTCCTATGAGGTATGAGACGCGGGATTAACCCACACGTAGGCTGCCATGGAGTCCATCAGGAAAGGAAAATTACGGTAAGTATATGAAATTAATTTTCCGTTTTTCATACACTTATCATAATATAGCAATCAGATATCCATCCTTTTTGGATGGATATGCAAATAAATATGATTTCCATTCCTGGTGTCATCCCTAACTTGAAGGTAGAATAGACATTGGCCATGAAAATCTCACACTGCAGATCTAGTATGTTGTCTTTTTGGTTTTAAAAAGCGGCATAGTTGTTGTTGGTGTGGGAATATTGGCTGAAGACTTTATGGAACACAAATTCTGCCATCAAAAAATGCAAATGTTGTCACCCATGCATAATTGTAGTGAACACTTCTATGGCATTTCATATTTTGGCAAATATTTATCTCCCTTAAGAAAGTGATGTTAGGTTACTTGTCAATACCCACAACCAAACCTGTAATCTTAAATGGGTTGTAAACCCTCAAGGTAATTCTATGCATTAAGGTGAAAAACCTTTTGGAGTGCAAGAGCCCCCCCTTTTACTTACCTCCAGCCGCTGTCTCGGGTCCTCATTGGCTGGATTAATAGCAGCAGGAGCATTGGCTCTCACTGCTGTCAATCAAAGTCAGTGACAAGGGAGCCGGGGGCCGGGCCGAGTCCTACTGTCTGTGTCAATGGACACAGCAGCAGGACTCGGGAGCGCGCCCGCACGAGCATGCGGGTCTAGAGAAGAGGAGGAGCCAGGAGCGCCGCTGGGGATCCCAGAAAAGGAGGATCGGGGCCCCTCTGTACAAAACCCTTGCACAGAGAAAGTAAGTATGACATGTATTTATTAAAAAAAAAAAAAAAAACCTTTACAACCCCTTTAACCTTAAAGCGGAGTTCCACCCAATTTTTTAACTTTTTTTATTCCACTCCTCACCCCCTTACATGCCACATTTGGCATGTAATTTTTTTGGGGGGGGAGTGGGGGCTTCAGTAGGAGTGGGACTTCCTGTCCCACTTCCTCCTTCCGCCCTGGAGCCGCCTAGGCGATACGTCATATCGCCTTGTGGCGGCTCCTCCCTGTAGGCGATCACCTGGGACGTGACAGGTCCCAGGCGATCGCCTGTCCACTCACAGAGCGCTGCGCCATTCGCGCATGCGCAGTGAGTGCCCGGCCGTGAAGCCGAAAGCTGTCACGGCCGGGTGCCCACACTGTGAATGGACGCGCCGGCGGAGGAGGGGGGAGAGGAGCGGAGCTCCAGGCGGCGCGTCGCTGGACAGTGGAACAGGTAAGTGTATGTTTATTAAAAGCCAGCAGCTACACTTTTTGTAGCTGCTGACTTTTAATAAACATAAAAAAAGGGTGGAACTCCGCTTTCAATCTCAAACTGACTTTGTAACCTAACCCTTGACCTTTGCATATTCCCCAATGTATTTCTTATTCACCTTTCTAGAAATGATCTTAAAACATAGTCCTAAACCTGAAAGTCAACTAGAATTTTGCTGTAAATGTATTGTATTAAAACAAATCTATGCATTAATATATAAAAGACAAACATTTTGTTACCAACATACAATGTGCCAAATTATCAGCACCATAAACACTGTGCCAAAAAAAAGCCTGTGCTGAATGCAGTTAATTATTTTCTACCATGCTCTGATTTACAGGTATCCTTTGACGAAGTGTGGATGATTTATTAAAGGAATGGATACTGCTCACTTTGCAAAGTAAATGTTTACTGCGCTTAGTGCATGAGGCGAAGTTGTGTTTACTTCAAAAAATCAATCACGTTCAAGCTAAATCGAATATTTTTTTTTTTATTATTTTCTTCCCACGTATCTGGGTATTTCAGGTGGCAATAAGTTCACTTTATTCACTAACATTCAATTCCAATGATATTCAGCTAAAGTTGCCTGCATAAGGCATTGATCATCTAAAGTGTGTGGATACAATTAAATCCATTTCAGAAAAGTATGTTTCTTTTAAGAATGAATGACAGTTCATTCTACTGCAAAAATACCAAATGGAGAAATAAATAAAGTCAGCAGTACCCCACGGAGAGCATGTGTTTGTCTACATTGCTGACGTGTGATTTTATGCAGCCTGGAAATCTAAACCATTTGTTATCCAAAAGATTTGAAAAAACTGAAAAAAGTCTCCTCTAATTCTACACAATCTATAGAAATACAGATGAAGGGTTGCTCCATGCTCATTATTTAGATACAGTAATATGGCACTGCATTTACACAATGCTATCATTTATGAATATTGTTTTTGTAAATAAAGTGAAGTAATGGCAATTAAATGACTGCACTACAAGGCCTCTTTTTAAGTCTACATCTATGTAGCCAAATGTATCCAAATGGGGCATACCATCTTCTTGTCACAGGAAGTAAAATTCAAGAATCAAATTAAGAAAAAGCTCAGTAGTCAATGATCATTCTCTGTATTTTTACAGTTTGCGTGTATATACAAATAGTCGGATATCAGACACTGTATATATATATTTGTTGCACATCCTATTATGCCACTTGTTATTTAAGGTTAAGAGCAGGAAGTTGGAAATATTTATTTGAAATTCTATTAGCGAGCAGGGGCGGCACGCCCCCCCATCCATGTGTCCGGCCCCCATGCAGGATGCCCGATGAATGAATTCCAATGGTGGGTGTTTTTTTTAAGGATGTGATTAGAGCCAGAGGCTACAATAGGCTTAAAAAAAAAGGGTGGGCTTGGGACACAGAGCACTGCAAACCGAGCCCACCCAGTTGTGTGACAATAGCGAATGAATATTCGCTATTTTCACCCTGATTCTCCTCCCGGCCAATCAGGAAGCGGGCATGACACCCATTTCCCGATTGGCCAAAAGGAGAAGCGTTTAGGTTGGCCGCCGAGGAGGAGGGAGGAGGGAGGAGACAGAAGCTGCCGGAAGCTGCCATAATGCCTGCTGAGGAAAGAAGGGGAAGGGGAAGCCGCCCGTGATGCCTGTCGCCCGGGTGAAGCACTGCCCACAATAGATGGGGTAAGTACTCCAGGCCCGACCGACCGGACCGGGGGAGGTAGTTACGTGGGTGCACCGTTTGCCCCCCCCCAAAAAAAAATTACCACCAGCCGCCACTGTTATGCCGTGTACACACGATCGGTTTTACCGATGAAAACAGTCCGATGGACTTTTTTCATCGGACAAACTGATCGTGCATGGGCCCCATCGGTCTTTTTTCCCATCGGTGAGAAAAAATAGAACATGTTTTAAATTTATCCGATGGAAAAAAAAACTATATGAAATTCCGATCGTCTGTGTGGAATTCCATCGGAGAAAAAACCCACGCATGCTCAGAATCAAGTCGACGCATGCTCAGAAGCATTGAACTTCATTTTTCTCGGCTCGTCGGAGTGTTTTACGTCACGGCGTTTGGGACGGTCGGATTTTTGACTGATGGTGTGTAGGCAAGACTGATGGAAGTCAGCTTCATCGGATTTCCGATGGAAAAATACATGGATTTAAATCCATAGGAAATCCGATCGTGTGTACAGGGCTTTAGAGAGTCAATTAAAATGCAATCTGCTTTTAATTTCTAATGCTTGTCTAACAATTTAAATGTATATCCATGTGAAAAACTTCTAAAGCCCAACTCAAGCTTAAAAAAAAAAAAAAAAAAGCACCTTGTAAAAAAAAAATAATAATTCTCCTCTGAATGGAGAGAAAGGTAGATTGTATCTTTTTCTCCATACCAGGGGAGAAAAATGTAAACAAACAAAATTGTGTAAAATAAATAAAAAATTAAGAAAAAAAAATAGATCAAGTTTTGATCTAAGTCAGTGTCACGGTTAGTGTTAGGTCAGTGTGAGGGTCAAAGGTCACAGCCAAAGGTCAGGTCAGTATATTTTGAGTAGGTTATTTTTTAAACTAGTATCAGTGTCAGTTATATTTTGTCAGGTGTATTTTGGACAGAATAATAAAAAAAGCAAAATGTGTACTGCAGGTACAAATAACATACACATACAGTATGTATGGTATCACTGCAATCGTCAAGAGTAGGGATGAGCTCGGTGTTCGAGTCGAACATACGTTCGACTCGAACATCGGCTGTTCGATCGTTCGACGAAGATCGAACGATTTGGGCCGTTCGCGCCTAATTCGAGTGACGCGAACGGCCCACAATGCACTACGCCATCGCAGTGTCATCCAGGCGCTGTGATTGGCCAAGCATGCACTGTGACCCCGCATGCTTGGCCAATCACAGCGCCGGCAGCGAGGAGAGCAATGATTGGCCACAGGCAGGATGCCTGTGGCCAATTATTGCTGAGGGTGTTTAGTACACGCCCCACACTATAAAAGGCCGCCAGCACGACGGCCTAGTGTAGTGTGTTCCGGAGCAGGGAAAGAGAAGCATAGGCAGGGACAGTGACATTTTTTTTTCTTGCTTAACCTGGATTCCTTTAGTTTAGGGAAAGAGAAGGATAGGTAGGGAGAGTGTCAGTGTGTTTTACTGTGCGAATCCTTGTTTCTAGGGACAGGGAAGGACAGTGAGGGAAATTCTCCTTGTGCTATAGTGTGCTAAAGCATTGATCATCAACCATCTTTAAAAAAACATTTTTTCTAGGGACAGAAAACTATAGGTAGGAAGAGTGTCAGTTTCTTTCACTGTGATAATCCTTGTTTCTAGGGACAGGGAAGGACAGTGAGGGAAATTCTCCTTGTGCTATAGTGTGCTAAAGCATTGATCATCAACCGTCTTTAAAAAAACATTTTTTCTAGGGACAGAAAACTATAGGTAGGAAGAGTGTCAGTTTCTTTCACTGTGATAATCCTTGTTTCTAGGGACAGGGAAGGACAGTGAGGGAAATTCTCCTTGTGCTATAGTGTGCTAAAGCATTGATCATCAACCATCTTTAAAAAAACATTTTTTCTAGGGACAGAAAACTATAGGTAGGAAGAGTGTCAGTTTCTTTCACTGTGATAATCCTTGTTTCTAGGGACAGGGAAGGACAGTGAGGGAAATTCTACTTGTGCTATAGTGTGCTAAAGCATTGATCATCAATCAGCTTTAAAAAAAAAAAATTCTAGGGACAGAAAACTATAGGTAGGAAGAGTGTCAGTTTCTTTCACTGTGATAATCCTTGTTTCTAGGGACAGGGAAGGACAGTGAGGGAAATTCTCCTTGTGCTATAGTGTGCTAAAGCATTGATCATCAACCATCTTTAAAAAAACATTTTTTCTAGGGACAGAAAACTATAGGTAGGAAGAGTGTCAGTTTCTTTCACTGTGATAATCCTTGTTTCTAGGGACAGGGAAGGACAGTGAGGGAAATTATACTTGTGCTATAGTGTGCTAAAGCATTGATCATCAATCAGCTTTAAAAAAACATTTTTTCTAGGGACAGAAAACTATAGGTAGGAAGAGTGTCAGTTTCTTTCACTGTGATAATCCTTGTTTCTAGGGACAGGGAAGGACAGTGAGGGAAATTCTCCTTGTGCTATAGTGTGCTAAAGCATTGATCATCAACCATCTTTAAAAAAACATTTTTTCTAGGGACAGAAAACTATAGGTAGGAAGAGTGTCAGTTTCTTTCACTGTGATAATCCTTGTTTCTAGGGATAGGGAAGGACAGTGAGGGAAATTCTACTTGTGCTATAGTGTGCTAAAGCATTGATCATCAATCAACTTTAAAAAAACATTTTTTCTAGGGACAGAAAACTATAGGTAGGAAGAGTGTCAGTTTCTTTCACTGTAATAATCCTTGTTTCTAGGGACAGGGAAGGACAGTGAGGGAAATTCTCCTTGTGCTATAGTGTGCTAAAGCATTGATCATCAACCGTCTTTAAAAAAACATTTTTTCTAGGGACAGAAAACTATAGGTAGGAAGAGTGTCAGTTTCTTTCACTGTGATAATCCTTGTTTCTAGGGACAGGGAAGGACAGTGAGGGAAATTCTCCTTGTGCTATAGTGTGCTAAAGCATTGATCATCAACCATCTTTAAAAAAACATTTTTTCTAGGGACAGAAAACAATAGGTAGGAAGAGTGTCAGTTTCTTTCACTGTGATAATCCTTGTTTCTAGGGACAGGGAAGGACAGTAAGGGAAATTCTACTTGTGCTATAGTGTGCTAAAGCATTGATCATCAATCAGCTTTAAAAAAACATTTTTTCTAGGGACAGAAAACTATAGGTAGGAAGAGTGTCAGTTTCTTTCACTGTGATAATCCTTGTTTCTAGGGACAGGGAAGGACAGTGAGGGAAATTCTACTTGTGCTATAGTGTGCTAAAGCATTGATCATCAATCAGCTTTAAAAAAACATTTTTTCTAGGGACAGAAAACTATAGGTAGGAAGAGTGTCAGTTTCTTTCACTGTGATAATCCTTGTTTCTAGGGACAGGGAAGGACAGTGAGGGAAATTCTCCTTGTGCTATAGTGTGCTAAAGCATTGATCATCAACCATCTTTAAAAAAACATTTTTTCTAGGGACAGAAAACTATAGGTAGGAAGAGTGTCAGTTTCTTTCACTGTGATAATCCTTGTTTCTAGGGACAGGGAAGGACAATGAGGGAAATTCTACTTGTGCTATAGTGTGCTAAAGCATTGATCATCAATCAGCTTTAAAAAAACATTTTTTCTAGGGACAGAAAACTATAGGTAGGAAGAGTGTCAGTTTCTTTCACTGTGATAATCCTTGTTTCTAGGGACAGGGAAGGACAGTGAGGGAAATTCTACTTGTGCTATAGTGTGCTAAAGCATTGATCATCAAACAGCTTTAAAAAAACATTTTTTCTAGGGACAGAAAACTATAGGTAGGAAGAGTGTCAGTTTCTTTCACTGTGATAATCCTTGTTTCTAGGGACAGGGAAGGACAGTGAGGGAAATTCTCCTTGTGCTATAGTGTGCTAAAGCATTGATCATCAACCGTCTTTAAAAAAACATTTTTTCTAGGGACAGAAAACTATAGGTAGGAAGAGTGTCAGTTTCTTTCACTGTGATAATCCTTGTTTCTAGGGACAGGGAAGGACAGTGAGGGAAATTCTCCTTGTGCTATAGTGTGCTAAAGCATTGATCATCAACCATCTTTAAAAAAACATTTTTTCTAGGGACAGAAAACTATAGGTAGGAAGAGTGTCAGTTTCTTTCACTGTGATAATCCTTGTTTCTAGGGACAGGGAAGGACAGTGAGGGAAATTCTACTTGTGCTATAGTGTGCTAAAGCATTGATCATCAACCATCTTTAAAAAAACATTTTTTCTAGGGACAGAAAACTATAGGTAGGAAGAGTGTCAGTTTCTTTCACTGTGATAATCCTTGTTTCTAGGGACAGGGAAGGACAGTGAGGGAAATTCTACTTGTGCTATAGTGTGCTAAAGCATTGATCATCAATCAGCTTTAAAAAAACATTTTTTCTAGGGACAGAAAACTATAGGTAGGAAGAGTGTCAGTTTCTTTCACTGTGATAATCCTTGTTTCTAGGGACAGGGAAGGACAGTGAGGGAAATTCTCCTTGTGCTATAGTGTGCTAAAGCATTGATCATCAACCGTCTTTAAAAAAACATTTTTTCTAGGGACAGAAAACTATAGGTAGGAAGAGTGTCAGTTTCTTTCACTGTGATAATCCTTGTTTCTAGGGACAGGGAAGGACAGTGAGGGAAATTCTCCTTGTGCTATAGTGTGCTAAAGCATTGATCATCAACCATCTTTAAAAAAACATTTTTTCTAGGGACAGAAAACAATAGGTAGGAAGAGTGTCAGTTTCTTTCACTGTGATAATCCTTGTTTCTAGGGACAGGGAAGGACAGTAAGGGAAATTCTACTTGTGCTATAGTGTGCTAAAGCATTGATCATCAATCAGCTTTAAAAAACATTTTTTCTAGGGACAGAAAACTATAGGTAGGAAGAGTGTCAGTTTCTTTCACTGTGATAATCCTTGTTTCTAGGGACAGGGAAGGACAGTGAGGGAAATTCTACTTGTGCTATAGTGTGCTAAAGCATTGATCATCAACCGTCTTTAAAAAAACATTTTTTCTAGGGACAGAAAACTATAGGTAGGAAGAGTGTCAGTTTCTTTCACTGTGATAATCCTTGTTTCTAGGGACAGGGAAGGACAGTGAGGGAAATTCTCCTTGTGCTATAGTGTGCTAAAGCATTGATCATCAACCGTCTTTAAAAAAACATTTTTTCTAGGGACAGAAAACTATAGGTAGGAAGAGTGTCAGTTTCTTTCACTGTGATAATCCTTGTTTCTAGGGACAGGGAAGGACAGTGAGGGAAATTCTCCTTGTGCTATAGTGTGCTAAAGCATTGATCATCAACCATCTTTAAAAAAACATTTTTTCTAGGGACAGAAAACTATAGGTAGGAAGAGTGTCAGTTTCTTTCACTGTGATAATCCTTGTTTCTAGGGACAGGGAAGGACAGTGAGGGAAATTCTACTTGTGCTATAGTGTGCTAAAGCATTGATCATCAATCAGCTTTAAAAAAACATTTTTTCTAGGGACAGAAAACTATAGGTAGGAAGAGTGTCAGTTTCTTTCACTGTGATAATCCTTGTTTCTAGGGACAGGGAAGGACAGTGAGGGAAATTCTACTTGTGCTATAGTGTGCTAAAGCATTGATCATCAATCAGCTTTAAAAAAACATTTTTTCTAGGGACAGAAAACTATAGGTAGGAAGAGTGTCAGTTTCTTTCACTGTGATAATCCTTGTTTCTAGGGACAGGGAAGGACAGTGAGGGAAATTCTACTTGTGCTATAGTGTGCTAAAGCATTGATCATCAATCAGCTTTAAAAAAACATTTTTTCTAGGGACAGAAAACTATAGGTAGGAAGAGTGTCAGTTTCTTTCACTGTGATAATCCTTGTTTCTAGGGACAGGGAAGGACAGTGAGGGAAATTCTACTTGTGCTATAGTGTGCTAAAGCATTGATCATCAATCAGCTTTAAAAAAACATTTTTTCTAGGGACAGAAAACTATAGGTAGGAAGAGTGTCAGTTTCTTTCACTGTGATAATCCTTGTTTCTAGGGACAGGGAAGGACAGTGAGGGAAATTCTCCTTGTGCTATACTGTGCTAAAGCATTCCTCATCAACCATCTTTGAAATCCTTGTTTTTTGGACAGTCAGGGAAATTGTCGTTGTGCTATTCTGTGCGAAAGCAATCATCCTCAACCATATTTAGAAATCCTTAAGTAAAGGGACAGAGAAGGACACCTGAAGGTAGCCCTTATTGCTTTTTTCCCATCTCCCTGCAGGCCATCTATTAGAATGTCTGGAAGGCAAACAAGGAGAGGCAGACAGTCAGGAGGCAATAAAAGAGGGCAAGCAGGCTCTGTGTCTGGGGGCAACAGTGCTGGTCGTGGACGCGGTGCATTGTCATCAGCACATGGCCATGGGACACGCTTGTCCTTCTTTTCGGCAGCTGGACATGTTGAGCCACATCATGCCGAAGACTTGGTAGAGTGGATGACCAAGCCCTCCTCCTCCTCCTCCTCATCCTCTCTCACCCAGGCTCAGGGTACTGGCAAAGCAGCTGCCAAAGCGTCCTCTTCCCTGGTATCAATGTCAGACTCATCATCAGTCACTCCTTCCCTAGACCCACCATGTCCTCCTCCTGAGGAGTCCCCCGAACTGTTTGAGCACAGTGTTGGGTACATGCTCCAGGAGGATGCCCAGCGTTTCGAAGGGTCTGATGATGAAACCCAGCTACAGGAAGGCAGTAGCGTGAGAGCAGACAGAGGGGATGCTCAAGAAGGACACCAATCTGGCAGTCATGTTCCAGCAGCTGCAGCATACTGCCAGATTGGCTCCAGTGAAAAGGAGGGAGGGGATGATGAGGTCACTGACTCCACGTGGGTGCCTAATAGGAGAGAGGAGGAGGAGGAGGATGAGGAGGAGGCACATCTCCAACGAGGCAGGATGCCCTTTGGTGGCCAGCGTAAGGGCAGTACACCGACGGAATCACACCGCAGAGCTCCGCCTGTGCAGGGCGCTGCCTCTGCCCGTCATTCAAAAAGTTCTTTGGTGTGGGCCTTTTTTGAGGCTAGTGCATCAGATCGCACAGCTGCTGTTTGCAACATATGTCTCAAGCGTATATCGCGTGGCCAAAACATCAGCCGCTTGGGTACCACATGCCTGACCAGACATATGTTGACCTGCCATGCAGCTCGTTGGCAAGCCTACCTCAAAGACCCACACCAAAGAACAAAGCGGACCTCTCCTTGCACCGCATCAGCTGGGATCTCCAACCCCACTATAACTTCAGTCCTGTCTGAAACATGCACTGAGAGGAATGAAGGTGTAGAATTAGGTGTGTCACAGCCAAGTAGTTGCGGCCACTCTGCTAGCAGTACACCGACGTCCGATTCTAGCAGGCAAATTTCCCTGCCCCAGCTGCTGGACCGTCGAAAGAAGTTCACTCCCAGCCATCCACATGCCCAGCGGTTGAATGCTAGCTTGGCTAAATTGCTAGCGCTTCAACTGCTGCCTTTTCAGTTGGTAGACTCGGCCCCCTTCCGTGAGTTTGTGCAATGTGCGGTTCCTCAGTGGCAGGTTCCCAAACGCCACTTTTTCTCACGGAAGGCTATTCCGGCTCTCTATCGGCATGTGGAAGGCAATGTCTTGGCCTCGCTGGACAGGGCGGTCAGCGGTAAGGTGCATATTACCGCTGACTCATGGTCCAGCAGGCATGGACAGGGACGTTACCTTTCTTTCACGGCCCATTGGGTCACTCTTTTGGCAGCTGGGAAGGATGCAGGACAAGGTGCAGTAGTGTTGGAGGTTGTTCCACCGCCACGCCTCCAAAATGCTACTACTGGTTGTGACACACCTCTCTCCTCCACCCCCTCCTCTTCTTCTTCCTCCATGGCCTCTTCCTGTGGTTTGTCCTCTGAACCAGCGGTGCTCCGTAGCCGTTCAAGGGGCTACGCAAGTACGCAGGCAAAAAGATGCCATGCCGTGCTTGCGCTGGTGTGTTTGGGGGACAGAAGCCACACTGGGGCAGAGGTCCTGTCTGCTCTGCAGGGCCAGGCCGAGAGGTGGTTGACGCCACGCCAGCTTAAGCCAGGAATGGTGGTTTGCGACAATGGCACCAACCTCCTCTCCGCCCTCCGACAGGGACAACTGACCCATGTGCCCTGTGTGGCTCACGTCCTTAACCTGGTGGTGCAGCGGTTCTTGGGCAGGTACCCGGGCTTACAGGATGTCCTGAGGCAGGCCAGGAAAGTCTGTGTGCATTTCCGCAGATCTTATAATGCCAGTGCTCGCCTGGCTGAGCTGCAAAAGGAGTTGAACCTGCCCAAGAACCGCCTTATATGTGACATGCCCACCAGGTGGAACTCAACGTTGGCCATGCTGCAGCGGCTGCACACGCAGCAGAGGGCCATCAATGAGTACCTGTGCGACTACGGCACCAGGACAGGGTCAGGGGAGCTTGGTTTTTTTTCTCCACGCCAGTGGGGCATGATCAGGGATGCATGCACTGTCCTGGCACCATTTGAGGAGGCCACGAGGATGTTGAGCAGTGACAGTGCATGCATCAGTGACACTGTACCTCTTGTCCACCTGTTGGAGCACACGCTGCATGGAATAATGGACAGGGCACTTGAGGCAGAACAGAGGCAGGAAGAGGAGGACTTCCTTGCCTCTCAAGGCCCCCTTTACCCAGACAGTGTTCCTTCTGTCCCACCCATCGCACAGGAAGAGGAGGAGGAGGATTGTGTCAGCATGGAGGTGGAGGCTGGCACTCAGCATCATCAGCAGCAGTCTTTTAGGGATGACTTACAGTCCCAAGAAACCAGTGGACTTGTACGTGGCTGGGAGGAGGTGGCTGCGGATCATGTCGTCCTTAGTGACCCAGAGGACTCCGGACCGAATGCCTCAGCAAACCTACGCTGCATGGCCTCCCTGATCCTGCAAAGTCTGCGGAAGGATCCTCGTATTCTTTGGATCAAGGAGAGGGACCATTACTGGCTGGCCACTCTCCTTGATCCACGGTACAAGGGTAAGGTTGCGGACCTTATGTTACCGTCGCAGAGGGAGCAGAGGATGAGACAACTCCGGGAGGCCTTGCAGAAAGGTCTGTGCAACGCGTTCCCAGAGACTGGGAGGTTACAAACTCCTGGTCCTGGACAACGAGTTGCTGAGGCTTCGGCCAGTCAAAGAAGGAGCGGTGGGGAAGGTGGCCGTCTGACCGATGCGTTCAGACAATTCTTTAGTCCGCAGCCCCAAAGTATGATTGGTTCCAGCAACCATCGCCAGCGTCTGATAAACATGGTGCAGGAATATCTAGGGGCAAGGTCAGACTTGGACACCTTCCCCACCGAAAATCCTCTGGCTTACTGGGTCTTGAGGATGGATCACTGGCCAGAGCTTGCACAGTATGCAATTGAGCTACTGGCCTGTCCTGCATCCAGCGTTCTTTCGGAACGCACATTCAGTGCTGCTGGAGGATTTGTCACGGATCACAGGGTGCGCCTGTCCACCGACTCGGTTGATCGACTGACTTTCATCAAGATGAACCAGTCTTGGATCACCACCAGCTACCACACACCTGATGCTGATATAACAGACTAATTGATTTTAACATGTCACATCCCTTCAAGACTGATGCTGATGCTGAGTGCCTGTGCTGTTATGTTGACTGGCTATCCTCCTCCTCCGAGTCCTCAATGATACGATTGATGATGATAGCTTGGAAGATCATTTTTGTTTATGGGTGCCGCCACCAGTGGCTAAGGCCCAATTTTTCAGCCCCTGTTTTACAGGGGCGTGTAATTACAATTTTTTTAGCAATAATTTGCCATAGGGCTCATTGCTGTGCTCCAAGTACAGTATCTGTGAGGGGTTGTAGTGTTGTGCCACCAGTGCCTAAGGCCCAATTTTTCAGCCCCTGTTCAACAGGGGCATGTAATTACAATTCTTGATCTAATAATTCACAGCAGGGCCCATTGCTGCACCCACCAAGAGTAACTCTGAGGGCTTACAGTGTTGTGGCAACGCCACCACCACCACCACCAAGAAAGGCCCAATTTTTCAGCCCCTGTTCAAAAGGGGCATGTAATTACAATTCTTGATCTAATAATTCACAGCAGGGCCCATTCCTGCACCCACCAAGAGTAACTCTGAGGGCTTACAGTGTTGTGGCAACACCACCACCACCACCACCACCACGAAAGGCCCAATTTTTCAGCCCCTGTTCAACAGGGGCATGCAATTACAATTCTTGATCTAATAATTCACAGCAGGGCCCATTGCTGCACCCACCAAGAGTAACTGTCAGGGCTTACAGTGTTGTGGCACCAGCACCACCATCAAAGGCCCAATTTTTACTACCACTGTTCAACAATTATATGTAATTAAAATTCCTGATATAATAGTTGACAGCAGGGCGTTCCAGCACCAACCAAGAGTAACTGTGAGTGCTTACAGTATTGTGCCAACACCAACAACTAAGGGGCCTATTTCTGCAGAGTATATACGGCAGGTCCCTACTTTCAAACATCCAACTTACAAACGACTCCTACTTGCAAACGCAAGAAGACAACAGGAAGTGAGAGGAAATCTACCCCTTGGAAGGAAAATTCTCTCCTGTAAGAATTAATATGGGAGAAAGGTGTCTCCTCTGTACTGATGCTTTATCAGCAATCCTTGTTTCAAGAAAAACACCACATTTCAAAAACAGTTGTCATTGGGACGGAAAGTGAGGTGAAATGTTCTGAACAGGGGCACAGACAGCAAAACAAATGTTACAGGGGTGATAACCCTTACCTATGTTTTCCAAAAAGTTTAAAAATAGATTTTTGGGCTGGAGCTACACTTAAACAATGTACCTGTTCAAAATTACAAACAGATTCTACATAAGAACAAACCTACAGTCCCTGTCTTGTATGCACCGCCTGTATACGGCTGTTCAGAGTATATAGGGCCTTTTTTATTTTATGTGCGGGGTTCCCCTTAATATCCATACAAGACCCAAAGGGGCTGGTAATGGGCTGGGGTAGGGGGGGGGGGTGTCATGGGGTAGCTATGCCATTTTTCTTAAAGATTTTCATCCATATTACCGGGACCAGACATTACATTAAAGCCGCAAGCAGTTTTAAATGGCTTTTTTTTCCTTTAGAAGTGTCATTTTGTGCAGGGACAGTTCTAAACACGGGAAACACGTGGCACTTCACAGGCATACTTTAGACACCCCCCAGGTACGATATTTAAAGGAATATTTGACTTTTTTTTTTTCACTTTATGCATCATTAAAATGACTGCTCCCGAAAAACGACCGTTTTTAAAACTTCTTTTTGCAT
Organism: Rana muscosa; assembly: GCA_029206835.1. Lineage (NCBI taxonomy): Eukaryota > Metazoa > Chordata > Amphibia > Anura > Ranidae > Rana > Rana muscosa. The sequence continues at coordinate 1,019,316,423 of CM055122.1, read as the reverse complement.
TGATACATGTCCCCTGGTGCAGAACCCGGGTTCCCAAACCCTTTTTAGGACAATAACATGCATAATAGTCGTTATAATTAGCACTTTAGAATTCGAACGTTCGCATCCATTGTATTTAATAGGGTTCTAATGTTCGTACGAACTTTCGGTCCGTTCGCGGGTTCTGGTGCGAACCGAACCCGGGGGTGTTCGGCTCATCACTAGTCAAGAGCAGGACAATTTGCTTTGGATTGTTCTTTGGTGGTAAGCTATAGTAAAAGCAAGACATATACAGCTAAATTGAGCAGAAAATAAAAATATATACATTTTTTAATTACTTTGGGCTGGTTTTCCTTTGATAATAAAAAAAAAGCAGTAGCTATCTCTTACCATTTCCCATCAAAAGAAAGCCCAATTTGTCTTGAAAAAAAGTAATTATAATCCGCATGCATTCACTAAGTAGTTGCAATGATATGTACAGTTTAAAGCCCCGTACACACGGTCGGACTTTTGGCCAACAAACTTCATTTTGAGCAAGTTGGACCAACAATCCGACCGTGTGTATGCTCCATCGGACAAGAAAAGAATAATGGTACAAGTCGTTTGTCAATAATTTGGCAACCTTAAGAAAATATAGCATTTCCATCAGCAATAAGTATGATGTAATATTTGCTTACCTAATAGTGGCATACAGATAGCAGCTACTCAACTGAAACTGTTTTCTTGGTTAAAGTATTTAAACTGAAAACAACATTTTCTAAAAAGGGTCTTAAGGATTTATTTTAATATGTATACTGCAGTATTGATGTAGAAAGTAGGTTACCCATAGTAATATTAATGGGTTTACAAAATAAAACAGTAGAAGATTAATCTTTAATTAATAGGCTATCCCCTCTTCAGTCTATCATGAATGCTGCTGCCAGACTCATCTACCTTACCAACCGTTCAGTGTCTGCCACCCCTCTCCACCAATCCCTACACTGGCTTCTGATCGCCCAGCAAATTAAATAAAACTTTTTTTGCTTTTTTCTTGTTTTCATCGGACAAAAGTTGGGTCTGCAAACGGACAAACTTTTGCCCAACAAAAGTCCGATGGAGCAAAGTCTGACCGTGTGTACAAAACAACTAATGTTAAAATCAACCAACAATAGCAGAAGTTGACCAAAGGGTGGCGGTAAAGAGCAGAAAAGAGCAGAAAAACCACGTGATGTTGCAAAAAGTTTTGGGAAAGTTTGCAGAAAAGTCCGAGTGTGTGTATGCTATGGGTGTTCCCGACCAACTCCGTTCGGACAAAAAAACACAGAAAAGTCCGATGGAAGTCCGACCGTGTGTACGGGGCTTTAGTAACACATGTCAAAATAGCAAAACTTTGTTCAGACATTAAGATTACTTTTACCCTTCCTCTCAAATGGGTTAAATGATTTGGCCTCATTTCCTGTCCTGATGGTCACACCAAAAATTTAAGGAAATCTACCCAAAAAGAACAATAATATTTGACAGAGGCTCTAACCCTTCTGACTCTACAAAAAGTTTTTTTTTTTATACTCCTCTTGGTGATTTGAAAAGATTTGGGGGGAAATCCTCCCACCCAGACACAGATTGAAGTAAAAACTTCACAGAGGCTCTAACGCTCTAACCCCCACTTTTACTGTATACAAGCTGAACAGAAGTTCTTCTTTTTAGACAAATCAAAGAATATTTAGATGTGTTTTCTAATAAGTAATATATATATATATATATATATATATATATATATATATATATATATATACTGTATTTATTGGCGTATAACACTCACTTTTTTACCCTGAAAATAGAGGGTAAACTGTGCCTGCGTGTTATATGCAGGGGGCTGTGGAAAGTTTTTTTCCCTTCAACTTCCCTCATAAAGTTAGGGTGCGTGTTATACGCCGATAAATACGATATATATATATATATATATATATACACACACACACACATACACACATACTTTAACCCCTTGGCGCCAGCCATGCGCAAATATGCGGCTTCTCGGCAGGTGGGCCATGGCGCAGAGCGGCTGCATATTTGCATTCATTAGTGCAAATGCAGCTGTGCCGAAAGCGCGTGCCCTGCACACTCCCAGCACAGTTACCGGCGGCTAACGGAAAGCTCACAATCGCTGCTTGCGATCGAGAGCTTTCCAATCGTATGACTGCCGTGAAAGTCAATCACGTTGGTCACATGATCATAAACCCCACCTCCCAGCATCCTAAACCCCTTAAAGGGCCGGGAGGTGCCAGCGCCAAGAGGTTAAATTCATTTTATAATACACTGTAGTGGTGGCCCAAATATGTAAAAAAATATTCCTAATTTTTGCTACACTCTAAAAAATGTGATCTGTACTTTGGTTATGATCAGTAGTAGGTAGTAATTGAACTGTCATGATTTCTAAAGAACCTTACTTTTCCCACTGCAAACTAATTTAAAGGGGTTGTAAAGGTTTGTTTTTTATTTTCTAACTAGGTTCCTTTAAGCTAGTGCATTGTTGGTTCACTTACCTTTTCCTTTGATTTCCCTTCTAAATGTTTTTATTCTTTGTTTTCTTTGTCTGAATTTCTCACTTCCTGTTCCTCCTCAGTAAGCTGGTTAGTAAGCTGTTCTGGGTGACTCCACACCACTCGGATGATGGGGTGAAGTTTAGTGAGGAGAAACAGGAAGTGAGAAATTCAGACAAAGAAAAAAATATTTAGAAGGGAAATCTAAGGAAAAGGTAAGTGAACCAACAATGCACTAGCTTAAAGGAACCTATTTAGAAAATAAAAAACGAACCTTTACAACCCCTTTAATAGACAAAAATAGTAACTATTAAAAAATAAAAGTAAAAATCTCAAAAGAATGAACATTAATAGACTAAAAATATTGGGCGGCTGCACAATTTTCATATTTTAGTTGTTTGAAATGAAGCCCTATTGCCATATCTGTCTGTACATGTAGTGAAAATAAAGCTGAGGCCAAACCAATGCTAACATATCAGGTGTTCCAATTTGGAAAGGCCAATTTATCACTCTTCAAAATGAGTTGGAAGATGTTCTCTGATCTTTAATGTTGTGGAATGTGAATCAGACCAACATGCCCTCAAGGTAATGACCACCTCCTAGCTCGAGACCTCATACAGTGGACTGTAGGAAACCACAAAATAGTTACTACAGCTCTTATTACCTTTGTTCAGTGTTTACCAAACACTGACCTTTTTATCTTTTCATCATACTTTTGTCTACCACAATAGATTTTTATTGAGATATATATTTTTTTACATTTATGTTTCATCCTAGTAAGAGCCTGCCCACACCAACACACTAAAATGACTGGTCTTATGTGATTGAAATGAAATGAAATTAAAAGATTGCCAAAGTGAAAACATTAAAATGGTATAAAACCCCAAACTGAAAATGTAATATATTGCAGCTTACCAATAAATGTGGTGGCTGCTTTATTTATTTTTATTTTTTAGACTTCCCCCCTCTGTTTTCACCTGGGTATCTGGTCAGTAGTACACCTCCTATATTAGCATGTCCCACTTTGGATGAAGGAGCACAGGGGGTACCTTTCGACAGCAGCATTGTCTGTCTGCGGGGTGGGGAGTCTTAGATGATTTAAGTTGCATACACACTATACAATTTTCTGTAGATTTTTTTCCTTCAGATTTACCAAAACCATATAATATGGAGGTCAAACATTAAAAGTTTCAATTTGTATGCAATCAGGCAGGCCCTTGCACTACATGGTTTTGGTAAATCTAAAGGAAATCAGACAACAAAAGTTGAATAGTGTGTATGGGGTCTTAAAGGGGTTGTAAAGGTTTGTTTTTTATTTTCTAAATAGGTTCCTTTAAGCTAGTGCATTGTTGGTTCACTTACCTTTTCCTTAGATTTCCCTTCTAAACTTTTTTTTTCTTTGTTTTCTTTGTCTGAATTTCTCACTTCCTGTTTCTCCTCAGTAAGCTGTTCTGGGTGACTCCACACCACTCGGATGATGGTGTGAAGTTTAGTGAGGAGAAACAGGAAATGAGAAATTCAGACAAAGAAAAAAAACATTTAGAAGGTAAATCAAAGGAAAAGGTAAGTGAACCAACAATGCACTAGCTTAAAGGAACCTATTTAGAAAATAAAAAACAAACCTTTACAACCCCTTTAAGCCTCGTACACACGGTCGGACTTTTTGCCAACAAACTTAATTTTGACCAAGTTTGACAAAAAAATCCGACCGTGTGTACGCTCTATCGGACAAACTTTTTTGGTTTTCATCTGACAAAAGTCTGCAAACGGACAAACTTTTGGCCAACAAAAGTCCGATGGAGCAAAGTCCTACTGTGTGTACAGAAAACCATCGGACTTCTGTCAGATGGACAAAACAAATAATGTTAAAATCAACCAACAATACCAGAAGTTGACCAAAGGGTGGCGGTAAAGAGCAGAAAAGAGCAGAAAAACCACGTGATGTTGGAAAAAGTTTTGGGAAAGTTTGCAGAAAAGTCCTGTGATGTGTATGCTATGGGTGTGCCCGGCCAACTCCGTTCGGACAAAAATCCACGGAAAAGTCCAATGAAAGTCCGACCGTGTGTACGGGGCTTTAGATACACTAACAAACTGAAGCCAAACTCCAGCTAAGGCCCGATTCACACTGGTACGACATATGCTCCGACTTTGGGAGCTCATGTCGCATGATGTGTATAAATCAATGGTTCCCTATGAGAGCCGTCTTAACTGGTCCCACACAAGTTAGTCTGACTTTGAAAAAGGTTCCTGCACTATTTTGGTTTGATTTTGGTCCTACTTCAGTCCATTGAAAATCATTGAAGTCGGATCATCATCTTAACTTATCCGACTTTGGCATGCGACTTGTGCTCTGAGGATCTTGAAGAGGAACCCCCACGCCAAAATAAAAAAAATAATGGCATAGGTCCCCCCCAATTCCATACAAGGCCCCTTGTGACATCACCATCAGGGGCATGATGAAATATTTTTTTGGTGTGGGGGTTCCCCTTAAAGTTAATAGCAGACTAAAGGGTCTGGTATGGTCTTGGGGGGGGGGACCCTACTCCATTTTTTTGGGGTTTTTTCGGCAAGGGGTTCCTCCTCAAGATTTATACCGGACTCAAAGGGCCTGGTATTGTCCGGATCAAAGTCGGATCCCGTTCATTGAAGCCGGACAGAAGTGGGACATGAAGTCACAGGGCAAAGTCAGATCCACAGTCATACGACTGTCGTGTCATACCAGTGTGAACCTGGCCTAATTCTTTATAAGCAGCTACAGCAACAATTTCAATTGGGATAAAGGTTTTACATAAATAAATAAAAGCTGTTCACTGAAAGCACCCCTGCCAGTGGTAAATGATTTGTCCCATCTCTGTAACTGATACATCTGGAAGAGAGCTTGTTCTTTTAACCGAGCACTTTTTGCGATTTGGCACTGCGTCGTTTTAACTGAAAATTGCGCGGTCGTGCGACGCTGTACCCAAACAAAATTTGCGTCCTTTTTTTCCCACAAATAGAGCTTTCTTCTGGTGGTATTTTATCACCTACGGTTTTTATTTTTTTGCGCTATGAACAAAACAGCGACAATTTTGAAAAAAACACAATATCTTTTACTTTTTGCTATAATAAATATTCCAATTTTTTTTCCGAAAAACTTTTTTTTTCCTAAGTTTAGGCCGATATGTATTCTTCTACATATTTTTGGTAAAAAAAATTGCAATAAGCGTATAGTGATTGGTTTGCGCAAAAGTTATAGCGTCTACAAAATAGGGGATAGAATTATGGCATTTTTTTTATTATTTATTTTTTACTAGTAATGGCAGCGATCTGCGATTTTTATCGTGAGTGCGATATTGCGGCGGACACATTGGACGCTTTTGACACTTTTGAACACACGATCAGTCATTACTCCCCCTGAAAGAACCGGAAGCTGTGTGTTTACAGTGCCGGAAGCTGTGTGTTTACACACACAGCTCCCGGTTCTCGCTCTGTCACGAGCAATCGCGGATGCCCAACGGTCATCGGCTCCGGGGGCGAGCAGCGGGCGTGCCTCCAGCTTAGCGCGCGAAGCCCCTAGTGGCCACAGGGCGAATCGACGTAACATAACGTCGGTTCGTCCAGCCGAGCCATGTTGCCGCAGTAAAACTGCGGCGGTTGGTCAGCAAGTGGTTAAAAAACAACAGACTTACTGGCCAGATCACCAGATGAAAATTAAAGAAAGAAAGCCTAAAAAAGAAAATGAATACAACCATCACATCTAAGAATTGGTAAGCTGCAATTTAATAAATGTTTCCTTTTGGGTTTAATACTGCTTTAGGTCGTACAAATTACCAAATATGGTTGAAAAGTATTACAAGAAGGGAAAAAAAGGGGTCATATAAGCGCAGAAAGGGAGGGCCAGTTTGGAAGTAGTACTAATCCTGACCATGTCTTTTCAGATACAGCTAGCTGCTAAATCAGCATACCTTAGTTGTGGTTGTTAAAGTGGTTGTAAATCCTACCATACAGTGGCGGCTGGTGCTCAAAATTTTTTGGGGGGCGCAAACAAACAGCCTTACTGTGCCCATCAAACGCAGCTACTGTGCCCATCAAACGCAGCCACTGTGCCCATCAATTGTCGTCACTATGCCCATCAATTGTCGCCACTGTGCCATCAAACACAGCCACTGTGCCCATCAATTGTCACCACTGTGCCATCAATTGTCGCCACTGTGCCATCAAACGCAGCCACTGTGCCCATCAACTGTCACCACTGTGCCATCAATTGTCGCAATTGTACCAGCAAACGCAGCCACTGTGCCATCAAATGCAGCCACTGTGCCATCAATTGTCGCCACTGTGCCATCAATTGTCGCCACTGTGCCATCAAACGCAGCCACTGTGCCATCAATTGTCACCACTGTGCCATCAAACACAGCCACTGTGCCCATCAACTGTCACCACTGTGCCATCAATTGTCGCCATTGTGCCAGCAAACGCAGCCACTGTGCCCATCAATTGTCACCACTGTGCCATCAAACACAGCCACTGTGCCCATCAACTGTCACCACTGTGCCATCAATTGTTGCCACTGTGCCATCAAACGCAGCCACTGTGCCCATCAACTGTCACCACTGTGCCATAAATTTTCGCCATTGTGCCAGCAAACGCAGCCACTGTGCCCATCAATTGTCGCCACTGTGTCATCAAACACAGCCACTGTGCCCATCAATTGTCGCTACTGTGCCATCAATTGTCGCCACTGTGCCATCAAATGCAGCCACTGTGCCATCAATTGTCACCACTGTGCCATCAAACGCAGCCACTGTGCCATCAATTGTCGCCACTGTGCCCATCAATTGTCGCCACTGTGCTATAAAACGCAGCCACTGTGCCCATCAATTGTCGCCACTGTGCCATCAAACGCAGCCACTGTGCCATCAATTGCTGTCACTGTGCCATGCCACCAAACGCAGCTACTGTGCTATCAATGGTCGCCACTGTGCCCATCAATTGTCGCCACTGTGTCATGCCATCAAACACAGCCACTGTGCCATCAATTGTCGCCACTGTGCCATCAATTGTCACCACTGTGAAATCAATTGTCGCCACTGTGCCCATCAATTGTCGCCACTGTGCCATGCCATCAATTGTCGCCACTGTGCCATGCCATCAATTGTCGCTACTGTGCCATGCCATCAATTGTCGCCACTGTGCCCATCAATTGTCGCCACTGTGCCTTGCCATCAATTGTCGCCACTGTGCCCTGCCATCAATTGTCGCCACTGTGCCATGCCATCAATTGTTGCCACTGTGCCATCAATTGTCACCACTGTGCCCATCAAATGGCGCCAGTTTGCCCCCTCAAAAACCGCCAGTTTTCCTCATAAAATGCCAACAGATTGCCCCCTCAAATACCCGCCCGGCACTTACCTTTCTCGGGTCAGCCATCCACCTCCATGCTCCCTCAATGTCTTCTCCCGCCCTCAATGTCGCTTCAGCCAATCAGGTTACCAGTAACCAGACCTGGTGAACCTGATTGGCTGAGAGGTGACCAGGGAACGCACAGCCTGTGTGCCCTCTGGTTAACTATTTGGAAGCCGATTAGAGCCTACAGGCTGTAATCGGGACGCCTATCAGAGCCGCTGGCTCTGATAGGCACTTCCAAAACACACCCACCGCTGTTATTCAGATGGCCGGCGCTCACCAGGGGGCCGGACACCTGAATAGTAGGGGGCAGCGGCGCCGGCAACAATATATAGATTCATGCAATGCATGAATCTATGTATTGTTGACTTGAATGACGGGTGCAGGGGAGAGAGGGGGCGGCGCTCCTGTGCCCACTATGAACGCACCGCCACTGCTACCATATACCCAATGAAGGGACTGGTCTGAGGTGATACACAGAAAAAACAAATCCTCCTACATATGTTGTACCTGTTTATGTGCAGTCTTCCCTTCTCTACATTTGTTCAAAGTCCAGAATTATAAAGCTTGTCCGAGCATTCAGAAAAAAAGAGGGCAGAGAGCTGAAGTTACACTTTGCAGATCTCAGTGAGGAGATCTCTGAGAGCTGATTGGAGGAAAGGGACACACACCCCTTCACACAGCACACAGGTACAGAGCTGAGGTGCAGGCTGGGGAGGAAAAGTGTGGGAAAGGGCAGAAAATAAAAAGTGAAGCCAGAGGAAAATTAGGTTAAAATTGCATCTCCCATGGAGCTGAGGGGAAGCCTCCAATGAAAAATCCCAATCTCTGTCCATGCCTGGGCTAACTAGGCCCCTCATCATAGGCCACAGTCCTCAGAGATCCTCAGCAGGAAATGTATAAACAAGACAAAATGGTGGGAAGACACCACCAGATTCAGGTATAAAAGTAACCCCTTGAATCCTTATTAGGACATGTTCATCAATATGTGCTTGTATTCTGAAGCTGTCTTTAACCACCTCAATACAGGGCACTTTCAGTTTCACCCCCTTCCTCAGCTTTGAGCGCTGTCACACTTTGAATGACAATTGTGTGGTCATGCGACACTGTACCCAAATTCCCCCCCACAAATAGAGCTTTCTTTTGGTGGTATTTGATCACCTCTGCGATTTTTATTTCTTGCACTATAAACAAAAGAAGAGTGACAAGTTTGAAAAAAACACAATATTTTTTACTTTTTGCTATAATAAATATCCATTTTTTTTTCTCAGTTTAGGCCGATACGTATTCTTCTACATATTTTTGGTAAAAAAAAAAAAAAATCGCAATAAGCGTATATTGATTCGTTTGCGCAAAAGTTATAGCGTCTACAAAATAGGGGATAGATTTATAGCATTTTTATTATTATTATTTTTTACTAGTAATGGCGGCGATCTGCGATTTTTATCGTGACTGCGATATTGCGGCGGACATATCGGACACTTTTGACACATTTTTGGGACCATTCACATTTATACAGCGATCCGCGCTATAAAAATGCATTGATTACTGTATAAATGTGACTGGCAGGGAAGGGGTTAACACTAGGGGGCGATCAAGGGGTTAAATATGTTACCTAGGGAGTGATTCTAACTGTAGGGGGAGGGGACTCACAAGGGGAGGAGACCGATAGGTGTTCCTCTGTAAAAGGAACACACCATCGGTCTCCTCTCCTCTGACAGGACGTGGATCTGTGTGTTTACACACAAAAATCCACGGTCGTGCTCCGTTACTGGGCAATCGCGGGTGCCCGGCGGACATCGAGGCCGCTGGGCACGCGCATTGGGTCCCCAGTGGATTCCCTGCAGCCTGAAATCATCATGGGCAAACATGGTAGAGGGATCAGGGACAGTGCATCATTATTGAATAAGACATCTTTTATAATTAGTGCCAGATCAGATGCTTCAATGAAAACATTTTATTAATTTCTTTAAAATTTCTACTCTCTCAGGATGTTGGGATAAATGTGACATACATTATTGGAACAATGAAACATGCTGATTTGTTGCTCAGTCAGTGGTTACTACATTTTCTCTTTGTCAAATAAGCCTATATATTCCAAAATATATCTGAGTAAAGCCTAAATGAAAAAAATAGTCTTTTTATATATGCAGCTTGACATATTTTTTAAGTGTCTAATTGTTGAAACCCACATTTCCACATTCTATTTCAATTATTTCTAACTTACTCCTTTTACTCTGAATGGTATTGAAGTTTAAAAACGTACTTTGTAGAGATGTACTTCATTAAAATTTTGTGACACATATTCACTATGATCTGTGAGTAGGCACTGCTGTGTCACACATTTCACAGAGCCTGTCTGCTTAACTACAGGGCACAGAGGAGGAGTTTCAGGAGGCAGAGCCAATACAGGAATCGCTGCTTGTGGGCAGACAGGTACCATGGGATATGTAGTCCTTAGAAATGGAAAGTACAGTGGAACCTTGGATTACGAGCATAATCCGTTCCAGGAGAATGCTTGTAATCCAAAGCACTCACATATCAAAGCGAGTTTCCCCATAGAAGTCAATGGAAACGAAAATAATTAGTTCCACATTGACTTCTATGGCATGCAATACAGCAGGGGTGGTAACTGGTCGCGGGCCACAATCAGCGGATCGGGCGGATCGCAGAGCGGACACAGACACAGCCTGATCGGATTGGAGGTAGGACACAAGCAGTGGCGTCACTAGGGTTGGTGTCACCTGGTGCGGTATAACATGGTGTCACCCCCCCCAATAATTTTTTTCACCCTAATAACACTGCATATATTGGCAACAGTAGTGCCGTTAATAACTATCAATCAACTAGCAAATTTGAATAACAAAATCATATGAAAATAATAGAAATCAAAGCTTAAACTGTTAAAGAACTGTATTTATTTTAACTTTAAACTTTACTGAATTAATAAATAAATAACACAAAAACAGGAACAAATATGAAAGCATTTAGTTAACATCTAAATCAAAACTTTGCTTTTCTAGCCTTGACAGCTGCAAAATTGTGAACAACATCATCAAAATCAATACATTTCGCTAGTTCACTTTCAACTGATAATATTGCAAGATCAGAAAGCCTTGCCTGTCCCATCGTTGAACGCAAATAGTTTTTTATCAGCTTCAACTTTGAAAAGCTCCTCTCACATGAAGCCACAGACACACAGATTGTCAGAAATATTTTTAGACATAGTGAAAGGGTTGGAAGAGATTCAATGAAGTCCCATTCTGCTATGAAGGTCAAAACTTGTAAAGCCGACCAATCTTTGACTTCTTCTAGGTTGATCTTGGCTGCTTTGAGATGTCTCCTCAGCCTGGGTATTTCCATTAACAGCTCACTCTCAGATATTTCGTCATAAAAAGTGGTCAGTTTTGGAATGGACACCTTTAATGTTTCTTCAGTTTCATATATGAGACTCTTTGCTTGAACAGCCTCAAACATGGCTGCAACTTCCATGATGGCTCTTAATCTGATCTGGAGTTCAGAATGGAAGCGATCAATGCACTCAAGCATTGCCCTCTTGTTCTCGTCTTGTAGACTTATGCCTCCAGCATCACGTGCCTGTTCCCCTGCCATCCTCTTCTTAAACCTGGCTCTTCTCTCTACGGCAATTCCATATTCTTTAGATTTTAAATGTGCCTGCTTAATTGCATGTTCCACTAGGTGACTGCGCTCTTCAAACAGAAAAAGTCTTAGTGACTCTAGCTTTGTCACCACCTTGTCCAGACTTAAGCCTTTGGTCTGCAGGTACTGTTGTGTAACATCAACTTCTTGAAGTACATCACCCCAGAAGTATAGGTAGCACAAAAACGTAAAATCACAGACAGCAGGCAGTAGACATTCTGCTGCTCCTCTTGTGTCCATATTTTCAGAAGGATCACAAAGCGCTTCGATTGCAGACACAAACATATTCAATTTTTCTTTTACTGGCTTAACTGCAGCATGATGAGCACTCCAGCGTGTTGTTGATAATCTTTTCACTGACACTCCAGTGTGACACTACAGTGCAGTGTGATGATGTGACAGGCTGAGTCGCTCGCTGGCTCTGTAGGGTAGGGAGGAGGATTGGAATTTAGGAATAGGAAGAATAAGGAGCCGGAGGACACACACCAGGCGCGGCCGCGGCGCTGGAGGTGTTGTTCCAGGCTTCCAGCCCAGCGGGGTGAAATTAATCAATGAATGGGTCAGCTGTAAAAAAAAATAAATAAATAAATAAAAAAAGGGAGGGTGTCACCCCTCTAGCGGGTGTCACCCGGGGGCGGACCGCACCCCCCGCACCCCCCTAGCAACGCCTCTGGACACAAGTCAGTTTACATCTGCCACTCCTTAGAGGTGAATGGAGGGTCCAATTGGGTTGGACTGACTGTGTGAAAGGGGCCCATTGCTGCTTTCACACTGATGCTCTGCGTTTTACCCGCACCGTGGGTGCAACACAGTGTACAGTTTGCTTTTCTGCACTTTGCAATAGACTTCTATTATATTATGCAGGCTTTGTGCACTTTCAGAAAGCTCAAATCTATGGAAAAATAAAGAATTTATAAAAAAAAAAAAGAAAGCTCACCAAACTCGCAGGTAAAAACAGAAGTCTATGGCTCAGCGCAGGTAACCCGCAGGTGCACTGCTCTGCATCTGTGGATTAGTTTGAAAGCAGCCCAGTAACCACTGCAGAACTGATATACCCATATATACACTGTGCTTTTAGTAATAACTTACCTTTAATAGCAGTATTCTATTCCATTCCAGAGCAGGAGGTCGCGGGCCACATTAGAGGGCTCCGCGGGCCACATGTGGCCCCCCGGCCACTGGTTGGGCACCCCTGCAATACAGCATGTTGTCAGAAGTGGGGGGTGCCGGAGAGACTCAGAAATGCTCCGAGACCGCTCGGCTGCACTCGGAAACAAAGTATTTCTGAGTGTTTCCGAGTATTTCTGAACGGCTCCAAATGTAACCGGTGCCCCCGCACCTCTGGCCAAATGCGGTACTGCACACCGCAGAGGCTTGAATCCTGCTCGTTTTGCGAGACAACACTCGCAAACAGAGTCAGGATTTAAAAAATCGTATTGCGAAGCGCTTGTTAACCGCGTTACTCGCAATCGAAGATTTCACTGTAAATAGCAGAAGAGAAGCTGCAAAACATGCAGGGAAATAAATCCAGGAGATTGTGGAAAGTAGTGATAGCCAGCAGACAGGCAGCCCTCACATGGAGAAAATATATTTTTCAAGTACTGTAAATTTTGTTTGTATTGCTTTTACAATGCTAATCTTAAAAATTTAAAGTGTTTGCTGTCAGCATAGATTTTCTTAAAGTTTCTGGATGGTGAGCAATTGAATATGCTTATAACTTTAAAATAAAACATACTGCAAAATAACCATAATCATTTTTAATTGAGTGAATCCATTTCTTACGTAGTTGGATCATTTGTGTTTTTCTTTTGGATATAGTGTTTAATGAAATTGGCACTACATCATATAGTCTTACTATATACATAAAAATTAAAAAGACGCACAGCAATTAGGAAAATAACCTACTTGGATGAATTCCCCAGGGCAAATCGTAAAGATCACAGGACTTTGTTAAAAGGTTGTGGGTTAATTTTCAAAGCCCTTGACTTCTGGTATGATTAAAGTTAAGTACCAAAATAGCACAGATATTAAGCAGCTTATTTTCAAATACTATTATCGTCATTAACGCAGCGCCAGTATAATCTGTAGAAAAATATATAGAATAAATATAGTATTTTGCATGACGTTATTTAACAGATATAACCCCATTTTTGATGTTTTCCAGGGATTACGTAGAGAGATATTTTTTTGGACATAGTGGTAAAGTAAAATGTGAGATATTTGATCCATGTTCCCTTTACATTGTGTTATACATTGTCGTTTCTTGCTACCTAAAAAACCCCAACTGTATAAAATTGCTGTGTTTTACAGGCTGTATTTTCTATAGCGGTAGCCTCAACATACAAACATGAATGATGTGTCATATGCAGGGCTTTTTTCCCTCAAACAATAGGTGCTGGAACTGAACAACGACCCGCAAACCCGCCCACCCCCTCCCACGCCCACACACACCCTCCAATTCACATCAAATAGTGGGTGTGATCAGTCAAATTTCACAAACAGTAGGAGGGTCTTAAAGGGGCATTAAATACCAGGATTGCATTAGATACAGAGTGCAGAGTTCAGGGGGGTTACACACAGAGTGCAGAGCTGTCACTTGTAAACACAAAAAAACGGACTTCTGTGTTTACAAGTGTACAGCAAGTGAGGGCGCAACAACTCCAAAGACCATGTATAGTGCCCAGCATAAAATGATAAAGGGATAGTATATAATGTACATGAATAAAAGTAAAATGATCAGTCCGTATGATTGGCACAGTCTCTCAGGTCTGTATGCACACAGTCCATGGAAGGTTAAAAAATCCAAAAGTACACAGGGCTGCCTTCATAAGTGAACAGAAACCATGTTCGGGGAACTGCAAAGAAACAAGGCGAGAAGGCGCCTCTGGGTGCAGTCGTTTTTAACACAGGCTTTAATGGTAAATAACAAGATTAAACTCACATTTTGTAGATGTAAAACAGGAGTAGCACAAATGATAAAAATATGTCAAGCATGACAGTCCTCAGCAGTGGGTCATCAAAGGTCCTCTAGCGATGCGGTGTGGGTCCAGGAGTGTCCCTTATGGAGATGTGAAGAGCCGGCTTCCGGGGACAAAAATCCAAAGGAACTCAGAGCGAGGCATGGGACGCATGAGATGGCCAATCTGCGGGAGATGGGCATGGGAAGCGTTTCGTGAGCGTGCGCACTTGCGATGTACTGGCAAGTTGCGCTCAATTCTCAACTGACATAATATGTCACAGCTACGGCTGTTTTTCATCTACAAAATGTGAGTTTTATCTTGTTATTTAGTAGATGTAAAAGAGGCGTAGCTGTGACATATTATGTCAGTATGTTCCACCTCAAAAAAAGACCTGGTCATATGACAATTCACACGTGCATGTTTTGGAGCTTCCTTCCTGAATTGACAAAGTTCCATCCTCTTATGTTATACTAATTTGACCATACAAGATAAAGTAGCAGGTTTTCGTAAATGCAAACCCCAAAGGGTAAGTACTGTATGCTAACTAGGGATGAGCTCGGTGTTCGAGTCGAACATACGTTCGACTCGAACATCGGCTGTTCGATCGTTCGACGAAGATCGAACGATTTGGGCCATTCGCACCTAATTCGAGTGACGCGAACGGCCCACAATGCACTACGCCATCGCAGTGTCATCCAGGCGCTGTGATTGGCCAAGCATGCACTGTGACCCCGCATGCTTGGCCAATCACAGCGCCGGCAGCGAGGAGAGCAATGATTGGCCACAGGCAGGATGCCTGTGGCCAATTATTGCTGAGGGTGTTTAGTACACGCCCCACACTATAAAAGGCCGCCAGCACGGCGGCCTAGTGTAGTGTGTTCCGGAGCAGGGAAAGAGCAGCATAGGCAGGGACAGTGACATTTTTTTTCTTGCTTAACCTGGATTCCTTTAGTTTAGGGAAAGAGAAGGATAGGTAGGGGGAGTGTCAGTGTGTTTTACTGTGCTAATCCTTGTTTGTAGGGACAGGGAAGGACAGTGAGGGAAATTCTCCTTGTGCTATACTATGCTAAAGCATTGATCATCAACCATCTTTAAAAAAACATTTTTTCTAGGGACAGAAAACTATAGGTAGGGAGAGTGTCAGTGTGTTTTACTGTGCTAATCCTTGTTTGTAGGGACAGGGAAGGACAGTGAGGGAAATTCTCCTTGTGCTATACTGTGCTAAAGCATTGATCATCAACCATCTTTAAAAAAACATTTTTTCTAGGGACAGAAAACTATAGGTAGGGAGAGTGTCAGTGAGTTTTACTGTGATAATCCTTGTTTGTAGGGACAGGGAAGGACAGTGAGGGAAATTCTCCTTGTGCTATACTGTGCTAAAGCATTGATCATCAACCATCTTTAAAAAAACATTTTTTCTAGGGACAGAAAACTATAGGTAGGGAGAGTGTCAGTGTGTTTTACTGTGCTAATCCTTGTTTGTAGGGACAGGGAAGGACAGTGAGGGAAATTCTCCTTGTGCTATACTGTGCTAAAGCATTGATCATCAACCATCTTTAAAAAAACATTTTTTCTAGGGACAGAAAACTATAGGTAGGGAGAGTGTCAGTGAGTTTTACTGTGATAATCCTTGTTTGTAGGGACAGGGAAGGACAGTGAGGGAAATTCTCCTTGTGCTATACTGTGCTAAAGCATTGATCATCAACCATCTTTAAAAAAACATTTTTTCTAGGGACAGAAAACTATAGGTAGGGAGAGTGTCAGTGTGTTTTACTGTGCTAATCCTTGTTTGTAGGGACAGGGAAGGACAGTGAGGGAAATTGTCCTTGTGCTATACTGTGCTAAAGCATTGATCATCAACCATCTTTAAAAAAAACATTTTTTCTAGGGACAGAAAACTATAGGTAGGGAGAGTGTCAGTGTGTTTTACTGTGCTAATCCTTGTTTGTAGGGACAGGGAAGGACAGTGAGGGAAATTCTCCTTGTGCTATACTGTGCTAAAGCATTGATCATCAACCATCTTTAAAAAAACATTTTTTCTAGGGACAGAAAACTATAGGTAGGGAGAGTGTCAGTGTGTTTTACTGTGCTAATCCTTGTTTGTAGGGACAGGGAAGGACAGTGAGGGAAATTCTCCTTGTGCTATACTGTGCTAAAGCATTGATCATCAACCATCTTTAAAAAAACATTTTTTCTAGGGACAGAAAACTATAGGTAGGGAGAGTGTCAGTGTGTTTTACTGTGCTAATCCTTGTTTGTAGGGACAGGGAAGGACAGTGAGGGAAATTCTCCTTGTGCTATACTGTGCTAAAGCATTGATCATCAACCATCTTTAAAAAAAAAAATTTTCTAGGGACAGAAAACTATAGGTAGGGAGAGTGTCAGTGTGTTTTACTGTGCTAATCCTTGTTTGTAGGGACAGGGAAGGACAGTGAGGGAAATTCTCCTTGTGCTATACTGTGCTAAAGCATTGATCATCAACCATCTTTAAAAAAACATTTTTTCTAGGGACAGAAAACTATAGGTAGGGAGAGTGTCAGTGTGTTTTACTGTGCTAATCCTTGTTTGTAGGGACAGGGAAGGACAGTGAGGGAAATTCTCCTTGTGCTATACTGTGCTAAAACATTGATCATCAACCATCTTTAAAAAAACATTTTTTCTAGGGACAGAAAACTATAGGTAGGGAGAGTGTCAGTGTGTTTTACTGTGCTAATCCTTGTTTGTAGGGACAGGGAAGGACAGTGAGGGAAATTCTCCTTGTGCTATACTGTGCTAAAGCATTGATCATCAACCATCTTTAAAAAAACATTTTTTCTAGGGACAGAAAACTATAGGTAGGGAGAGTGTCAGTGTGTTTTACTGTGCTAATCCTTGTTTGTAGGGACAGGGAAGGACAGTGAGGGAAATTCTCCTTGTGCTATACTGTGCTAAAGCATTGATCATCAACCATCTTTAAAAAAACATTTTTTCTAGGGACAGAAAACTATAGGTAGGGAGAGTGTCAGTGTGTTTTACTGTGCTAATCCTTGTTTGTAGGGACAGGGAAGGACAGTGAGGGAAATTCTCCTTGTGCTATACTGTGCTAAAGCATTGATCATCAACCATCTTTAAAAAAACATTTTTTCTAGGGACAGAAAACTATAGGTAGGGAGAGTGTCAGTGTGTTTTACTGTGCTAATCCTTGTTTGTAGGGACAGGGAAGGACAGTGAGGGAAATTCTCCTTGTGCTATACTGTGCTAAAGCATTGATCATCAACCATCTTTAAAAAAACATTTTTTCTAGGGACAGAAAACTATAGGTAGGGAGAGTGTCAGTGTGTTTTACTGTGCTAATCCTTGTTTGTAGGGACAGGGAAGGACAGTGAGGGAAATTCTCCTTGTGCTATACTGTGCTAAAGCATTGATCATCAACCATCTTTAAAAAAACATTTTTTCTAGGGACAGAAAACTATAGGTAGGGAGAGTGTCAGTGTGTTTTACTGTGCTAATCCTTGTTTGTAGGGACAGGGAAGGACAGTGAGGGAAATTCTCCTTGTGCTGTACTGTGCTAAAGCATTGATCATCAACCATCTTTAAAAAAACATTTTTTCTAGGGACAGAAAACTATAGGTAGGGAGAGTGTCAGTGTGTTTTACTGTGCTAATCCTTGTTTGTAGGGACAGGGAAGGACAGTGAGGGAAATTCTCCTTGTGCTATACTGTGCTAAAGCATTGATCATCAACCATCTTTAAAAAAACATTTTTTCTAGGGACAGAAAACTATAGGTAGGGAGAGTGTCAGGGTGTTTTACTGTGCTAATCCTTGTTTGTAGGGACAGGGAAGGACAGTGAGGGAAATTCTCCTTGTGCTATACTGTGCTAAAGCATTGATCATCAACCATCTTTAAAAAAACATTTTTTCTAGGGACAGAAAACTATAGGTAGTGTGACAGCAGGAAGGTAAAGTCACCTGGTTGCATCCAGGGGGGTAGGTATATTTCTCCCAGATTCAGGCTTTATGCCGACTTATACAACTAGGGAGAGAGTTGATGAAGCCCAGCTGAGGCTAGTGGGCTCATGGATGACTCATACCTCTAGGGAGAGTGTGGGGCGTCGTGCAGACAGGGAGTTGATGAGACCAGCTGAAGCTTGTCAGCTCATTTAGGCCTCTATAAGAACTCCCAGATTCATTAGGTGTTAGCTCATGCCTGGAACCAGACCTGTGTGGACTGTCTAGGGAGAGTGAACCCCTGTGCGGTGAGAAAAAGCCTGTGTGGCTATTTGTTTGGACATTTACTAAACCAGGGACTTAGGGACTAGGACAGCACCAGGCTGATCCCAGTTGTTAGTTAGGGAAACCTGCATGTTTAGTCAGAGGTCAAGCTGACCAGGATTTATTTTGTTTATGTTTCTTTTTGCTTTGCTGTGTTTTTGTCACTGTAAATAGAGAAATAAACCGCACCTTTTGATCTTGAAAACCACAACCTCCGTCTGTTGGGCCTGTTTTTGTGTGGGGAGCCCATCCAGGGGGTCACACACACCCGCTACCGAGCTAACCCCCTCACAGTTGGTGGAGAACCAGTGGCAGTTTTTTTTTAAGCCAGCATGGAGGAGATACTGAAACAGCTGGCTCTAGCAAATGCCAATCAACAGCAGACAAATGCAGGTTTGCAAAAGAGCCTTGCAGCTCAACAACAGAGCTTCGCAGCCCAGCAACAAGCCCAGCAGCAATCTGAGGCCCGCTTCATAGACCTGTTGCAGAAGCAAGAGCAGAGACTACAACAACAGATGGAAGCAGTAATGCAGCAACGTCCGCAGACCAGTGAGGAAAGCCGTCCCACTAATACCGCGTCCAGGGCCGGCCCTACCATGGGACCCGATGGTACCATTGTACCAGGCGGCACTTTTAGGGGGGCGGCAAATTGCCGCTTGCCCGCCATCCCATTCCGCCCGTTCCTCTCCCCCACTCCACCTTTCACTGTGAAACAGCAGCAGCGGCATTGTAAAGAATACACTGTGCCTGCGGCTGCGGTGTGTGTTCTGGATTTAAAAAACTCCTTTCTGTCTCTTCCCCCTCCCTCCAGTCTCGTGCAGTGCGGGGTCCCTGTTATCTCCGACTCAACCTCCCCCCCCCCCCCCAATCACCAGTGCGGAGTGTTGTGAGAACTGGGGGGCGGAGCTCACTGTCTCCTGTCAGGCTGGCCAGAGGAAGGGAGGAGGTGAGCTGATTTTTTCTGGGAGAAGTTTTCTAGGGTGGATAGTAGTTGCTTTCAAGGTGGTTTTTTCTTCAGGAGATGCAGTGAAGGGTTAACAGAAGTTGACAGAAGAATCGGAGGAGATAGTGAGTTTGAGTGTGGGGGGGGGGGGGAGGGGGGTCTGCAGCAGCCCGATCACATTTGACAGATCACTTCTAAGCATGAAAAGTCTGTGCAAACATCCTCCAATCCAATTGTTCAGACTAGATAATGTGAAGTCATTTATAACCATTCATGTAACCTGTATATATGTGGTGAGTTCACACCTCTGATTGTACAGACTCAGAGCCTGGATACCACAGGGTTATATGAATGGTCATACATTACCTTCACATTATCTGGGTATACAGAGTGCTGGGAGCTCCATTACATAGATCTGTAGTACTGTTGTATGATTTATTGTTGTATGTTTTTAGTGGATGAGTTTTTTTTTTATTATATACATCGCTATCTGACCACTTCTCAGCCCCCAACTCCCCCCAGCTTACATCACCCCCCCAGACCACTTCATACAGACGTCACTCAGAGCTGCTTCCTACCCCCCCCCATCATTTCATGGTCACTTTCCTTCCCCTATCTTCCCAACATCACTCCCTGGTCACCCCATAGACACAGCAAGTAATCCCCCCCCCCATTCTGCCACCGCCATACCCTCGGAAGTCCTCTCCTGTACCAACTGCACCCATCATACCCTCCGAACTCCTCCCCTGTACTAACTGCACCCATCATACCCTCCGAACTCCTCTCCTGTACCAACTGCACCCATCATACCCCCTGAACCCCTCCCCTGTACTAACCGCACCCATCATACCCTCCGAACTCCTCCCCTGTACTAACTGCACCCATCATACCCTCCGAACTCCTCTCCTGTACTAACTGCACCTACCATACCCTTCACACTCCTCTCCTGTACATACTGCCCCCATCTTACCCTCTGCACTCCTCTTCTGCAGAACCCTGTGCATTCAGATGTAAAGGGGAACTCTGCAGATTCAGATCTAAAGGAGAACTCTGTTGACTCTGATATAAAGGGGGACTCTTGTGATTAACTCCATATGATTAGAAATTTTATTTAATCACAAAAATATATGTACAGGGTATACTAAATAAAATAAAAAATAGCTGTGCATTGCTTTGTACAGAGGTAATGAATTTAATGTACTACAAAAAAAAAATATATATTGGCGTGTGCTGCTAATGTGTTCGGGTTTGGCTTGACAAAAAGGTGGCAACCCTACTCTGCACTGTGAGGCAAATTGTCGCTAACACGTTCCGCCCGCTCCGCTGTGAGGCAAATTGACGCCCGCCCGCCAGCCAGCCCGCTCCGCTCCCCGCGCGCTCCATTCACCTGGGCGTTGGGCCAAGGTGAATGGAGCATGCGGGCAGAACAGAGGAACAGTCAGCGGGCGGGACAGTCAGCAAGTGAGCGGGCTTGCTGGCCAAACAGCGGGCAGGGGAGCAGAGAGATGACATCATCTCTCACTGCCCGCCCTGCATCACTGCAGTTCCGCCCCCACTGTGCGGGCAGCAGAGAGATTACATTAGCTCTCTGCTGCCTGCCTTTACTCTGGGACACAGCAAGTGACAATCTGCAACGTGTGGCAGGTGACGTTGTGGCAAGTGACAATCCGCAATGTGTGGCAGGTGACGTTGTGGCAAGTGACAATCTGCAACGTGTGGCAGGTGACGTTGTGACAAGTGACAATCCACTATGTGTGGCCGGTGACATCGCGGCCGCCGGCTACGCACAGGTCCTTTTATACTCCTATATACATGTATAGAGCCATGACAGGTCCTCTTTATACTCCTACATACATGTATAGAGCCATGGCAGGTCCTCTTTATACTTCTATATACATGTATATAGCCATGACAGGTCCTCTTTATACTCCTACATACATGTATAGAGCCATGACAGGTCCTCTTTATATTTCTATAAACCGTATTTTTCCGTGGATAAGACGCTATTTTTTCCTAAAATAATAGCCTGTAAATCGAACAGCGTCTTATACACGGTTGGTCAGCCTGGGAGACATCCGCGAAGGTGCGTCGCGGCCCATAGCTTGTCAAGTGGCTTTCTCCAATCACGAGCCGTATGTTACTGACGTCAGCTAAAGCTGGGGGTGGAGGTGGAGAGTGAGCAGATGCGATCCTGTTGGAAGTGGAGATGCACAGATGCAACAGGGACCGGAGTGTTCTGGGACCAAGATGTCAGAAAATAATAAAAGTAAGTGATTGTCTTACTCTGCCAAATCAAACCAAATGTAGCCAGCTATGCAAAAAAGAGCGTGGGAATAGAGCTGCAGAGAAACAGTTTGGACTTGCCTCCGCAGAGTGTATGATAGACAGTGGAGAAAACAGGAAGAACAACCCCTGCATAATATACTAGTATTTAAACGTTACCTGCGGTAATTACTAAATAAAAATGTGTTCTGTTTTACCTATGTGTAAAATATTGATTTCTTAATTTTGGGTTGGAAAAGTGGGGGGCGTCTTGTACATGGGGGCGTCTTATAGACGGGGAAAATACGGTACATGTATAGAGCCATGACAGGTCCTCATTATACTTCTATATACATGTATAGAGCCATGGAAGGTCCTCTTTATACTCCTATATACATGAATAGAGCCATAACAGGTCCTTTTTATAGAGCCATGACAGGTCCACTTTAGTTATCATGATATAAAATGATGGATGTGGGGGCATTTTGGTGGGCGTGATTTTTTTTTTTTTTTTGGGGGGGGGGGGGGGCAGCATTTCATTCTTGGTACCAGGCAGCACAATGTCTTCGGCCGGCACTGACCGCGTCCTTTGGGGTGAGTCGTTTATTGACAAAAATGACTGGAGAGGATGATCCAGAGGTATTTTTGACCACATTTGAAAGGACTGCTGAAAGAGAAAAGTGGCCTGAGGAGCAGTGGGCTGGACTGGTGGCTCCTCTGTTAACTGGTGAATCGCAGAAAGCTTACTATGACCTAGAGCCTGACCAAGCAAAAGACTATGGGATGCTAAAAGCTGAAATATTGGCAAGGCTGGGTGTCACCCTGGCTGTCCGGGCTCAGCGTGTGCATAACTGGACTTTCCAGCTTGGAAAACCCCCCAGGTCTCAAATGTATGATCTCATTCACCTGAGCAGGAAGTGGCTACAGCCAGAGACTTTGTCCGCACCGGAGATTGTGGAACGTGTTGTGATGGATCGTTTCTTGAGAGCTCTTCCTACCGCCATTCAAAAGTGGGTAAGCCATGGAGACCCAGAAACGGCCGGTAAACTTGTGGATCGTGTAGAGAGATACTTGGCTGCAGAGAACCTGACGGCCTCTTCCAGAGACTCTCGGACTTTCCACCCTAAGACCAGACCATCCCCAGGGGCGGATAAGATGATTCCAAGGGGTGAGGGTGGAGAGAGTGAGAGGGTGGGAGCTCTGCCCAGGGTTTGGCGAGAACAGCCTGGGAAGTCGGGGGCTCAAGAGGCAGCCAAAAGGATTGTTTGCTACCGCTGCCGGCAAGCGGGACATATTGCAGCAAATTGCCCGGTTGTGGAGGAACCCATGCAATGTGACTTTCTGACGGACAGACGTCAGTCGCTGTGTGCGACAGTCGCATGCACTGCCATTCGGGGAACTGAGAAACATTCATGCAAAATGTGTATTAATGGTAGAAATGTTGTGGTATTACTGGATTCAGGTAGCCTTGTGACCCTGATAAAGGCTGAATTAGTTAAAACAGAGGTCTCTGGGAATAGCAAGGTAGCTGTTATTTGTGTGCATGGGGACACCCGAGAGTATCCAGTGACTACAGTGTGTTTCAAGACCCCCAAAGGTACCCTCTCTCATCCAGTGGGGTTAGTATCTCAATTACCGCATGATGCCATTGTGGGAAGGGATTTTCCGAAGTTCTGGGAACTGTGGGATGATCCTGAGCCCCCCACTGGTGCCCCTATGTACCAGGAAGGCGATAGCCAGAACTCCTCTGAGAGTGGTGAGGACTCTCCAGAATTTCCCTTGTCAGTATTGGCAGGCGAGACTCAAGAAACTGGAGAGGAGCCCACCTCCTCAGACGAAAACCTACCGTCTGTGGAGTTTTCTGATCTTGAGGTTCACAGGGAAAATTTTGCCACAGAACAGTTAAAAGACCCCGCCCTAATAAAGGCACGGGAAAACGTAGTGGAAATAGATGGCGAGTTAGTGAACCCAGATAATACCTGCACTTACCCATACTTCAGCATAGAGAAGGACCTACTCTATCGGGTGGCAAAAAGGGCAGAAGAAACCGTTGAGCAGCTTGTGGTGCCCAAACCTTACAGGAAGTTGGTGTTGGAGTTGGCCCATGGGCACATTCTTGGAGGTCATCTGGGGACAGAGAAAACCCGAGAGAGGGTATTACAGAGATTCTATTGGCCTGGGGTGATGAAGGACATAGAAAATTATTGTTCCTCCTGCCCTGTGTGTCAGAGGTCGGCCCCGATGCCACATTTCCGTAGCCCGCTGGTCCCTCTACCCATCATTGAGGTCCCGTTTGAGAGGATCGCAATGGATTTGGTAGGTCCTATAATCAAGTCCGCTAGGGGGCACCAGTACATATTAGTTATAATGGACTATGCCACCCGTTATCCAGAAGCGATCCCTCTCCGAAATACCTCGGCCAAAACCATAGCCAAAGAGCTATCTCTTGTTTTTAGCCGGGTGGGTATTTGTAAAGAACTGCTTACGGACCAAGGTACACCCTTTATGTCCCGGGTTATGAAAGAGCTGTGTAAATTGTTCAAAGTGACGCAATTGCGTACGTCTGTGTATCACCCCCAAACCGATGGGCTGGTTGAAAGATTCAACAAAACCCTAAAACAAATGTTGAAGAAAGTGGTGGATAGAGATGGAAAGGATTGGGACTGTCTACTTCCTTATTTGATGTTTGCTATTAGGGAGGTGCCCCAATCCTCTACGGGATTCTCCCCCTTTGAGTTACTGTATGGGAGACACCCAAGAGGGCTGTTGGATATTGCCAAGGAAACTTGGGAAAGTGAGAGTTCTCCCCACAGGAGTGTGATTGAGCATGTCGCCCTGATGCAAGATCGAATTGCACAGGTAATGCCCATCGTGAAGGAACATTTGGCCCAAGCGCAGTTGGCACAGCAGAGAGTGTACAACCGTGGAGCCAAGACCCGTACCTTTTCCCCGGGGGATAGGATATTGGTACTTGTCCCTACGGTTGAAAGTAAATTCCTTGCCAAATGGCAAGGCCCCTACGAGATAATGGAAAAAGTGAGCGAAGTCAATTACAAGGTCAGACAACCAGGAAGGCGAAAGCCCGAACAGATCTATCACGTTAATCTGTTGAAAGCCTGGAGGGATAGAGTCCCTAGTCGCAGAAACTTGGTCACCAGCTCAAACTGCTTGCGTGATTCCGGAGGTTGGAATAGCAGCCACCTTGTCACAACCCCAACAACAGGAGGTTAAGGAGTTTGTGCTTCGCAGCAAGGAGGTGTTCTCTGAGCTGCCGGGACAAACATCTGGGGTAGAGCATGATATTATTACCCCGCCCGGTGAAAGGGTGAAGTTAAAACCCTATCGGATCCCAGAGGCCCGACGGGAGGCAATACGGGAGGAAGTACAGAAAATGCTGAACTTAGGGGTGATAGAGGAGTCCCAACGTGATTGGTCTAGTCCCATTGTGTTGGTGCCTAAACCGGATGGGAGCTGGCGATTTTGTAACGATTTTCGTCAGTTGAACAAAGTTACAAAATTTGACACCTACCCCATGCCACGTATAGATGAGTTGATCGACCGGCTGGGAACAGCCCGATACATGACGACTCTTGACCTCACAAAAGGGTATTGGCAAATTCCCCTGGCCAAGTCGGCCAAAGAGAAAACCGCATTTGTAACCCCAGACGGGGCGTTCCAATATAAGAGAATGCCGTTCGGGTTACAGAATGCGCCGGCCACATTCCAGCGGAAAATGGACCAGATACTGAGGCCCCATCGGAAGTATGCTGCGGCTTACCTGGATGACGTAATTGTCCATAGCACAGATTGGGCCTCACATCTGCCAAAAGTGCAAGCAGTCCTAGACTCTATCCGGGAAGCGGGGTTTACGGCTAACCCCAAGAAGTGTACCATTGGGCAGGAGGAGGCCAAATATCTTGGGTACACCATTGGCAGGGGAGTAATAAAACCCCAACTCAACAAAGTCGAGGCCATCCAGAGTTGGCCACGTCCCAACAGCAAGAAGCAGGTACGAGCCTTTCTGGGAATCGCGGGTTATTATCGGCACTTCATTCCCCACTTTGCTTCTAAGGCTGTGCCGCTAACCAACCTGACGAAAGGGAAAGGGTCGGTCATGATTAAATGGACCCCCGAGGCTGAGGCAGCATTCCAATTCTTGAAACAAGCCTTATGTAGCCAGCCAGTGTTGTACTCACCCGACTTCTCTAAAGACTTTGTCGTACAAAGTGATGCGTCAGATGTGGGGTTAGGAGCAGTATTGTCCCAGGTCTGGAACGGGGAAGAGCACCCAGTCATTTACCTCAGCAGGAAGTTGAAGTCCCATGAGGTAAATTACGCCACGGTTGAAAAGGAGTGTTTAGCGGTGAAGTGGGCTCTAGATTCCCTTCGGTACTATCTGCTAGGTAGGCACTTTGACATGGTTACGGATCACGCTCCGTTAAAGTGGATGGCTCAAAACAAGGAGACAAATAGAAGAGTA
This sequence comes from Rana muscosa, assembly GCA_029206835.1. NCBI lineage: Eukaryota > Metazoa > Chordata > Amphibia > Anura > Ranidae > Rana > Rana muscosa. Next base: position 1,019,289,984 of record CM055122.1, on the reverse strand, counting down.
AATAGGTGGTTCCTGGCCCTACAGGAATTCAACTTCACAGTAAAGCATCGCCCTGGCGTTCAAATGGGGAATGTGGATGCTTTGTCTCGAGTACATGAATGCCTGATTGCTGGTGTTCCAACCCCAAGGTTAAAACAAGAGGGGGGGGTATGTGACAGCAGGAAGGTAAAGTCACCTGGTTGCATCCAGGGGGGTAGGTATATTTCTCCCAGATTCAGGCTTTATGCCGACTTATACAACTAGGGAGAGAGTTGATGAAGCCCAGCTGAGGCTAGTGGGCTCATGGATGACTCATACCTCTAGGGAGAGTGTGGGGCGTCGTGCAGACAGGGAGTTGATGAGACCAGCTGAAGCTTGTCAGCTCATTTAGGCCTCTATAAGAACTCCCAGATTCATTAGGTGTTAGCTCATGCCTGGAACCAGACCTGTGTGGACTGTCTAGGGAGAGTGAACCCCTGCGCGGTGAGAAAAAGCCTGTGTGGCTATTTGTTTGGACATTTACTAAACCAGGGACTTAGGGACTAGGACAGCACCAGGCTGATCCCAGTTGTTAGTTAGGGAAACCTGCATGTTTAGTCAGAGGTCAAGCTGACCAGGATTTATTTTGTTTATGTTTCTTTTTGCTTTGCTGTGTTTTTGTCACTGTAAATAGAGAAATAAACCGCACCTTTTGATCTTGAAAACCACAACCTCCGTCTGTTGGGCCTGTTTTTGTGTGGGGAGCCCATCCAGGGGGTCACACACACCCGCTACCGAGCTAACCCCCTCACAGTAGGGAGAGTGTCAGTGTGTTTTACTGTGCTAATCCTTGTTTGTAGGGACAGGGAAGGACAGTGAGGGAAATTCTCCTTGTGCTATACTGTGCTAAAGCATTGATCATCAACCATCTTTAAAAAAACATTTTTTCTAGGGACAGAAATCTATAGGTAGGGAGAGTGTCAGTGTGTTTTACTGTGCTAATCCTTGTTTGTAGGGACAGGGAAGGACAGTGAGGGAAATTCTCCTTGTGCTATACTGTGCTAAAGCATTGATCATCAACCATCTTTAAAAAAACATTTTTTCTAGGGACAGAAAACTATAGGTAGGGAGAGTGTCAGTGTGTTTTACTGTGCTAATCCTTGTTTGTAGGGACAGGGAAGGACAGTGAGGGAAATTCTCCTTGTGCTATACTGTGCTAAAGCATTGATCATCAACCATCTTTAAAAAAACATTTTTTCTAGGGACAGAAAACTATAGGTAGGGAGAGTGTCAGTGTGTTTTACTGTGCTAATCCTTGTTTGTAGGGACAGGGAAGGACAGTGAGGGAAATTCTCCTTGTGCTATACTGTGCTAAAGCATTCCTCATCAACCATCTTTGAAATCCTTGTTTTTTGGACAGTCAGGGAAATTGTCATTGTGCTATTCTGTGCAAAAGCAATCATCCTCAACCATATTTAGAAATCCTTAAGTAAAGGGACAGAGAAGGACACCTGAAGGTAGCCCTTATTGCTTTTTTCCCATCTCCCTGCAGGCCATCCATTAGAATGTCTGGAAGGCAAACAAGGAGAGGCAGACAGTCAGGAGGCAATAAAAGAGGGCAAGCAGGCTCTGTGTCTGGGGGCAACAGTGCTGGTCGTGGACGCGGTGCATTGTCATCAGCACATGGCCATGGGACACGCTTGTCCTTCTTTTCGGCAGCTGGACATGTTGAGCCACATCATGCCGAAGACTTGGTAGAGTGGATGACCAAGCCCTCCTCCTCCTCCTCATCCTCTCTCACCCAGGCTCAGGGTACTGGCAAAGCAGCTGCCAAAGCGTCCTCTTCCCTGGTATCAATGTCAGACTCATCATCAGTCACTCCTTCCCTAGACCCACCATGTCCTCCTCCTGAGGAGTCCCCCGAACTGTTTGAGCACAGTGTTGGGTACATGCTCCAGGAGGATGCCCAGCGTTTCGAAGGGTCTGATGATGAAACCCAGCTACAGGAAGGCAGTAGCGTGAGAGCAGACAGAGGGGATGCTCAAGAAGGACACCAATCTGGCAGTCATGTTCCAGCAGCTGCAGCATACTGCCAGATTGGCTCCAGTGATGAGGAGGGAGGGGATGAGGTCACTGACTCCACGTGGGTGCCTAATAGGAGAGAGGAGGAGGAGGAGGATGAGGAGGAGGCACATCTCCAACGAGGCAGGATGCCCTTTGGTGGCCAGCGTAAGGGCAGTACACCGACGGAATCACACCGCAGAGCTCCGCCTGTGCAGGGCGCTGCCTCTGCCCGTCATTCAAAAAGTTCTTTGGTGTGGGGCTTTTTTGAGGCTAGTGCATCAGATCGCACAGCTGCTGTTTGCAACATATGTCTCAAGCGTATATCGCGTGGCCAAAACATCAGCCGCTTGGGTACCACATGCCTGACCAGACATATGTTGACCTGCCATGCAGCTCGTTGGCAAGCCTACCTCAAAGACCCACACCAAAGAACAAAGCGGACCTCTCTTTGCACCGCATCAGCTGGGATCTCCAACCCCACTATAACTTCAGTCCTCTCTGAAACATGCACTGAGAGGAATGAAGGTGTAGAATTAGGTGTGTCACAGCCAAGTACTTGCGGCCACTCTGCTAGCAGTACACCGATGTCCGATTCTAGCAGGCAAATTTCCCTGCCCCAGCTGCTGGACCGTCGAAAGAAGTTCACTCCCAGCCATCCACATGCCCAGCGGTTGAATGCTAGCTTGGCTAAATTGCTAGCGCTTCAACTGCTGCCTTTTCAGTTGGTAGACTCGGCCCCCTTCCGTGAGTTTGTGCAATGTGCGGTTCCTCAGTGGCAGGTTCCCAAACGCCACTTTTTCTCACGGAAGGCTATTCCGGCTCTCTACCGGCATGTGGAAGGCAATGTCTTGGCCTCGCTGGACAGGGCAGTCAGCGGTAAGGTGCATATTACCGCTGACTCATGGTCCAGCAGGCATGGACAGGGACGTTACCTTTCTTTCACGGCCCATTGGGTCACTCTTTTGGCAGCTGGGAAGGATGCAGGACAAGGTGCAGTAGTGTTGGAGGTTGTTCCACCGCCACGCCTCCAAAATGCTACTACTGGTTGTGACACACCTCTCTCCTCCACCCCCTCCTCTTCTTCTTCCTCCATGGCCTCTTCCTGTGGTTTGTCCTCTGAACCAGCGGTGCTCCGTAGCCGTTCAAGGGGCTACGCAAGTACGCAGGCAAAAAGATGCCATGCCGTGCTTGCGCTGGTGTGTTTGGGGGACAGAAGCCACACTGGGGCAGAGGTCCTGTCTGCTCTGCAGGGCCAGGCCGAGAGGTGGTTGACGCCACGCCAGCTTAAGCCAGGAATGGTGGTTTGCGACAATGGCACCAACCTCCTCTCCGCCCTCCGACAGGGACAACTGACCCATGTGCCCTGTGTGGCTCACGTCCTTAACCTGGTGGTGCAGCGGTTCTTGGGCAGGTACCCGGGCTTACAGGATGTCCTGAGGCAGGCCAGGAAAGTCTGTGTGCATTTCCGCAGATCTTATAATGCCAGTGCTCGCCTGGCTGAGCTGCAAAAGGAGTTGAACCTGCCCAAGAACCGCCTTATATGTGACATGCCCACCAGGTGGAACTCAACGTTGGCCATGCTGCAGCGGCTGCACATGCAGCAGAGGGCCATCAATGAGTACCTGTGCGACTACGGCACCAGGACAGGGTCAGGGGAGCTTGGTTTTTTTCTCCACGCCAGTGGGGCATGATCAGGGATGCATGCACTGTCCTGGCACCATTTGAGGAGGCCACGAGGATGGTGAGCAGTGACAGTGCATGCATCAGTGACACTGTACCTCTTGTCCACCTGTTGGAGCACACGCTGCGTGGAATAATGGACAGGGCACTTGAGGCAGAATAGAGGCAGGAAGAGGAGGACTTCCTTGCCTCTCAAGGCCCCCTTTACCCAGACAGTGTTCCTTCTGTCCCACCCATCGCACAGGAAGAGGAGGAGGAGGAGGAGGAGGAGGATTGTGTCAGCATGGAGGTGGAGGCTGGCACTCAGCATCATCAGCAGCAGTCTTTTAGGGATGATTTACAGTCCCAAGAAACCAGTGGACTTGTACGTGGCTGGGAGCAGGTGGCTGCGGATCATGTCGTCCTTAGTGACCCAGAGGACTCCGGACCGAATGCCTCAGCTAACCTACGCTGCATGGCCTCCCTGATCCTGCAAAGTCTGCGGAAGGATCCTCGTATTCTTCGGATCAAGGAGAGGGACCATTACTGGCTGGCCACTCTCCTTGATCCACGGTACAAGGGTAAGGTTGCGGACCTTATGTTACCGTCGCAGAGGGAGCAGAGGATGAGACAACTCCGGGAGGCCTTGCAGAAAGGTCTGTGCAACGCGTTCCCAGAGACTGGGAGGTTACAAACTCCTGGTCCTGGACAACGAGTTGCTGAGGCTTCGGCCAGTCAAAGAAGGAGCGGTGGGGAAGGTGGCCGTCTGACCGATGCGTTCAGACAATTCTTTAGTCCGCAGCCCCAAAGTATGATCGGTTCCAGCAACCATCGCCAGCGTCTGATAAACATGGTGCAGGAATATCTAGGGGCAAGGTCAGACTTGGACACCTTCCCCACCGAAAATCCTCTGGCTTACTGGGTCTTGAGGATGGATCACTGGCCAGAGCTTGCACAGTATGCAATTGAGCTACTGGCCTGTCCTGCATCCAGCGTTCTTCCGGAACGCACATTCAGTGCTGCTGGAGGATTTGTCACGGATCACAGGGTGTGCCTGTCCACCGACTCGGTTGATCGACTGACTTTCATCAAGATGAACCAGTCTTGGATCACCACCAGCTACCACACACCTGATGCTGATATAACAGACTAATTGATTTTAACATGTCACATCCCTTCAAGACTGATGCTGATGCTGAGTGCCTGTGCTGTTATGTTGACTGGCTATCCTCCTCCTCCGAGTCCTCAATGATACGATTGATGATGATAGCTTGGAAGATCATTTTTGTTTATGGGTGCCGCCACCAGTGGCTAAGGCCCAATTTTTCAGCCCCTGTTTAACAGGGGCGTGTAATTACAATTTTTGAAGCAATACTTTGCAACAGGGCTCATTGCTGTGCTCCAAGTACAGTATCTGTGAGGGGTTGGAGTGTTGTGCCACCAGTGCCTAAGGCCAATTTTTCAGCCCCTGTTTAACAGGGGCGTGTCATTACAATTTTTGAAGCAATACTTTGCAACAGGGCTCATTGCTGTGCTCCAAGTACAGTATCTGTGAGGGGTTGCAGTGTTGTGCCACCAGTGCCTAAGGCCCAATTTTTCAGCCCCTGTTTAACAGGGTCATGTAATTACAATTCTTGATCTAATAATTCACAGCAGGGCCCATTGCTGCACCCACCAAGACTAACTCTGAGGGCTTACAGTGTTGTGGCAACGCCACCACCACCACGAAAGGCCCAATTTTTCAGCCCCTGTTCAAAAGGGGCATGTAATTACAATTCTTGATCTAATAATTCACAGCAGGGCCCATTCCTGCACCCACCAAGAGTAACTCTGAGGGCTTACAGTGTTGTGGCAACACCACCACCACCACCACCACGAAAGGCCCAATTTTTCAGCCCCTGTTCAAAAGGGGCATGCAATTACAATTCTTGATCTAATAATTCACAGCAGGGCCCATTGCTGCACCCACCAAGAGTAACTGTCAGGGCTTACAGTGTTGTGGCACCAGCACCACCATCAAAGGCCCAATTTTTACTACCACTGTTCAACAATTATATGTAATTACAATTCCTGATATAATAGTTGACAGCAGGGCGTTCCAGCACCAACCAAGAGTAACTGTGAGTGCTTACAGTGTTGTGCCAACACCAACAACTAAGGGGCCTATTTCTGCAGAGTATATACGGCAGGTCCCTACTTTCAAACATCCAACTTACAAACGACTCCTACTTGCAAACGCAAGAAGACAACAGGAAGTGAGAGGAAATCTACCCCTAGGAAGGAAAATTCTCTCCTGTAAGAATTAATATGGGAGAAAGGTGTCTCCTCTGTACTGATGCTTTATCACCAATCCTTGTTTCAAGAAAAACACCACATTTCAAAAACAGTTGTCATTGGGACGGAAAGTGAGGTGAAATGTTCTGAACAGGGGCACAGACAGCAAAACAAATGTTACAGGGGTGATAACCCTTACCTATGTTTTCCAAAAAGTTTAAAAATAGATTTTTGGGCTGGAGCTACACTTAAACAATGTACCTGTTCAAAATTACAAACACATTCTACATAAGAACAAACCTACAGTCCCTGTCTTGTATGCACCGCCTGTATACGGCTGTTCAGAGTATATAGGGCCTTTTTTATTTTATGTGCGGGGTTCCCCTAATATCCATACAAGACCCAAAGGGGCTGGTAATGGGCTGGGGTGGGGGGGGGGGGTCATGGGGTAGCTATGCCATTTTTCTTAAAGATTTTCATCCATATTACCGGGACCAGACATTACATTAAAGCCGCAAGCAGTTTTAAATGGCTTTTTTTTCCTTTAGAAGTGTCATTTTGTGCAGGGACAGTTCTAAACACGGGAAACACGTGGGACTTCACAGGCATACTTTAGACACCCCCCAGGTACGATATTTAAAGGAATATTTGACTTTTTTTTTTTCACTTTATGCATCATTAAAATGACTGCTCCCGAAAAACGACCGTTTTTAAAACTTCTTTTTGCATTGATACATGTCCCCTGGTGCAGAACCCGGGTTCCCAAACCCTTTTTAGGACAATAACATGCATAATAGTCGTTATAATTAGCACTTTAGAATTCGAACGTTCGCATCCATTGTATTTAATAGGGTTCTAATGTTCGTACGAACGTTCGGTCCGTTTGCGGGTTCTGGTGCGAACCGAACCCGGGGGTGTTCGGCTCATCACTAATGCTAACCTTTCTTTGCAAGAAACCAGTTACTTTTACTATTAGGTGCAATATAAAGACTGGTATAGAACTCTGCATCATCACATAATGCTTGGGTGACAAGTCAAGAAATTGTTATCCTACTTTCTGTCAATAAGAACAACAGTTTATGCACTTGCTCTTGAGTTATGTTAAATGACAGATTACAGGCACAATTTTAGGCTGAAGGCAATAGATGTGTTTTTTGGATTGTGGGAGGAAACAGGTATAAATGTAAGAACATAAAAACCTCTTTAAGATATATTTCCTACTGGAAATTAGAATACCTGCCAAGTCACAGACTTTAAGGGTTAGTTAATCTATACCAAAAAAACTGCTTATGCAGATAAGGGATGTCTGTAAATAAAAAAAAACTGTGCAAATTTGACCAAAGTTTAATAATGCCCTTGTTATAGGTGTAGGTCATTTACACACCTCATGAAGCCTGACTGGAAAACACCTAGCACATTGCTAAGAGATGCCTAGCTGTTACTGTTCCCCTTCAGTATCACAGGAGCAAGCTCTCAAATGCTAAGCACATGTTACAAGAGACTGTTAAAGACTTTTTAAAATTGTAACCCATTGCGGAGGATCTTCATGTGTCTCCTGACATTAAAGGACCAAGGTTGGCTGCCTGGACGGGAGGGTAGCCATGTATGTGGATGACCTCCTGCTGTTTTTTATTACAAGGGGCACTCCAGGTACTGATGAGTTTTTTAAGAGTCCGTGGTCTCTAGGTCAATTGGCATACAGAGTTCTATTCTATGTACCTGAGAATTGAAATATCTAAATACTGTATTTATTGGCGTATAACACTCACCTTTTTAGCTGAAAATAGAGGGTAAACTGTGCCTGCGTGTTAGGCGAAGGGGGCTGTGGAAAGTTTTTTTCCTAAAACGTCCCTCTTAAAGTTAGGATGCGTGTTATACGCCTTTGCGTGTTATACGCCGATAAATACAGTAACTAAATTCCACTGAATTTATTACCTTGAAATTGTTGCCCATGTTATAGGATGTGAAAAACAAACTGAAGGCATGCTCCTTTTTAAAGGGCTCACTCCGTCTTAAAAAGCAGGGGTCCATTTTGAACCCTGGACCTGTTTCTTCAAACACTCCATTGTGGAGTAATCCCACATTGCCCTATTTTTTATGCAGTGTTGGGCAAAACTCAAAATAAAAAACTAATATATAGCACATATAGTGAGGAATCATCAATTGTTCCGTTTTGAGACCCTCTGTGCTAAATACCCTATTCCTTTCCTTATCAGTTCAGATACCTGCAGATTTCACATGCCTTCAGTAGTCAATTTCCTCAACACCAGCTAGACTTAACTTGCTCTGACCTTGAACTGTTGCTACAGTCTGACCGACTTTTAATGTTTTAACAACATATCCTCATGTCTGCTCTTACGAAGTTAACAGCCCTTAGGGGCAAATGGCTGGCGGATTTTTCTTAATCGGATGATGAGGACTAGACGGACATCTGGGTCATGTCCTTCAAGCCACTAGTGTTGGCCAATGGCCATGGACTAATTCATTCAATTCAGAATACTTGATCAAGCTTATTACATCCCGCATAGGCTCAATCTTATAATCTCATCGGCCTGTTGGCACTGCGGTCAACCGCATGGAAACTTTTTCTGCATATTTTGGTCATTTGATCAAATATCAAAATACCAAATTGCCAATACTGGACTGACATTGTCCATATCATTAATGCTTTCACACAGACATCCCTCATTCCTACACCTAATATCTGCCTATTGGGACTTGTTAAGGGTCTAGTTTTTACTACTGTTGAATAGATGGTCCTGGGCTTATTGCTGTTTTATGCCAGAAAGGCCAACACTTTGAGTTGAAAAAAAAACAACAACTCATCTCATCCTACTCAATTTAGGAAGCAACTAGTGACAACATACTTACTAATGTATCAGGACACCTACTCCAATAGAGGCTGCATTAAGTAGTTTTCCAAAGTCTGACCTTTATTTACCATGGTAATTAGTTACTGAATCAGAATACAGCTATCCCTTACCCTTTCTGGGGACTGAACCATGATTGGTTAACCCTTCTTTCTCCTACTGTAGTCCGTGCAATAGCACGAGTCACACACACTGTACTCATTTCATTTGAGCCATTTTTTTTCCCTTTTGTTATATAACCAGGTCGCTTGGCCTTGTACATTTTATTCTCAAAACTCAATAAAGCAGATTTATAAAAGAAAGACTTACTGAAATTTACAAGAGAGTACAAAGATCATTGCACGATACAATGGGCTGCTATTGATGACTGCTTCCCATTTATTGTTTATTTACCAAGAGCAAAAACGGAAAACTTTATTTTGTGCCCCTATTGTTATATAAATTGAAAAAAAGCCCCACTAATCTCAATAGCAGTAACTATCAAGCACATATTCATGGTTAAGTATTTCACATAAGGGACAGTATTTATATTCAATTTGATAGCCATCTTAGTGGAACCTGGAGTCCTCTGCCCCCCACCTCTACAGCCATAACCTTCCCGTGCTGGACTTGTCTTATACATCTTTTAAGGATGCAGACTATGCCCCATTAGCTCCACTAGCTCTATTGTCCCTGTGACGAAGTCTATTGAGGCAAAACGTATATTAGGTTGGAGGACATAACAGTGATTCAACACGCTGGGGCGCAGGCCGATAATATCTGAATGCCTAACTTATTCATTTTACTTGTGAGTAGAATACTGTTCTTTTAATACATTTCTTATGCTGGGAAATTGCACAATGAGCGATTGTTTTTCTTTTTTTTACCCATGTCTGGTTAATGAATGAGGACAACTAACCGGACGCGTTATTGGGTGATCTTTTTGATGACACATCTAACATACTGGTCCTATGAAGGGAGTGTTACCTGCATACCCACAAAGGGGGTGTTGCCCACTAATGCGTGGCTAGACCTCATTTGGGATCTCCTCATCTGGTAAGCATCCATTGATTATTATATATAGCGGAGCATGGACAAGGGATCACTTGGAGCACTTTTGGACTATGATTAAGCACGTGTGATGCACCTGTGTCACCACTAGTATTTGGAATTGGGACTCCGCTATCTATATCATTTACCAATTTTATGCCACACTTGAAGATTTGTCACTTTGAATGAACATTATTTGAGTTTTTTTATGCTTTGCACAGAATAATTGGCACTTTAATTAAAAATATCCAATCTGTATATCTACCTTGGCACGTTATTGAATAATATCATTTGTGAATGCACATGTTTACAGCTTTACATGTGTATATGGATGAATTTACTTTTTTGCACTTATAGCATTTCATTCTCATCAGTGTATGAGCACTACATGATTTTGATTATTTGAATATGTTTGTTTGATTATATTCACAGCGTACCACATTTTTTTGTTTGTTATGTCTCAGTATTGGGATGTGCAATACAGTGAGTGCAGCTGTTTATTAATCATTAATCACTGATTTTAGATCACAACACTTAGCACAGATTGTTTTCTTTGTTTAGTATTTATATTCAATATGATAGTAGTGGAACCTGGAGTCCTCTGCTCCCCATACCCCTGCAGCCATAACTTTCCACTGCTGGACCTGTCATATTCACCCTTCAAGGATGCAGAATATGCCCACCCTTTCCACCCAGCTCTTTCATTTATAGAAGCTGTACTTTAATGGAAGTTTCCATCAATGAAAAGCCATCTATGAATGGGGGAGGCTGACCTTTCATTCATCTGCCCATTCTCCATTCATAGAGTTCTTTTCATTGTTTGGAAGCTATAGTACAGCTTCTATGAATGAAGGAGGGGGAAGAAACGGCAGGCATAGTCATTCTTGATGGGTGCCTGTGGAAGGTCCAGTGCTCATATTAACCCCTACAGCACCAGAAGATTATGGCTGCAGGGGTTTGGGGTGGGGGCAGAGGGCTTGGAATTTCCACTAAGAGACCAACCAGAAGCACAAGGGACACTTTGCATTGAACGTAAGTACTGGCCCATTATGGTGATTTTCTAAATATGACCTTGAATGTAGACTTTAACTTACAGGAGCCATGACATTTTTCAAAGCTAACATGAGGAGTAGAGACAGAGGCCAAGCCAGATCCAATCAAGACATGTTAATTCTTGCTAAAGACAGGACATGCTTGTCCATTCCCCTAGTGTGCATAGCTCACCTGAATGTATAATTGCAAAGCAATTTCCATTTTACTTGCGCGGCAAAATGGCAAACTGTCCACCAGATCATGATTTTCTTTTCTTAATCACATCATGAAACACATTGAATTAGAACCAATGGTGTTTACACTTAATGCACTGTTCATTATGCAAAGTTTATTGAAAAAGAAGAACTTGGTGGTGGTACAGTTTTTTCTCTGTTAAATTGCATACTCGGAGCCAGAATGGTCCCTTTTGCTAGGGCACCAGTGTCCCATTGTAAAGCAATAAATCTGCTTGGAATGGTACTGTTTATGAATATTGTGCATTTCTTGATTTTAGAAATGCCAAACTTTCAAGTACAAACAAATCCTAAATTAAATGCCTATGATATGTTAGAAGATTGGGGCTGATGTAATTCTTCTCCATAAATTACTTCTGCAGCATCTCAAAAGTTATCTCATCTCTTGGAATAGTTATAAAGTCAGAATGCCTTCAGGGTTGGAAACGATTTTGGGACTTAACTCAGGCTCATGCATGAACATCCTTGTACATATAGTTGTGACTTGAGTTCCAGGTATCACTTCATACATTCTCAGGCAACTCCAATCTGTTCATTACTATGTAAATACTGTATATATTATCTTCAAAGCAGTTTCGGAAGAAATTTAGATTTTACTTAAAAAAGTGCCTTATTGATATTTACATTTTGCAGTAAATACAGGGTTTGATTACACAGTATGACAACATCTAAGATCTCTAGTGACATCATTGTGAGGGAACTGAAGGGAACCGGCCAGTGTGGGTGCATCTAAAGTGCTGGACTAGTGGTCCCACACATCGAGAAATGGGGCAGCATTTTAGAAATCGCAGCCCAGTGCGTGTGTGATTTCCAAAGCGTGCAGGGTGCCATTAGGATTAATGGCACCAGCACGCATTCAGCACGTTTTTCTGTGTGGGTGGTTTCGGCTACAGAAACAGGTGCAGACCCACAGCGGGAACCACCCGCACAGATGTGAATCTAGCCAAAACACGAGCCCAAGTTTGGCTGAAGTTCCAGACAAAATCCTTTATGGTCCCATTCACACCTGTGCGTTTTATGTGTGTTTTAGGTGCAGTGCATTGAAAAAAAATTCTGCTTGCTGCCTTTTTGATGCTCTCTCATGAAAGCAAGTTATGTACAGATCAGTGGTAACGCATCTGAAACGCATCTAAGTATGCACCTAAACATACTGCACAAATGGGAACAGGCCTTAAAGGTAAGAAAGGCCTGATATAATTTGTCTTTGAGAGGATATGTGTTACTTATTAGAGGGCTCAACTCCTACTTGGCGTTTCTTATTGGCCTGGCAAAACTGTAATACAGTGGATAGAGAAAACAAACATGGCAGATATGGCACTAAAAATCAAAAATCAAAATTATTAATAGACTATATCAGTGCAACCCACATACAAAAGTTGCTCAGAAAATGAAAATAAATTCTGTTCTCACGCAAAACATTCTTATGCCAAAAAAAAACATGGAAAAGGAGAATTGGGACTTTTCAAGCGCATACAAAGACAATATTTAGAAAAATAGAAAATTTATTATTTAAAATTCATAGGTGAGAACATAAAAATTCTACAATGGATCAGTAACAAATACCAACAAAAGTGTAATTGTATCTCTACATGTTTTGCCTTTTATGGCTTCTTCAGGAGATTCTGTTACAATAGACACTGTGTATGTAGACTGATCACTAAAATAGAAGAATATATATCAGAATTTTTTTTGGGGGAAAAACAAACAGTAGAAAACATTTAAAAAAAAAAAACAATTCTGTACAATTATATAGTGGACTGTAGACAATAAACAATAAGTATGTTCTGATCACGGTACCAACCTTTAAAGATTTAAAGTTACAATCATCAATAATTGTGGAGAAGCATATGGGACCATTTGGAAGCATCATAGAGAAGGGTAATAGACTAGGAAGATCTGAGAGTTCATCTTAATTGAAGGTAATTAAGCAAAAAAATCAATAGATATTTTCCAGAAGCCAAGAGGCACAAAGGAGGAACTCACTACCAGTGAAAGCCTAGTTTTTTAGGGCAAGTTTAAATCTTGGAATCACCAAAAGATTTCAAGTGCTCCGTTTACAGACAAGGGGAAAATAAAATTTTGTACCAGAAACATTTTCAAAGTATTCTGGACTTTCCTTAAAAAGAAAAACAAGAGCTATGTTTCAATATAAAAAAAAATGTCTTGAATGGAGATGAAGACAGCCCGATCTATACTACTGATTACCTATTGTTCACTGGAGCGCTGCATAAGTTGCTTCCTTCTGTGGACCGAACCTGACAGTGAATGAAAGTTACTTCCTCTTATACCCCCTCCAGACCTTTTGGCGCCAAAAATTTACCGCCAAAAATGGTCTGAGGACACACAATTGGCTGAATTGCCAAGAAACCAATGAAATGACGCCTTCCTCTATCCAGGCGCGCCGGAAATGACATCACGGTAGCCACAAGAAGCAAAAGAGGAAGTGAGGGATCGAATAGAGTAATCCATCCACTTCCTCTAGAGCAGTATGGAAACCTATGGTAGCTGGAAAGGGGAGGAAGCCAAATGTTGCGAATATGAAAAATTTTTGCAAGAAAGCCCAATCACTTGAGAAAAACAAAAACAGGGATCCAAGAAAAAACAGCTGGGTTGGCGTTCACAAAAATTAGTAAACGCCTTGGATGTCCATATGATTCATCTAGTCCGTAGCTAATCCACAAAAAAAATATATATATATCCACAAAATGTGGAGTAAGGATTCCAAAACATAACAATTGGAATCCAATTTAAGGAACAAATTAGATAGATAAATTTGGTTGTTACTATTGATATGGTACCATAAATGGTCAGACATTGTTTACAGCAATTTCAGTCCAAATACAAATGAAGTTATAAAACCTCAATTTAACAATTGAAAAATAAACAAAAATACTAAGGCCCCATGCACACGAGACGCTGGTAAACGCGCGTTCAGAGGCAGTTGGATGTTTTTTTCAACTGCCCCTGAACTCATTTAAGGTTATCCTATGTGTCCATGCACACAGTCTTGTTTTTTGGCGTTTTTAAGCAGTTGCGTTTAACCTTGTTTTTCCAGAAGCAAAAGAATGGGTTCAGACGCAAAAGTTTTCCACGTTTCAGACGCAAAACGAGGCTAAACGCGGTACCGGCTTTTGCCGCAATTTAGTTTATAAGCGTTTTTAAAGGTGACCTATTTTTTTACATTAGAAATTTTTAAAAAATGATGGCAAATGATGAAAAACCAATAAAAAAGTATAAAAAAAAAACTGTAATTGCTTGCATTGCATTGTGGACAATCCACAACATGTGGCAGGGGACGTGTCAAGTGGACAATCCACAACTTGTGGCAGGTGACGTGGCAGGTGACATGGCCAGGGGACGTGGCAGATGACGTGGCCAGGTGACATGGCAAGTGGACAATCCACAACTTGTGGCAGGTGACGTGGCCAGGTGACGTGGCCAGTGGACAATCCACAACTTGTGGCAGGTGACGTGGCCAGGTGATGTGGCAGGTGACGTGGCCAGGTGACGTGGCAGGTGACGTGGCAAGTGGACAATTCACAACTTGCGGCAGGTGACGTGGGCCGGTGGACAATCCACAACTTGTGGCAGGTGATGTGGCAAGTGGACAATCCACAGCTTGTGGCAGGTGATGTGGCAAGTGACACGCTAAATACAAGTACACTGCTTCTCTCTCAGCTGCTGCTACTCATTCTGGTCTCACAAAATGGCTGAAATGGTTAAATAATACTGTTTTTTGAGCTTAGGGAGGGTCTTATGATGTTTCTTAACTAAACGCTTATAGACGCAAACGCAGTAAAACGCAGCTAAACGCGGCTGCAATCGCGACAAAACGGGCGTTTCTAACCGCCAGGTTCAGCCTTTAAAAACGTGCGTTTAGCGGAATTTGCACCGGCGTCTCGTGTGCATGGAGCCTAATAAATGCAGAGAAACAGTAAATTCCTCAATATACAATGGCTGAATCTCTACAGAAAAGGCTTAAAGCTCAAAGACTCATTTAGGCCTGGATGCACAGTAGCAGATAAGTTGTGTATCCATTTTGATTCAGGTTGGAGAAGTGTTTTGTCTATATCCCCACCCCTACTGAAATCTGGTACATGTTCTAGTGCAAAGGCATGGTAAAGCCCCATGTGCCTACTAATCAGGGTTTCCATCTTTTTTTTTATTCAACAACTTGACATGAGCTCTTATTCTGTGGAAAAAGGGCCTTTTGGTTTTACCCACATAAGATGCGTTACATACACACTTCATGTAGTAGACCACACCCACCGTTTTACAGTCAGCGAAAAAAATTGGTCTGTAAACTTGGCCATTATGCTTACGCCATAGGCTGCTAGGACAAGCTAGAAGGGCTGCAGAGTTAAAGTGATTGTAAACCCTTACCCTGTAAAACAACCCATTCAGTTTAAAATTGAAATGAAAGGCAAAACTTGTGTATAGATATAAAAAATATATAAATACCTTTTTCCCTTTTTTTTTTTTATAAGTGATCACATTTCCGTTATTCTCAGCTGCATAAGAGCTGGGTAAGGAGAAACTGCAGCATACTGATCTTCCCAGTGAAAGGCTTTGCAGGAGGGGCATGTCAGGGCAGGTCTGATCATTGGAGGAGAGCAGACTGACTTCCCAGCACAGAGAACTGATCATTGTGCTCTCCTGCCTAGTGTGGTCAGTTTTTAACTACCGTACTTCAGTTCCGGAAGGTTTTACCCCCTTCCTGACAAGGCCATTTTTGCAATACGGCACTGCGTTATTTTAACTGACAATTGCGTGGTCATGCAATGCTGTACCCCCCAAAAAAATGTCCTTTTTTTTCCCCACAAATAGAGCTTTCTTTTAGTTGTATTTGATCACCTCTGCAGTTTATATTTTTTGCGCTATAAACAACACATTTTGAAAAAAAATATATATATTATTTACTTTCTGCTATAAAACATATCCCAAAAAAATTAAAAAAATCTAATTTCTTCATAAATTTAGGCCAATATGTATTTTGCAGCATATATTTGGTAAAAAAAAAACCCCAATAAATGTACAGTGATTTTTAGCGAGACTGCAACATTTCGGTGAACAAATCTGACACTAAGTGACTCTTTTTGGGGACCAGTGACACCAATTCAGTGATCAGTGCTAAAAAAAAATGCACTGTCACAATATAAATGACACTGTCAGGGAAGGGGTTAACATCAGGGACATTTAAAGGGTTAAATGTGTTCCCTATGAGTGCTTTCTAAGGCTGGATTCACACCTATGCATTTTTAGTGCTTTTTGCATTTTGCAGATTTGCACTACAGAACGTGTTCCATAGGAAACCATGATAAATGGACTGTAGTGCAAATTTAAAAAGAGGAAACACTCCTGTAATCTGCCCAAAAAGAAGCTCATGTACTTTTTGGAGCTTCAGGCAATTGCCTTAGGCTACAAAACGCTCAGATGTGAACAGGGGCCATTTAAATTAATGGTATTGTGCTTGTTGGGCGTTTTTCGAGCGTTTTTTAAGCATTTTACAAGCTAAAAACACTCAGGTGTGAATGCAGCCTTAAACTTGCCCCAGGGGACATGTATCAATACAAAAAAAAAGTTTTAAAAACGGTCGTTTTTTTGGGAGCAGTGATTTTAATAATGCTTAAAGTGAAATAATAAAAGTGAAATATTCCTTTAAATTTCGTACCTGGGGGGTGTCTAAAGTATGCATGTAAAGTAGCGCATTTTTCCCGTGTTTAGAACTGTCCCTGCACAAAATGTCATTTCTGAAGGAAAAAATGTAATTTAAAACTACTCGCCACTATTCCTGAATTGTCGGGTCCCGGCAATACAGAGAAAAGTAATTGAACGACCCAGGTCCTTCCACGACCCAGGTCCGGGTCGTGGAAGGATGTACATAGCTGGAATTTATTTTTTATTAAAGGACTTGTCCCAAGCTGTCTGTGTGTTTTTTTACCTTTTTTGACACTTTTTTTGTGAAATGGTAGAGGTACAATGTACCCCGTTACCAATTCACATAAAAGGTGGCCGGAATCTGGGGGTCCCCTTTGTTAAAGGGGGCTTCCAGATTACAATAAACCCCCTGCCCGCAGTCCTCCACAACCACCCGGCAAGGGTTGTGGGGATGAGGCTCTTGTCCCCGTCAACATGGGGACAAGGTGCTTTGGGGGGTAACAGACCCCCAAAGCATCCTCCCCATGTTGAGGGCATGTGGCCTGGTACGGTTCAGGAGGGGGGCGCTCTCTCGTCCCCCCTCTTTTCCTGCGGCCTGCCAGGTTGCGTGCTCGGATAAGTGTCTGGTATGGATTTTTGGGGGAACCCCACGCCATTTTTTTTTTTATTACGCAGGGTTCCCCTTAATATCCATACCAGACCTGAAGGGCACACATTTTATTTATTTTTTTAATTTTGGTTCCCTGCACAAAATGTCATTTTGGAAGGAAAAAAAGTAATTTAAAACTACTCGCGCTATTAATGAATTGTCGAGTCCCGTCAATACAGATAAAAGTCATTGAAAAAAATGGCAGGGGTTCCCCTTAATATTCATACCAGACCCAAAGGGCCTGGTAATGTACTGGGGGGGGGACCCCTGTCATTTTTTTCAATGACTTTTCTCTGTATTGCTGGGACCCGACAATTCATGAATAGCCGCGATCAGTTTTAAATTACTTGTTTTTCCTTCAGAAATTACATTTTGTGCAGGGACAGTTCTAAACACGGGAAACATTCGCTATTTTACATGCATAGTTTAGACACCCCCCAGGTACGAAATTTAAAGGAATATTTAACTTTTATTGTTTCACTTTAAGCATTATTAAAATCACTGCTCCCGAAAAAACGGCCGTTTTTAAAACTTTTTTTTGCATTGATACATGTCCCCTGGGGCAGGACACGGGTCCCCAAACACTTTTTATGACAATAACTTGCCATATTAGCTTTTAAAATTCGCACTTTTGATTTCTCACGCTCAAGTCCCATAGACTTTAACAGTGTTCGAATGTTCGCATGAACTTTTGGTCAGTTCGCATGTTCTGGATGTGTTCGGCTCATCCCTATTCTTAATCTTCAACTTAATTATAACTGACTAGTGATGAGCCGAACACCCCCGGGTTCGGTTCGCACCAGAACCCGCGAACGGACCGAAAGTTCGCACGAACATTAGAACCCTATTAAATACAATGGATGCGAACGTTCGGATTCTAAAGTGCTAATTATAACGACTATTATCCATGTTATTGTCCGAAACAGAGTTTGGGAACCCGGCTTCTGCACCAGGGGACATGTATCAATGCAAAAATAGGATTTTTATAACAGCTTACCTGTAAAATCCTTTTCTTGGAGTACATCACGGGACACAGAGCGACTTAGTCATTACTAATGGGTTATATAGTTACCGTCAGGTGCTGGCACTGGCAACTTCCAAAACCGGAAGTACCCTCCCCTATATAAGCCCCTCCCATCCGGGAGCACCTCAGTTTTGTAGCAAAGCAATAAGTGTCCCCAAAGAGGGGCGGGAGCTCTGTGTCCCGTGATGTACTCCAAGAAAAGGATTTTACAGGTAAGCTGTTATAAAAATCCTATTTTCTTTCTCGTACATCACGGGACACAGAGCGACATAGTCATTACTAATGGGATGTCCTAAAGCAATGCCAAATGAGGGGGGGGATACACCATATATAAGCTGAGCGCTATCAGACATGAGGATCTTTTGCGGCCTGCAACACACTGCGCCCAAAGGCGACATCCTCCTGACTTCTAACGTCCACCTGGTAGAACCTAGTAAACGTGTGTACTGAAGACCATGTTGCGGCCTTACAGACTTGAGCCAGGGAGGCCTGGTGATGCACTGCCCATGAAGTTCCAACTGCTCTCGTGGAGTGCGCCCTAACTTTGAAGGCGGTCTACTTCTCAAGCTATAGGCTTGTATTATGACCTGTCGAATCCACTTGGCTAAAGTAGATTTTGACGCTGCCTGACCCTTTCTGGGGCCTTCCGGCAGAATAAACAAAGTATCCGTTCTGCGAATCTGAGCAGTGGCTTTTAGATAAGCTTTAACTGCTCTTACTACATCCAAAGAATGCAATAACTTTTCCTCTACCGAAGTAGGCTTGGGGAAAAAAGAAGGAAGAACCACATCTTGGTTCAAATGAAAACTCGATACCACCTTAGGAAGAAAGGCTGGATGAGGACGTAACACTACTCTGTCCTTATGGATAACCAGATATGGCTCCTTACAGGACATAGCTGCTAATTCCGATACTCTTTTAGCCGAACAAATGGCTACTAGAAAAATCAATTTCCTGGTGAGAAGCACTAAGGAAATATGCTGTAATGGTTCAAATGGTTGTTTCTGTAGAACCGACAGAACCAAGTTTAGATCCCATGGACATATGGGAATATTAACCGGAGGACTAATACGCATCACTCCTTGTATAAAGGCTTTGACTAGTGAATGCGAAGCCAAGGGCCTTTGAAAAAATATTGACAAGGCCGAAATCTGACCTTTGATAGTACTCAAGGCAAGCTTCCTATCTACAGCCCATTGTAGGAAGTCCAGAATTCTACCTATTACGTATTTACGTGGATGCCATTTCCTGGCCTCACACCAGGCGATGTACGCCTTCCAGATTCTATAGTAGATCTGCCTGGATACCGGTTTCCTGGCATTGATCATGGTAGACACCACAGCATTAGAGAGCCCTCTCCTTTTTAGAATGTGGGCTTCAATAGCCAGGCCGTCAAACCTAGGGCTGGTAAGGAAGGGTGGTATATCGGTCCCTGCGAAAGCAGGTCCGGACGATGTGGGAGGGTCCAAGGACTCCCCACAGACATTTTTACAATCTCCGCGTACCATGCTCTTCGGGGCCACGCTGGAGCCACCAGAATCACTGGTTTCTTTTCTACCCTGATTCTGCGGAGTAATCGAGGTAACAATTGTGGCGGTGGGAATGCATATATCAGCTTGAACTGATCCCAAGGGAACACTAGGGCATCCGAGCCGCACGCTAGGGGATCCCTTGTCCAAGAGACAAACCTGTCCACTTTCGTGTTGAACCTGGATGCTAGCAGATCTACATCCGGTGTTCCCCACCGCTGACATATTGTCCGGAAAACCTCGGGATGAAGGGACCATTCCCCTGGGCATAATTGTTGGCGACTTAGAAAGTCCGCCTTCCAATTCTCCACCCCTGGAATGAATACCGCAGTTATGGCTGGGACATATCTTTCTGCCCATCTCAGGATGTAATTTACTTCCCTTTGGGCTGCACGACTCCTGGTGCCCCCCTGACGATTGATATATGCCACTGCTGTGGCATTGTCTGACTGAACTCTGACAGGGGACCCTTGGAGTTTGGATGTCCATGCTACTAGGGCATACCGGGCTGCTCGTATCTCTAAGAGATTGATGGGCAGGGCCTTTTCCGCATCCGACCATCTGCCCTGGAGAGACCATTGCTCCAGTACTGCTCCCCAGCCTAAAAGGCTGGCATCTGTAGTGACCACCTTCCAAGAAATCGGACTGAAGGATTTCCCTCTTTCCAGATTCCGGGGAACCAACCACCAACGGAGGCTTCTGCGAACGGAAGGGGACAAGGACATTGGTACGTCCAGAGCCTGAACTTTTTTGTTCCAGGCTGACAGTATGGCCCTTTGCAACTTCCTTGAATGGAATTGACCGTAGGGTACTGCTTCGAATGATGCCACCATTTTTCCCAGCAGCCTCATGCACAGGCGTATGGATGGCTGTCTTTTTGAACCCACTAAGTGGATCAAATCTCTCAAAGACGACCCCTTTTCTCGAGGCAAGAAAATTTTTCTCTGGTCTGAATCCAGCCTTAGCCCCAAGTATTCCAGACTTTTGACTGGTTTTAGGGCTGACTTGTCTCGGTTGATAATCCAACCGTGATATTCCAGATACTTGATTGTCTCGTGAACAACCACTTCTAGTTTTTCCACTGAGTGGTCTATCAGCAACAAGTCGTCTAGATATGCCATTATCGTTACACCTCTACAACTGAATCAACCTCATCCTGATCCCCCTCAGGTAGGTCGTTCTCTGTATGGGACTGTTGCTCTGTTAACAGGCACTCTGAGGGAGGAGACGGAGATCGAGCGCTTTTCTCCTGTGACAGGGAAGCAGCAATTAGTGCTGACAATCTCTCTTCCAGCCCTCCCAGAGCTGAGGAAAAAACCTCCTCTGTTACATACACAGGAGCAGGTGAACTGGGGACAGCCACAGTACCAGGTACTCCTGGGGGTGCCCTACGGTCACTAACCTCTGATTCTTCAGGGGAGACTGGTGCAGCCAAAGCATGCCCAAGATCCTCAGAGCCCGATGGAGACCCCCTATTCCTCCTGGAATTTCTAGTCCTGGAGTTTTTAGACGGCATATTCCTAAGCCACAAAGCTGAGGTATTCCAGCCGAAAATACACCAGTTACTGATAATAGTCTAGCATAAATGCTGCTATAATAAACAGTTGGTGTCTACTAATGTGCCTTTCTAGGGGATGCCTGTATCAACCGCTTGCTGTATGCCTTTAAATGTTGCCAGCTCTGTCTCTGTACTTCATAGCCAGCTTACTGCAATAATGTGGCTTTTTAAAAACCTGCTGGGACGCCCGCACATGCGCAGAAGCGCTGCGGCGCGCACAGAGCGTCATCCCCCAGGCCCCGCCCCTTTTTCCGGCCACCTCTATATATAGAGGCGCGTGCACGCGCGCGGCCACGTGCGCCTCGGCGCTAATTTTCAAACATGGAAACCAGGGACAGGAGCCAGGGCCCCCTTTGCCGCAGGCCGGGGGATAGACGAACACTGCAACATGGCAGAGGAAACAGTTTCCTGTAGGAGAACTCACCAGCTGCCTGGACTTTGCTCTCTGAGAAGAAACTAGTCCATATGACAAGAAAAACATTCCACAGCGGCCTCTAGTGGACAAACACAGGTACCGCAGTTTAATATACTAAACATATATAAAAAAACATTCTTTTTTTTTTTTTTTTTTCTTGACCACCATTAAAAATTATTACATTTTTTTTAGTAGTTACAGGCATGCACAGATATTAGCGGGAATACCGTTAGGTAACAGACAGAAAGACAAATCAGGCTTGGGGGTCCCCCAATAGAACCAAGTTCCTGGGGGCCCCCACTTACCTGTTCCCCGCCGCAGGACTTTGTTTGGTCCACAAAAGCCCAAACTTCACCTATCACGGCAGGCATTGTAATCAAACCTTCAGGGACCGGGTTCCCAAGGATTCCACTCCCCTGGACCTGTATAGCACCCTGCACAGAAAACATCTTGGTCGTGGGTATGACCAGAGCTCTGGATCCCAGGGTCCAGCTCTCCTAAGAGAAGCATTACAGGCAGAACCTTGCTCTTCTCTGCAAGGCCCGGGTACCGACCGTTTAGCTATGAAGCTTTTTTGGTCGGATCCGGAATAGCTTACTGAGGCCCAAAAGAACCTGTACGCAAGCTCAGTGAAAAACACATGTTTCTTCTTGGCCAACACCTTAGACACTGGCAAAAAAACTGAGGTGCTCCCGGATGGGAGGGGCTTATATAGGGGAGGGTACTTCCGGTTTTGGAAGTTGCCAGTGCCAGCACCTGACGGTAACTATATAACCCATTAGTAATGACTAAGTCGCTCTGTGTCCCGTGATGTACGAGAAAGAAAATAAGTTTTACGGACGTTTTCCGGGAGCAGTCATTTTAATGATGCATAAAGTGAAAAAAAAAAAGTCAAATATTCCTTTAAATATTGTACCTGGGGGGTGTCTAAAGTATGCCTGTGAAGTGCCACGTGTTTCCCGTGTTTAGAACTGTCCCTGCACAAAATAACATTTCTAAAGGGAAAAAAGTCATTTAAAACTGCTTGCGGCTTTAATGCAATGTGTGGTCCCGGTAATATGGATGAAAATCTTTAGGAAAAATGGCATAGCTACCTCATCAACCCCCCCCCCCCCACCCCAGCCCATTACCAGCCCCTTTGGGTCTTGTATGGATATTAAGGGGAACCCCGCACACAAAATAAAAAAGGCCCTATATACTCTGAACAGCCGTATACAGGCGGTGCATACAAGACAGGGACTGTAGGTTTGTTCTTATGTAGAATCTGTTTGTAATTTTGAACAGCTGCATTGTTTAAGTGTAGCTCCATGCCAAATTCCTTTTTTTTAGCTTTTTGGAAAACATAGGGAACGGTTATCACCCCTGTCACATTTTTTTTGCTGTCTGTGCCCCTGTTCAGAACATTTCACCTCACTTTGCGTCCCAATGACAACTGTTTTTGAAATGTAGGGTTTTTATTGAAACAAGGATTGGTGATAAAGCATCAGTAGAGAGGAGACACCTTTCTCCCATATTAATTCTTACAGGAGAGAATTTTCCTTCCAAGGGGTAGATTTCCTCTCACTTCCTGTTGTCTTCTTCCGTTTGCAAGTAGTAGTCGTTTGTAAGTTGGATGTTTCAAAATAGTGACCTGCCGTATATACTCTGCAGAAATTGGCCCCTTAGGTGTTGGTGTTGGCACAACACTGTAAGCACTCACAGTTACTCTTGGTGGGTGCTGGAACGCCCTGCTGTCAACTATTATATCAGGAATTGTAATAACATATAATTGTTGATCAGTGGTAGTAAAAATTGGGCCTTTGATGGTGGTGCTGGTGCCCCAACACTGTAAGGCCTGACAGTTACTCTTGGTGGGCGCAGCAATGGGCCCTGCTGTGAATTATTAGATCAAGAATTGTAATTGCATGCCCCTGTTGAACAGGGGCTGAAAAATTAGGCCTTTGGTGGTGGTGGTGGTGGTGATGGTGGTGCTGGTGCCACAACACTGTAAGGCCTGACAGTTACTCTTGGTGGGCGCAGCAATGGGCCCTGCTGTGAATTATTAGATCAATAATTATAATTGCATGCCCCTGTTGAACAGGGGCTGAAAAATTGGGCCTTAGGCACTGGTGGCACAACACTGCAACCCCTCACAGATACTGTACTTGGAGCACAGCAATGAGGCCTGTTGCAAAGTATTGCATCAAAAATTTTAATTACACGCCCCTGTTAAACAGGGGCTGAAAAATTGGGCCTTAGCCACTGGTGGCGTCACCCATAAACCAAAATGATCTTCCAAGCTATCATCGTTAATCGTATCATTGAGGAGGAGGAGGAGGAGGATAGCCAGTCAACATAACAGCACAGGCACTCAGCATCAGCATCAGTCTTGAAGGGATGTGACATTTTAAAATCAATTAGTCTGTTATATCAGCATCTGGTGTGTGGTAGCTGGTGGTGATCCAAGACTGGTTCATCTTGATGAAAGTCAGTCGATCAACCGAGTCGGTGGACAGGCGCACCCTGTGATCCGTGACAAATCCTCCAGCAGCACTGAATGTGCGTTCTGAAAGAACGCTGGATGCAGGACAGGCCAGTAGCTCAATTGCATACTGTGCAAGCTCTGGCCAGTGATCCATCCTCAAGACCCAGTAAGCCAGAGGATTTTCGGTGGGGAAGGTGTCCAAGTCTGACCTTGCCCCTAGGTATTCCTGCACCATGTATATCAGACGCTGGCGATGGTTGCTGGAACCGATCATACTTTGGGGCTGCGGACTAAAGAATTGTCTGAACGCATAGGTCAGACGGCCACCTTCCCCACCGCTCCTTCTTTGACTGCCCGAAGCCTCAGCAACTCGTTGTCCAGGACCAGGAGTTTGTAACCTCCCAGTCTCTGGGAACGCGTTGCACAGACCTTTCTGCAAGGCCTCCCGGAGTTGTCTCATCCTCTGCTCCCTCTGCGACGGTACGATAAGGTCCGCAACCTTACCCTTGTACCGTGGATCAAGGAGAGTGGCCAGCCAGTAATGGTCCCTCTCCTTGATCCGAAGAATACGAGGATCCTTCTGCAGACTTTGCAGGATCAGGGAGGCCATGCAGCGTAGGTTAGCTGAGGCATTCAGTCCGGAGTCCTCTGGGTCACTAAGGACGACATGATCCGCAGCCACCTCCTCCCAGCCACGTACAAGTCCACTGGTTTCTTGGGACTGTAAATCATCCCTAAAAGACTGCTGCTGATGATGCTGAGTGCCAGCCTCCACCTCCATGCTGACACAATCCTCCTCCTCCTCCTCCTCCTCCTCCTCCTCTTCCTGTGCGATGGGTGGGACAGAAGGAACACTGTCTGGGTAAAGGGGGCCTTGAGAGGCAAGGAAGTCCTCCTCTTCCTGCCTCTGTTCTGCCTCAAGTGCCCTGTCCATTATTCCACGCAGCGTGTGCTCCAACAGGTGGACAAGAGGTACAGTGTCACTGATGCATGCACTGTCACTGCTCACCATCCTCGTGGCCTCCTCAAATGGTGCCAGGACAGTGCATGCATCCCTGATCATGCCCCACTGGCGTGGTGAAAAAAACCCGAGCTCCCCTGACCCTGTCCTGGTGCCGTAGTCGCACAGGTACTCATTGATGGCCCTCTGCTGCGTGTGCAGCCGCTGCAGCATGGCCAACGTTGAGTTCCACCTGGTGGGCATGTCACATATAAGGCGGTTCTTGGGCAGGTTCAACTCCTTTTGAAGCTCAGCCAGGCAAGCACTGGCATTATAAGATCTGCGGAAATGCACACAGACTTTCCTGGCCTGCCTCAGGACATCCTGTAAGCCCGGGTACCTGCCCAAGAACCGCTGCACCACCAGGTTAAGGACGTGAGCCATACAGGGCACATGGGTCAGTTGTCCCTGTCGGAGGGCGGAGAGGAGGTTGGTGCCATTGTCGCAAACCACCATTCCTGGCTTAAGCTGGCGTGGCGTCAACCACCTCTCGGCCTGCCCCTGCAGAGCAGACAGGACCTCTGCCCCAGTGTGGCTCCTGTCCCCCAAACACACCAGCGCAAGCACGGCATGGCATCTTTTTTCCTGCGTACTTGCGTAGCCCCTTGAACGCCTACGGAGCACCGCTGGTTCCAAGGACAAACCACAGGAAGAGGCCATGGAGGAAGAAGAAGAGGAGGGGGTGGAGGAGAGAGGTGTGTCACAACCAGTAGTAGCATTTTGGAGGCGTGGCGGTGGAACAACCTCCAACACTACTGCACCTTGTCCTGCATCCTTCCCAGCTGCCAAAAGAGTGACCCAATGGGCCGTGAAAGAAAGGTAACGTCCCTGTCCATGCCTGCTGGACCATGAGTCAGCGGTAATATGCACCTTACCGCTGACCGCCCTGTCCAGCGAGGCCAAGACATTGCCTTCCACATGCCTGTAGAGAGCCGGAATAGCCTTCCGTGCGAAAAAGTGTCGTTTGGGAACCTGCCACTGAGGAACCGCACATTGCACAAACTCACGGAAGGGGGCCGAGTCTACCAACTGAAAAGGCAGCAGTTGAAGCGCTAGCAATTTAGCCAAGCTAGCATTCAACCGCTGGGCATGTGGATGGCTGGGAGTGAACTTCTTTCGACGGTCCAGCAGCTGGGGCAGGGAAATTTGCCTGCTAGAATCGGACGTTGGTGTACTGCTAGCAGAGTGCCCGCAAGTACTTGGCTGTGACACACCTAATTCTACACCTTCATTCCTTTCAGAGCAGGTTTCAGAGAGGAGTGAAGGTATAGTGGGGTTGGAGATCCCAGCTGATGCGGTGCAAGAAGAGGTCAGCTTTGTTCTTTGGTGTGGGTCTTTAAGGTAGGCTTGCCAACGAGCTGCATGGCAGGTCAACATATGTCTGATCAAGCATGTGGTGCCCAAGCGGCTGATGTTTTGGCCACGCGATATACGCTTGAGACATATGTTGCAAACAGCAGCTGTGCGATCTGATGCACTCGCCTCAAAAAAGGCCCACACCAAAGAATTTTTTGCATGACGGGCAGAGGCAGCGCCCTGCACAGGCGGAGCTCTGCGGTGTGATTCCGTCGGTGTGCTGCCCATACGCTGGCCACTCAAGGGCATCCTGCCTCGTTGGAGATGTGCCTCCTCCTCATCCTCCTCCTCCTCCTCTCTCCTATTAGGCACCCACGTGGAGTCAGTGACCTCATCATCCCCTCCCTCCTCATCACTGGAGCCAATCTGGCAATATGCTGCAGCTGCTGGAGCATGACTGCCAGATTGGTGTCCTTCTTGAGCATCCCCTCTCTCTGCTCGCACGCTGCTGCCTTCCTCTAGCTGGGTATCATCATCAGATCCTTCCAAACGCTGGGCATCCTCCTGGAGCATGTACCCAACACTGTGCTCAAACAGTTCGGGGGACTCCTCAGGAGGAGGGCATGGTGGGTCTAGGGAAGGATTGACTAATGAAGATAATGATACCAGAGAAGAGGACGCTTTGGCAGCTGCTTTGCCAGTACCCTGAGCCTGGGTGAGAGAGGATGAGGAGGATGAGGTGGGCTTGGTCATCCACTCTACCAAGTCTTCAGCATGATGTGGCTCAACATGTCCAGCTGCCGAAAACAAGGACAAGCGTGTCCCATGGCCATGTGCTGATGACAATGCACCGCGTACACGACCAGCACTGTTGCCCCCAGACACAGAGCCTGCTTGCCCTCTTTTTTTTGCCTCCTGACTGTCTGCCGCTCCTTGGTTGCCTTCCAGACATTTTAATGGATGGCCTGCAGGGAGATGGGAAAAACAGCAATAAGGGCTAGCTTCAGGTGTATACTGTGCAGGAGGCTTAGCAACAATGACACTGACACTGTCCCCTGCCTATCCTTCTCTGTCCCTAAACACAAGGATTGAAAATATGGTTCAGCAAAATAGTTTTAGAACAGAATAGCACACTGACACTTTCCCTCACTGTCCTACTCTGTCCCTCCCTACAAACAAGATTTAGCACAGAATAGCACACTGATAATTTCTACGAGTGTCCTTCTCTGTCCCTAAACTCAAGGATTGAAAATATGGAACAGCAAATTTGGTTTAGAACAGAACAGCACACTGTCAGTTTCACTCACTGTACCTCTCTGTCCCTCAACTCAAGGATTGAAAATATGGAACAGCAAATTTGGTTTAGAACAGAACAGCACACTGTCAGTTTCACTCACTGTACCTCTCTGTCCCTCAACTCAAGGATTGAAAATATGGTTCAGCAAAATAATTTTAGAACAGAATAGCACACTGGCACTTTCCCTCACTGTACCTCTCTGTCCCTCAACTCAAGGATTGAAAATATGGAACAGCAAATTTGGTTTAGAACAGAACAGCACACTGTCAGTTTCACTCACTGTACCTCTCTGTCCCTCAACTCAAGGATTGAAAATATGGTCCAGCAAAATAGTTTTAGAACAGAATAGCACACTGACACTTTCCCTCACTGTACCTCTCTGTCCCTCAACTCAAGGATTGAAAATATGGAACAGCAAATTTGGTTTAGAACAGAACAGCACACTGTCAGTTTCACTCACTTTACCTCTCTGTCCCTCAACTCAAGGATTGAAAATATGGTTCAGCAAAATAGTTTTAGAACAGAATAGCACACTGACACTTTCCCTCACTGTACCTCTCTGTCCCTCAACTCAAGGATTGAAAATATGGAACAGCAAATTTGGTTTAGAACAGAACAGCACACTGTCAGTTTCACTCACTTTACCTCTCTGTCCCTCAACTCAAGGATTGAAAATATGGTTCAGCAAAATAGTTTTAGAATAGAATAGCACACTGACACTTTCCCTCACTGTACCTCTCTGTCCCTCAACTCAAGGATTGAAAATATGGAACAGCAAATTTGGTTTAGAACAGAACAACACACTGTCAGTTTCACTCACTTTACCTCTCTGTCCCTCAACTCAAGGATTGAAAATATGGTTCAGCAAAATAGTTTTAGAACAGAATAGCACACTGACACTTTCCCTCACTGTACCTCTGTGTCCCTCAACTCAAGGATTGAAAATATGGTTCAGCAAAATAGTTTTAGAACAGAATAGCACACTGACACTTTCCCTCACTGTACCTCTCTGTCCCTCAACTCAAGGATTGAAAATATGGTTCAGCAAAATAGTTTTAGAACAGAATAGCACACTGACACTTTCCCTCACTGTACCTCTGTGTCCCTCAACTCAAGGATTGAAAATATGGAACAGCAAATTTGGTTTAGAACAGCACACTGTCAGTTTCACTCACTGTACCTCTCTGTCCCTCAACTCAAGGATTGAAAATATGGAACAGCAAATTTGGTTTAGAACAGAACAGCACACTGTCAGTTTCACTCACTGTACCTCTCTGTCCCTCAACTCAAGGATTGAAAATATGGTTCAGCAAAATAATTTTAGAACAGAATAGCACACTGACACTTTCCCTCACTGTACCTCTCTGTCCCTCAACTCAAGGATTGAAAATATGGAACAGCAAATTTGGTTTAGAACAGAACAGCACACTGTCAGTTTCACTCACTGTACCTCTCTGTCCCTCAACTCAAGGATTGAAAATACGGTTCAGCAAAATAATTTTAGAACAGAATAGCACACTGACACTTTCCCTCACTGTACCTCTCTGTCCCTCAACTCAAGGATTGAAAATATGGAACAGCAAATTTGGTTTAGAACAGAACAGCACACTGTCAGTTTCACTCACTGTACCTCTCTGTCCCTCAACTCAAGGATTGAAAATATGGTTCAGCAAAATAATTTTAGAACAGAATAGCACACTGACACTTTCCCTCACTGTACCTCTCTGTCCCTCAACTCAAGGATTGAAAATATGGAACAGCAAATTTGGTTTAGAACAGAACAGCACACTGTCAGTTTCACTCACTGTACCTCTCTGTCCCTCAACTCAAGGATTGAAAATATGGTTCAGCAAAATAGTTTTAGAACAGAATAGCACACTGACACTTTCCCTCACTGTCCTACTCTGTCCCTCCTTACAAACAAGATTTAGCACAGAATAGCACACTGATAATTTCTACAAGTGTCCTTCCCTGTCCCTAAACTCAAGTATTGAAAATATGGAACAGCAAAATTGGTTTCGAACAGAATAGCACACTGACACTTTCCCTCACTGTACCTCTCTGTCCCTACAAACAAGATTTAGCACAAAATAGCACACTGACACTTTCCCTCACTGTACCTCTCTGTCCCTACAAACAAGATTTAGCACAAAATAGCACACTGACACTTTCCCTCACTGTACCTCTCTGTCCCTAAACTCAAGGATTGAAAATATGGTTCAGCAAGATTGGTTTAGAACAGAATAGCACACTGACACTTTCCCTCACTGTACCTCTCTGTCCCTACAAACAAGGATTAGCACAGAATAGCACACTGTCACTGACACTCTCCCTACCTATCCTTATCTGTCCCTAAACACAAGGAATCCAGGATTATGTAAAGGAAAAATAATGACACTGTCCCTGCCTATGCTTCTCTTCACCCTACTCCGGTCCGGAACACACTACACAAGGCCGCCGCGCTGGCGGCCTTGTATAGTGTGGGGCATGTACTAAACCCCCTCAGCAATAATTGGCCACAGGCATCCTGCCTGTGGCCAATCATTGCTCTCCTCGCTGCCGGCGCTGTGATTGGCCAAGCATGCGGGGTCACAGTGCATGCTTGGCCAATCACAGCGCCTGGATGACACTGCGATGGCGTAGTGCATTGTGGGCCGTTCGCGTCACTCGAATTTGGCGCGAACGGCCCAAATAGTTTGATCTTCGTCGAACGATCGAACAGCCGATGTTCGAGTCGAACGTATGTTCGACTCGAACACGAAGCTCATCCCTATAACTGACACTAAACTGAAATAAAAAGTAAAGGCTTGATGAAGGGAAGATGTATAGTCATTTTATTATATTGTAGACACACCCTTCTCTAATACTGCCTAAAAGGCATTCTGTCAAACTGACACCAAATAAATAATTATGGACTTTGGGTAACCTTATCTATATTATCTGAAATCTATCCCTGAAACTGAGAAAGTGAGAGCAGCTTTCATCCTAGCAACTCTGTGCAACTTGTACTGTCACACATACTGCTAGAAATGCTTTAGAGACAGCAATAGATCCGTATGAGTAAGTATGTTTTTTAAAGTCGCTTCCAGAACAAGGGGTAAGGGGATTATCTTCCAATTCGGACTTGTGTTCCAATGAAGACTGTCTAAAACTGAAACTATTCACATTGGAGAGGTTTCCTCTCATTTCCTGTGGCATCTCCAGGATCGAAAATAAAGGGAAATCTCCCCAATGGGACATACACAGCAGGAAATTATCTGACAAGGGTTTTACCCATCCATACTCTATCCAAATGAGAAATAAATGTTGCTTACAAACTTTAACCCTTTTGTTGCTGCTAAAATAAAGGTTGGGTTGGCAGCATTATTGACCTGTAATAAGACCCCCATCTGCTATCAAAGTGTTTGTTCACTATTGTGTCCCTTTCTTTAACTCTTTCGCTGCGAGGCCCTGTGCTCCATTTTGTACCCTCAAGTGGCCAGACCATTTTTGCAATTTTTCCTTTACTTTTTTATTTTTCACTTATAGCTTTCAGAGTTTGCAAAAGACCCCCCCCCCCAAACCATATATTTTCTGAAAGCACATGACCAATAGAATAAAAAGAAGGTCCTACTGATTTCTAAGGTCCCACGATATTTGCGCAAATGTTTATCAATTCAATATTTTTGCTAAAGATCCACTAAAATCATGATTAGCAGATAAATACACAGAAAATTTTACAAAATTCATACTAAATATAAAAGCTTAACCTGTATTAAGTTAATACATAACAAATATTTGTAACTTTTAAATTGCGCTTTTTTGCAAAATGGTGAAAATTGAACAGACCCAGTAGTGTAAATATCTAAACTTCTCTAAAAATCTGAAGGTTTTAATTTTTCCCTTACAGCTTTCAGAATTTGTGAAAGACCACCAAAACCATATATTTTCTGAAAGCATAGGATCAGTAGAATAAAAAGAAGGTGCTACTGATTTTTAAGGCCCAATAATATTTGCGCAAATGTTTACCAAAGCAATATGTTCGCTAAAAATACACTAAAATCTTTATTAGCAGATACAAATACAGCAAATTTTACAAAATTCCTGCTAGATTCCTTCTAAATATGAAAGCTTAACCTGTATTGAGTTAATAAATAACAAATGTTTGTAAATTTTAAATTGTGCCTTTTTGAGAAATAGTGAAAGTCAGACGTACGCAAAAGTCTCTTAGAAAATCTGGAGGTTTTCCTTTTCACTTACAGCTTTCATTATTAGTGCACATAAACACAACATAACTTACAAAATTCCTGCTAAATTACACCCCCCCCCCGGTTCGGTTTGCACCAGAACCTGAGAACGGACCGAAGGTTTGCGCAAACTTTAGAACCCTATTAAAGTCTATGGGACTTAAATGTTCAAAATCAAAAGTGCTAATTATAAAGGCTAATATACAAGCTATTGTCCTAAAAAGGGTTTGGGGACCCGGGTCCTGCCCCAGGGGACATGTATCAATGCAAAAATAAGTTTTAAAAACGGAAGTTTTTTCGGGAGCAGTGATTTTAATGATGCATAAAGCGAAAAAAAAAGTGAAATATTCCTTTAAATATTGTACCTGGGGGGTGTCTATAGTATGCCTGTGAAGTGGCACATGTTTCCCATGTTTAGAACTGTCCCTGCACAAAATGACATTTCTAAAGGAAAAAAAGTAATTTAAAACTGCTTGCGGCTTTAATGTAATGTCTGGTCCCGGCATATGGATGAAAATCATTGAGAAAAATGGCATGGGTACCCCCCCCCCCCCCCCAGCCCATTACCAGCCCCTTTGGGTCTTGTATGGGTATTAAGGGGAATCCTGCACCCAAATTAAAAAAACGAAAGGCGTGGGGCCCCCAGGCCCTATATACTCTCTGAACAGCAGTATACAGGCGGTGCAAACAAGACAGGGACTGTAGGTTTGTTGTTACGTCAAATCTGTTTGTAATTTTGAACTGGTACATTTTTAAAGTGTAGCTCCAGCCAAAAAATCTGTTTTAAGCTTTTTGGAAAACATAGGGAAGGGTTATCACCCTTGTAACAATTGTTTTGCTGTCTGTGCACCTGTTTAGAATATTTCACCTCACTTTCTGTCCCAATGACAAATGTTTTTTGAAAATTTTGGGTTTTTATTGAAACAAGGATTGGTGATAAAGCATCAGTGGAGAGGAGATATCTTTTTCCCATATTAACTCTCACAGGAGAGAATTTCCCTTCCTAGGGGTAGATTTCCTCTCACTTCCTGTTGTCTTCTTCCGTTTGCAAGTAGGAGTCGTTTGTAAGTTGGATGTTTGAAAGTAGGGGTCTGCCGTATATACTCTGCAGAAATTTGACCCTTAGGTGTTGGTGTTGCCACAACACTGTAAGCCCTCACAGTTACTCTTGGTGGGTGCTGGAACGCCCTGCTGTGAACTATTATATCAAGAATTGTAATTACATGCCATTGTTGAACAGTGGTAGGAAAAATTGGGCCTTTGGTGGTGGTGCTGGTGCCACAACACTGTAAGTCCTCACAGTTACTCCTGGTGGGCGCATGAATGGGCCCTGCTGTGAAATATTAGCTCAAGAATTGTAATTACATGCCCCTGTTGAACAGGGGCATAAAAATTGGGCCTCTAGGCACTGGTGCCACAACACTGCAACCCCTCACAGATACTCTAGTTGGAGCACAGGAATGAGCCCTGCTGCAAAGTATTTCTTCAAAAATTGTAATTACACGCCTCTGTTAAACAGGGGCTGAAAAATTGGGCCTTAGGCACTGGTGCCACAACACTGCATCCCCTCACAGATACTCTAGTTGGAGCGCAGGAATGAGCCCTGCTGCAAAGTATTGCATCAAAAATTTTATTTACACGCCCCTGTTAAACAGGGGCTGAAAAATTGGGCCTTAGGCACTGGTGCTGGTGCCACAACACTGCATCCCTTCACAGATACTCTAATTGGAGCGCAGGAATGAGCCCTGCTGCAAAGTATTGCATCAAAAATTGTATTTACACACAGGCAGTCTTGAAGGGATCTGACATTTCAAAAAAAATTATTCGGTTACATCAGCATCAGATGCTTGGTAGCTGGTGGTGATCCAAGACTGATTCATTTTTATGAAGGTCAGTCAATCGACCGAGTTGGTGGACAGGCCCACCCTGTGATCGATTACAAAGCCTCCAGCAGCACTGAATGTGCGTTCCGCAGGATGCAGGACAGGCCAGTAGCTCAATTGCATACTGTGCAAGCTCTTGCCAGTGATCCATCCTCAAGACCCAGTAACCCAGAGGATTTTCGGTGGGAAAGGTGTCCAAGTCTGATCTTGCCCCTAGGTATTCCTGCACCATGTAAATCAGATGCTGACGATGGTTGCTGGAACCGATCATACCTTAGGGCTGCGGACTATAAAATGGTTTGAACGCATCGGTCAGACGGCCACCTTCTCCACCGCTCCTTCTTTGACTGACCGAAGCCTCAGCAACACGTTGTCCAGGACCAGGAATTTGTAACCTCCCAGTCTCTGGGAACGCGCTGCACAGACCTTTCTGCAAGGCCTCCCGAAGATGTTTCATCCTCTGCTACCTCTGCGACGGCAAGATAAGGTCCGCAACCTTACCCTTGTAACGTGGATCAAGGAGGGTTGCCAGCCAGTAATGATCCCTCTCCTTGATACAAGGATCCTTCCGCAGGCTTTGCAGGATCAGGGAGGCCATGCGAGAGGTCCGCTTTGTTCTTTGGTGTGGGTCTTTTAGGTGTGCTTGCCAACAAACTGCATGGCAGGTCGACATATGTCTGATCAAGCATGTGGTGCCCAAGCGGTGATGTTTTGGCCACGCGAGATACGCCTGAGACATACTGTATGTTGCAAATAGCAGCGCTGCGATCTGATGCACTCGTCTCAAAAAAGGCCCACACCAAAGAACTTTTGGAATAACGCGCAGAGACAGCAGCGTCCTGCACATGCAGAGCTCTGTGGTATGATGCTGTCGGTGTGCTGCCCTTAAGCTGGCCCCTGGAGGGCATCCTGCCTCATTGGAGATGTACCGCCTCCTCCTCCTCCTCCTCCTCTCTCCTATCAGGCACTCACGTAGAGTCTGTGACCTCATCATCCCCTCCCTCCTCATCACTGTAGCAATCCTGGCAGTATGCTGCAGTTGGGGGAACATGACTGCCAGATTGCTGTCCTTCTTGGGCACCCCCTCTCTCTGGGCTCACGTTACTGCCTTCCTCTAGCTGGGTACCATCACTGGAGCCTTTAAAACGCTGGGCATCCTCCTGGAGCATGTACCCAACACTGTGGTCAAACAGTTTGGAGGACTCCTCAGGAGGACATGGTGGGGCTAGGGAATGAGTGACTGATGCCATTGAGCTGAGGGAAGAGGCCGCTTTGGTGGCTGCTTTGCCAGACAAAGTACCCTGAGCCAGGGTGGGAGAGGATGAGGAGGATGAGGACGGCTTGGTCATCCACTCTACCAAGTGTTTGGCATGTTGCGGCTCAACACGGCCAGCTGATGAAAAAAAGGACAAGCATGTCCCACGGCCACGTGCTGATGAGGATGCACCGTGTCCACGACCAGCACTGTTGCCTCTAGACACAGAGCCTGCTTGCTAGGCTTGTGCAATTCGTTTCGTAACGAATTGAAATTCGTCCGAATTTAGCAACTTTCGGACATTCGGAAGCATTCGAATTTCCGAACAAAGCAATTACGAATAAGACCGAATCCGAAATAAATTATACCGCAAATAGCGAATGCCCGAATGTCTTTGGCATAATTCGTTATGAAAAAGTTACGAATGTACGAATCCATACGAAGCACAATAACACTCACTCTGCTCTGCTCTCTGCTTCTCCCACACCGTGCTGAACTCCCTCTCAAAATGGTGTACAGGGGCGGAGGTTATAGCCGCATGTAAAAAACAAAAGTAAAATACGAGATTTCGAATCCATTCGAAGCACAATAACACTCTGCTCTGCTCTCTGCTTCTCCCTCACCGTGCTGAACCCTCTCAAAATGGTGTACAGGGGCGGAGCCTATAGCCGCATGTAAAAAACAAAAGTAAAATACGAGATTTCGAATCGTTACAAATAACCGCTATGTATTTAGAAAAGTACAAATCCATTCGAAGCACATTAGGCATAATAGGCAGCGTCGTTGTGAGAGAGACACGGAAAATTACGAATCAACGAACCCAAAAAAAGTTACGAAAGTAGGAGTTGTGTCCAGAATCAACGAAAAACAACGTACTCTACCGAAAGTACGAATTATAAAGCAACAAAAAATTCAACGAAAAATGTCGCTTGCAAAAATACGAATGAGTCCGAACACGAAAAATCCCGTCTAGCAAAATTACGAATGATTACGAATCAACAGGACCGGAAAGAAACGAACCGAAACGGAACAAATTTTTCCGTTGTGCACAAGTCTACTGCTTGCCCTCTTTTATTGGCTCTTGACTGTCTGCCTCTCCTTGTTTTCCTTCCAGACATACTAATGGCCTGCAGTGAGATGTAGCTGCACAAAGGTGGGATGTGTATATATATATATATATATATATATATATATATATATATATATATATATATATTGTGAGGGGGTTAGCTCGGCAGCGGGTGTGTGTGACCCCCGGGATGGGCTCCCCACACAAAAACAGGCCCAGCAAACGGAGGTTGTGGTTTTCAAAATCAAAAAGGTGCGGTTTATTTTCTATTTACAGTGACAAAACACAGCAAAGCAAAAGAAACATAAATAAAATAAATCCTGGTCAACTTGACCTCTAAGTAAACATACAGGTTTCCTAACTAACAACTGGGATCAGCCTAGTGCTGTCCTAGTCCCTAAGTCCCTGGTTTTAAATGTCCAAGCAAATAGCCACACAGGCTTTGTCTCACCGCACAGGGGTTCACTCTCCCTAGACAGTCCACACAGGTCTGGGTCCAGGCATGAGCAAACACCTAATGAAGCTGGGAGTTCTTATAGAGGCCTAAATGAGCTGACAAGCTTCAGCTGGTCTCATCAACTCCCTGTCTGCACGACGCCCCACACTCTCCCTAGAGGTATGAGTCATCCATGAGCCCACTAGCCTCAGCTGGGCTTATACAACTCTCCATCTAGTTGTATAAGTCGGCGTAAAGCCTGAATCTGGGCGAAATATATCTACCCCCCTGGATGCAACCAGGTGACTTTACCTTCCTGCTGTCACATACCCCCCCCCTCTTGTTTTAACCTCGGGGTTGGAACACCAGCAATCAGGCATTCATGTACTCGAGACAAAGCATCCACATTCCCCATTTGAACGCCAGGGCGATGCTTTACTGTGAAGTTGAATTCCTGGAGGGCCAGGAACCACCTATTCACTCTTCTATTTGTTTCCTTGTTTTGAGCCATCCACTTTAACGGAGCGTGATCCGTAACCATGTCAAAGTGCCTACCTAGCAGGTAGTACCGAAGGGAATCTAGAGCCCACTTCACCGCTAAACACTCCTTTTCAACGGTGGCGTAATTTACCTCATGGGACTTCAACTTCCTGCTGAGGTAAATGACTGGGTGCTCTTCCCCGTTCCAGACCTGGGACAATACTGCTCCTAACCCCACATCTGACGCATCACTTTGTACGACAAAGTCTTTAGAGAAGTTGGGTGAGTACAACACTGGCTGGCTACATAAGGCTTGTTTCAAGAATTGGAATGCTGCCTCAGCCTCGGGGGTCCATTTAATCATGACCGACCCTTTCCCCTTCGTCAGGTTGGTTAGGGGCACAGCCTTAGAAGCAAAGTGGGGAATGAATCGCCGATAATACCCAGCGATTCCCAGAAAGGCTCGTACCTGCTTCTTGCTGTTGGGACGTGGCCAACTCTGGATGGCCTCGACTTTGTTGAGTTGGGGTTTTATTACTCCCCTCCCAATGGTGTACCCAAGATATTTGGCCTCCTCCTGCCCAATGGTACACTTCTTGGGGTTAGCCGTAAACCCCGCTTCCCGAACAGAGTCCAGGACTGCTTGCACTTTTGGCAGATGTGAGGCCCAATCTGTGCTATGGACAATTACGTCATCCAGGTAAGCCGCAGCATACTTCCGATGGGGCCTCAGCATCTGTTCCATTTTCCTCTGGAATGTGGCCGGCGCATTCTGTAACCCGAACGGCATTCTTTTATATTGGAACGCCCCGTCTGGGGTTACAAATGCGGTTTTCTCTTTGGCCGACTTGGCCAGGGGGATTTGCCAATACCCTTTTGTGAGGTCAAGAGTCGTCATGTATCGGGCTGTTCCCAGCCGGTCGATCAACTCATCTATACGTGGCATGGGGTAGGTGTCAAATTTTGTAACTTTGTTCAACTGACGAAAATCGTTACAAAATCGCCAGCTCCCATCCGGTTTAGGCACCAACACAATGGGACTAGACCAATCACTTTGGGACTCCTCTATCACCCCTAAGTTCAGCATTTTCTGTACTTCCTCCCGTATTGCCTCCCGTCGGGCCTCTGGGATCCGATAGGGTTTTAACTTCACCCTTTCACCGGGCGGGGTAATGATGTCATGCTCTACCCCAGATGTTTGTCCCGGCAGCTCAGAGAATACCTCCTTGTTGCGAAGCACAAACTCCTTAACCTCCTGTTGTTGGGGTTGTGACAAGGTGGCTGCTATTCCAACCTCAGGAATCACGCAACCAGTTTGAGCTGGTGACCAAGTGTCTGCGACTAGGGACTCTCTATCCCTCCAGGCTTTCAACAGATTAACGTGATAGATCTGTTCGGGCTTTCGCCTTCCTGGTTGTCTGACCTTGTAATTCACTTCGCTCACTTTTTCCATTATCTCATAGGGGCCTTGCCATTTGGCAAGGAATTTACTTTCAACCGTAGGGACAAGTACCAGTATCCTATCCCCCGGGGAAAAGGTACGGGTCTTGGCTCCACGGTTGTACACTCTCTGCTGTGCTAACTGCGCTTGGGCCAAATGTTCCTTCACGATGGGCATTACCTGTGCAATTCGGTCTTGCATCAGGGCGACATGCTCAATCACACTCCTGTGGGGAGAACTCTCACTTTCCCAAGTTTCCTTGGCAATATCCAACAGCCCTCTTGGGTGTCTCCCATACAGTAACTCAAAGGGGGAGAATCCCGTAGAGGATTGGGGCACCTCCCTAATAGCAAACATCAGATAAGGAAGTAGACAGTCCCAATCCTTTCCATCTCTATCCACCACTTTCTTCAACATTTGTTTTAGGGTTTTGTTGAATCTTTCAACCAGCCCATCGGTTTGGGGGTGATACACAGATGTACGTAATTGCGTCACTTTGAACAATTTACACAGCTCCTTCATAACCCGGGACATAAAGGGTGTACCTTGGTCCGTAAGCAGTTCTTTACAAATACCCACCCGGCTAAACACAAGAGATAGCTCTTTGGCTATGGTTTTGGCCGAGGTATTTCGGAGAGGGATCGCTTCTGGATAACGGGTGGCATAGTCCATTATAACTAATATGTACTGGTGCCCCCTAGCGGACTTGATTATAGGCCCTACCAAATCCATGGCGATCCTCTCAAACGGGACCTCAATGATGGGTAGAGGGACCAGCGGGCTACGGAAATGTGGCATCGGGGCCGACCTCTGACACACAGGGCAGGAGGAACAATAATTTTCTATGTCCTTCATCACCCCCGGCCAATAGAATCTCTGTAATACCCTCTCTCGGGTTTTCTCTGTCCCCAGATGACCTCCAAGAATGTGCCCATGGGCCAACTCCAACACCAACTTTCTGTAAGGTTTGGGCACCACAAGCTGCTCAACGGTTTCTTCTGCCCTTTTTGCCACCCGATACAGTAGGTCCTTCTCTACGCTGAAGTATGGGTAAGTGCAGGTATTATCTGGGTTCACTAACTCGCCATCTATTTTCACTACGTTTTCCCGTGCCTTTATTAGGGCGGGGTCTTTCAACTGTTCTGTGGCAAAGTTTTCCCTGTGAACCTCAAGATCAGAAAACTCCACAGACGGTAGGTTTTCGTCTGAGGAGGTGGGCTCCTCTCCAGTTTCTTGAGTCTCCCCTGCCAATACTGATAAGGGAAATTCCGGAGAGTCCTCACCACTCTCAGGGGAGTTCTGGCTATCACATTCCTGGTACATAGGGGCACCAGTGGGGGGCTCAGGATCATCCCACAGTTCCCAGAACTTCGGAAAATCCCTTCCCACAATGGCGTCATGCGGTAACTGAGATATAAGCCCACTGGATGAGAGAGGGTACCTTTGGGGGTCTCGAAACACACTGTAGTCACTGGATACTCTCGGGTGTCCCCATGCACACAAATAACAGCTACCTTGCTATTCCCAAAGACCTCTGTTTTAACTAACTCAGCCTTTATCAGGGTCACAAGGCTACCTGAATCCAGCAATACCACAACATTTCTACCATTAACACACATTTTGCATAAATGTTTCTCAGTTCCTCGAATGGCAGTGCATGCGACTGTCGCACACAGCGACTGACGTCTGCCCATCAGAAAGTCACACTGCATGGGTTCCTCCACAACCGGGCAATTGGCTGCAATATGTCCCGCTTGCCGGCAGCGGTAGCAAACGATCCTTCTTGCCGCCTCTTGAGCCGCTGATTTCCCAGGCTGTTCTAGCCAAACTTGGGGTAGAGCTCCCACCCTCTCACTCTCTCCACCCTCACCCCTTGGAATCCTCTTATCCGCCCCTGGGGATGGTCTGGTCTTAGGGTGGAAAGTCCGAGTGTCTCTGGAAGAGGCCGTCAGGTTCTCTGTAGCCAAGTATTTCTCCACACGATCCACAAGACCATCGGCCGTCTCTGGGTCTCCATGGCTTACCCACTTTTGGATGGCAGTAGGAAGAGCTCTCAAAAACCGATCCATTACAACACGTTCCACAATCTTTGGTGCGGACAAAGTCTCTGGCTGTAGCCACTTTCTGCTCAGGTGAATGAGATCATACATTTGAGACCTGGGGGGTTTCCCAAGCTGGAAAGTCCAGTTATGCACACGCTGAGCCCGGACAGCCTGGGTGACACCCAGCCTTGCCAAAATTTCAGCTTTTAGCATCACATAGTCTTTTGCTTGGTTAGGCTCTAGGTCATAGTAAGCTTTCTGCGATTCACCAGTTAACAGAGGAGCCACCAGTCCAGCCCACTGCTCCTCAGGCCACTTTTCTCTTTCAGCGGTCCTTTCAAATGTGGTCAAAAATACCTCTGGATCATCCTCTCCAGTCATTTTTGTCAATAAACGACTCACCCCAAAGGACGCGGTATTAGTGGGACGGCTTTCCTCACTGGTCTGCGGACGTTGCTGCATTACTGCTTCCATTTGTTGTAGTCTCTGCT
Source organism: Rana muscosa (assembly GCA_029206835.1). Taxonomy (NCBI): domain Eukaryota; kingdom Metazoa; phylum Chordata; class Amphibia; order Anura; family Ranidae; genus Rana; species Rana muscosa. The sequence goes on along the minus strand of CM055122.1, from coordinate 1,019,248,631 downwards.
CTTGCTTCTGTAACAGGTCTATGAAGCGGGCCTCAGATTGCTGCTGGGCTTGTTGCTGAGCTTCCAGACTCTGTTGGTGAGCTTGCTGCTGGGCTGCAAGGCTCCTTTGTAAACCTGCATTTGTCTGCTGTTGATTGGCATTTGCTAGAGCCAGCTGTTTCAGTATCTCCTCCATGCTGGCTTAAAAAAAACTGCCACTGGTTCTCCACCAACTGTGAGGGGGTTAGCTCGGCAGCGGGTGTGTGTGACCCCCGGGATGGGCTCCCCACACAAAAACAGGCCCAGCAAACGGAGGTTGTGGTTTTCAAAATCAAAAAGGTGCGGTTTATTTTCTATTTACAGTGACAAAACACAGCAAAGCAAAAGAAACATAAATAAAATAAATCCTGGTCAACTTGACCTCTAAGTAAACATACAGGTTTCCTAACTAACAACTGGGATCAGCCTAGTGCTGTCCTAGTCCCTAAGTCCCTGGTTTTAAATGTCCAAGCAAATAGCCACACAGGCTTTGTCTCACCGCACAGGGGTTCACTCTCCCTAGACAGTCCACACAGGTCTGGGTCCAGGCATGAGCAAACACCTAATGAAGCTGGGAGTTCTTATAGAGGCCTAAATGAGCTGACAAGCTTCAGCTGGTCTCATCAACTCACTGTCTGCACGACGCCCCACACTCTCCCTAGAGGTATGAGTCATCCATGAGCCCACTAGCCTCAGCTGGGCTTATACAACTCTCCATCTAGTTGTATAAGTCGGCGTAAAGCCTGAATCTGGGCGAAATATATCTACCCCCCTGGATGCAACCAGGTGACTTTACCTTCCTGCTGTCACAATATATATATATACTGATTATACTGCAGCTAGCAGAATCAACTGCCTGCTGTGGTATTAGTATGAAAACACCAGCAATTGTCTTCAGTTAGTTTTAGGTGCACACTGTTCAGAGGACACAGTACACTAACTGAAAATACTTGCAGCTCCCTGCCTGTGGTATTTGTATGAGAACACCGGCAATTCTATTGAGGTAAGCTTTAGGTGCACACTGTGCAAAGGACACTAAAGCAAAAGACTGCAGCTCCCTGCCTGTATTTGTATCAGAACACCAGCAATTGTATTGAGGTAAGCTTTAGGTGCACACTGTGCAAAGGACACTAAAGCAAAATACTGCAGCTCCCTGACTGTATTTGTATCAGAACACCAGCAATTGTATTGAGGTAAGCTTTAGGCGCACACTGTGTAAAGGACACTAAAGCAAAATACTGCAGCTCCCTGACTGTATTTGTATCAGAACACCAGCAATTGCATTGAGGTAAGCGTTAGGTGCACACTGTGAAAAGGACACTAAAGCAAAATACTGCAGCTCCCTGCCTGTATTTGTATCAGAACACCAGCAACTGTATTGAGGTAAGCTTTAGGTGCACACTGTGCAAAGGACACTAAAGCAAAATACTGCAGCTCCCTGCCTGTATTTGTATCAGAACACCAGCAATTGTATTGAGGTAAGCGTTAGGTGCACACTGTGAAAAGGACACTAAAGCAAAATACTGCAGCTTCCTGCCTGTATTTGTTTTAGAACACCAGCAATTGTATTGAGGTAAGCGTTAGGTGCACACTGTGCAAAGGACACTAAAGCAAAATACTGCAGCTCCCTGACTGTATTTGTATCAGAACACCAGCAATTGTATTGAGGTAAGCGTTAGGTGCAGACTGTGAAAAGGACACTAAAGCAAAATACTGCAGCTCCCTGCCTGTATTTGTATCAGAACACCAGCAATTGTATTGAGGTAAGCTTTAGGTGCACACTGAATACTTAGGACTGTGTGATATTTCAGTTTTCATTTCTTCTGATCATCCTTGAGATGGTTCTACACCTTCATTGGAGTCCAGCTGTGTTTGATTATACTAATTGGACTTGATTAGGAAAGCCAGACACCTGTCTATATAAGACCTTACTGCTCACAGTGCATGTCGGAGAAAATGAGAATCATGAGGTCAAAGGAACTGCCTGAAGAGCTCAGATACAGAATTGTGGCAAGGCACAGATCTGGCCAAGGTTACAAAAAAATTGTGCTGCATTTAAGGTTCCTAAGAGCACAGTGGCCTCCATAATCCTTAAATGGAAGACGTTTGGGATGACCAGAACCCTTCCTAGAGCTGGCCGTCTGGCCAAACTGAGCTATCGGGGGAGAAGGGCCTTGGTGAGAGAGGTAAAGAAGAACCCAAAGATCACTGTGGCTGAGCTCCAGAGATGCAGTCGGGAGATGGGAGAAAGCCGCAGCCCTCCACCAGTCAGGGCTTTATAGCAGAGTGGCCCGACGGAAGCCTCTCCTCAGTGCAAGACACATGAAAGCCTGCATGGAGTTTGCTAAAAAACACCTGAAGGACTCCAAGATGGTGAGAAATAAGATTCTCTGGTCCAATGAGACCAAGATAGAACTTTTTGGCCTTAATTCTAAGCGGTATGTGTGGAGAAAACCAGGCACTGCTCATCACCTGTCCAATACAGTCCCAACAGTGAAGCATGGTGGTGGCAGCATCATGCTGTGGGGGTGTTTTTCAGCTGCAGGGACAGGATGACTGGTTGCAATCGAGGGAAAGATGAATGTGGCCAAGTACAGGGATATCCTGGACGAAAACCTTCTCCAGAGTGCTCAGGACCTCAGACTGGGCCGAAGGTTTACCTTCCAACAAGACAATGACCCTAAGCACACAGCTGAAATAACGAAGGAGTGGCTTCACAACAACTCCGTGACTGTTCTTGAATGGTCCAGCCAGAGCCCTGACTTAAACCCAATTGAGCATCTCTGGAGAGACCTAAAAATGGCTGTCCACCAACGTTTACCATCCAACCTGACAGAACTGGAGAGGATCTGCAAGGAGGAATGGCAGAGGATCCCCAAATCCAGGTGTGAAAAACTTGTTGCATCTTTCCCAAAAAGACTCATGGCTGTATTAGATCAAAAGGGTGCTTCTACTAAATACTGAGCAAAGGGTCTGAATACTTAGGACCATGTGATATTTCACTTTTTCTTTTTTAATAAATTTGCAAAAATTTCAACAATTCTGTGTTTTTCTGTTAATATGGGGTGCTGTGTGTACATTAATGAGGAAACAAATTTACTTAAATGATTTTAGCAAATGGCTGCAATATAACAAAGAGTGATAAATGTAAGGAGGTCTGAATACTTTCCGTACCCACTGTATATCCTCTACACACTGTAACTACAGCTAACTGACTTGCCTGCCTGCTCTATCTAACTGAAATCAAATTACACTGTCTCTCTCTCTGTCTCTTTCCTTTAACCAAAGCCGCAACACACTACACAAGGCCGCCAAGCCAGCGGTCTTATATAGTGTGGGGCGTGTACCTACTCCTCTGAGCCATGATTGGCCAAAGCCACCCTGGCTTTGGCCAATTACGGCTCTCTGTACTTACGGCGCTGTGATTGGCCAAGAATGTGAGTCATAGTGCATGCTTGGCCAATCATCAGCCAGCAATGCACTGCGATGCTGCAGTGAATTATGGGCCGTGACGCGCCACTCGAATTTGGCGCGAACAGCCCATAATGTTCTAAATTCGGCGAACAGCTGAACAGGCGATGTTCGAGTCGAACATGGGTTTGACTCAAACTCGAAGCTCATCCCTACTACTAAAGCATCGTTCACATGTGGCATACTAAAGTGTGGGGGGCTATGTTTACCCACATGGGGATGCACAGGTGTTCTGTGCATTCCTGTACAGGCAGTCTCATTTATGTCAATTGGGATGCCTATCTGCACAGGCATAGCTGCTGTTCCCAATCTGACATCCGTGTGGGTGTGGGTACATGACCCTGAACACAGACAGTGTGAGCTCAGGGACTTCCATGCAGACTTACAATAAAATTGGGAGCAATGGCTTTGTTGGTGCAGTTGCTACTTTCCAAATGACATCAATGGGACGGCCTGCACAGAGATGCACGGAACATCTGTGCATTCCTGTAAAGGTACGCTGTGTATGCCCTGTGTGAACAAAGCCCTAGGCCCCTTTTACAGAAGCAGACTGATCGGGTCTACCTGTCCATTTTTCAGGCGGGCCCAATCGGACCACCCATTGTTCTTTGTAGATAGGCTGTTGAAAATGGACATTTGTCTGTTTACACCTGCCTGCATCCGATCCAGTCCAGTCCACTAAAAACAGATGGATGAGTATTTCATTCCCCATCCATCTAGTAGATCGGATAGTATCCGATGGAAATGGACAGGCGATCTGTTTCCATCCGACCGCCCCATAGAGAACAGCAGGCTGTGTCCGTGTCTGCTTTGCATCAGCGGAGTGGACACGGACCTGTCATCCGCCTGCTCAGCGGGGATCAGCAAACAGATCCCCTGCTGAGCAGGCAGATCTGCTTGACATAGTCTGCTTCATGTGAAAGGGATCTTACCAGGAGCCGGTCCATTAGAAGGTACTGGGGCGCGGCTCCCCTGCAGGGCGCCGGACTCATACATTTGTATGAGTTTTTTTTAAGCCACATGATTACAGCCCGAGGCTCTAATTGGCTTGAAAAATGTTGGGCTCGGGGCACAGAGCATTGCACCCCGAACCCACCCACTTGTGACATTAGTGAATTAAAATTCGCTATCGTCTTCCGGCTTCTCCTCCTGGCCAATTTAGGACAGATTGGGATGGCCAGGAGGAGAAGCTGAGGAAGCCATGGAGGGGTAAGTGCGGGGGGGCATCACTGTGGAAGGGTGAGTGCAGGCGGACCTGGGGGGTCTTTCTATATTTGTGTTTTTTTTTTTACTTTTTTCAACAGTTATTTTTCTTTGTGGGGGGGGGGGTGTTGGTGAGATATCAGAGGTCTAAACAGACCCCCATATCTCTTTTTTTGAGACAGAGAAAGGGACCTTTTCTCTGCAGCACTCATAAAATGACAGTCTGATACATAGGGGGTTATTTACTAAAGGCAAATCCACTTTGCACTGTGCACTTAAAATTGCACGGAAAGTGCACTTGGAAGTGCAGTCGCTGTAGATCCGAGGGGGTCATGCAGGGAGAAGAAAAAACAGCATTTTAGCTTGCACATGATTGGATGATAAAATCAGCAGAGCTTCCCCGCGTTTCAGATCTACCCCTCAGATTTACAGTGACTGCACTTCCAAGTGCAATTTCAAGTGCACTTTGCACTTTTAGTGCAAAGTGGATTTGCCTTACGTAAATAACCCCCATAGTAACACTAGCGGTTACTACATATCAGCTGTCAGTGGATATGGGAGCGATCACTGCCTATATCCACTGTACTACAGGGGGAGCTTAGTAAACACATGTTTACCAAGCCCCAAACTCCCCCCTCCCCCCCTGCGATCCCCAGTCTGTCAGATTGACGGAGATCAATGCGGCCAGCATCTGAAGGCTGCGGGAAGGGAAAGAGAGATGCCGCTGTAGCAGGCATGGATCGGGGGTACGGGGGCCGGTACTGGGGGTGATGGACCCCCCCAAGCCCCATGCAGCAGCTGAAGCCGGCGGGAGCTGCAGTGGAGGGATGCCGACTTCTAAAGGTAGCTGCAGGGGAACCCTTACATGGGGGGTCTGATTGGGTGGGGGGGGGTGATCAGTGCTGGGGGGGAGAACGGGGATGAAGGATGGGGAAGGAGAGTGTGGGGAGGCAGTTTAAGGTGAAAGTTAGCGGCGGGAGGTATAGAAGCAGAGGTCACATTTCAGGTTAATAACTCTAATCAACGGGTTGTAATACGCTGATCAGAGTTATAGAATTGTTCAGCAGAGTCTGCTGAACAATTCTGATATAAGCTTATGGTCATTGAAGTGACCATAAGCTTATAGGAGAGGGAGAAATTAGGTCTATATGGTAGGGTGACCAGACATCCCCGGTTTCAGGGGACAGTCCCCGGATTGAAGACACTGTCCCTGGACCAAGTCTGTCCCCGGTTTTGTCCCCAGATTGGATTTGAACAGGGGCTGGGGCAAATTCAAAGACAGTCAGTGCAGAATTAAAAATAAAAATTCTGAATTACACACCACCGCTCCACCGTACCTACTAGCTTAGGGGGGTGTATTTTTTCCATGATCTGTGCCCCTTTCTGATGATCATGTGCTGGTCGGAGCAGAGGGACCATTTCTTCAGTTTCGGGTGCATGCCCATTCAGCTCCGCTCGCATGTTCTTCTGCCTTGGCTCAAGTCCCGGCCAGCCACCTGCCTGCTTATCTCCTTGCCTTCCCTAGCGGAGTGATCTTCCTCCGCTCCCCACCCAGTAGTACCTGGGGCCCGGAGAGTAAGACTTGAGAGTAGGGTGACCACATTTCCGAACTACCATTCAGGGACACCCTCCCTTCCCAAAAATCAGCTTGTGCTGTAATGAATCACAGCACAGTGATTGGACTCAAGAGGCGGGATTTATGATTTCTCCTATCACAAACAGGGGGCGGGATTGTGCTCCTCCAGGCATTCCTGGCCAGGACAAGTACTGTCAGTGAGTAAAGCGGTGATGTGGCGGATTGGCCCAGGGGGTGGCTGTGTCAGTTTCATTCCGGGACACTGTATTGTCCTTGAATAAATGTGCCCGGGACAGACCTGCAAAATGCGGAACTGTCCCGGGCAATCCGGGACACGTGGTCACCCTACTTGAGAGGCTGTGAGGCGGGCAGGGGGCGTGCGGCAGTAACGGGCAGAGAGAGGCAGCTGAGTTCAGCTGACGGCATCCAGCAGCAGGAACAGAGGGGAAGCGGATCCGATCGTAAGGCTGCCAGTGCGTTCAAGGCTTCAACACAGGAGTGCTTCGGGGGTGTCTGTGAATAGACTACATTGTACTGTGTCTGTCTCTCTGGCATCATGGATGGTATCAGAACTCACAGGCAGCAGGCACTCTATCATAGCTCTGTCTGGCTCTGTCACAGTGTGTCACATAACATGTCTGCTGGGTGCTGATTTTGGTAACTTATTGGTCATATGTATCAGCACCCAGCAGCCATGTTAAGTGAAACACTGTGACAGAGCCAGCCAGAGACATGATAGAGTGCCTTCTGCCTGTGAGTTATCATAATGCTGATGATGTTAACCAGTTGCTGATCGCCTGAGAGCAGATTTACTACTACAGGACAGCCGCGCTGCGCAGGATCACGTATATACGTCATCCTGCATTTATGGGTATGAGAGCCAATCAGCGGCTCGGGCAGACTCGATGTCCACCAGTACTCGCTAATCGTTATGTTAAAAGACAGAACTGTGGTCTGCCTATGTAAACACGGCAGATTGCCGTTCTATGCCTTCCCTTAGTAAAAGCACCTCCCCACAGTGAAAAAACACTTGTTAGGCACATATTTAACCCTTTGATTGCCTCTGATGTTATCCCCTTCCCAGCCAGTGTCATTAGTACAGTGACAGTGCATATTTTTAGCACTGATAACTGTATTAGTGTCACTGGTTCTCACAAAGTGTCAGTGTCCAATTTGTCCACCGCAATATCGCAGTCCAGCTATGAGTCGCTAATCGCCGCCATTACTAGTAAAAAAAAAAATGTCCCCAGGTTTCATTTAAAAAATCTGGTCACCTTACTATACGGTGTACGGCCTTGGCCACCTGCGGGCACTTTTTAGGTCCGTACAGCAGTGAAAGAGTTAAACTAGAAGACAGGGTGCTGTCAGTTTCTATATCCATTCAGTTCTACTTGCGTGAAATTGTTTTTATGGGTTTTTGAGGCTGAATTGTGTCCTCGTACTAGACTGATCTGTATAAAGAAAGAAATGATTTGTGCTTCAGCTTTTAGTTTATATATAGAAATGAGTTTGTTCTTGAGATCTTTAGGTGGATGCACATTCACATGAGGTCTGTTTTCCGCTGGTTCTGGATTAGTCCTTAAACTGATAAAAATTATTGCTAAAAATTCTTTATCATAGCACAGGCATTATGAATAATATGTGGGTATAAGGACTGCGGAATGTTTACAGTGTATACAGTATGCATGCTCAGGCTCTATTTAACTATGCTGCTTTAAAGTATTACTAAACCCAGGACCCTGCATTCACTATATCTTGCCTCCCACAGTACACAGAACATGAAAATGCAATTATTTTAGTAAATATAAACTGATAAATACTTTTTCTCATCAGCAGTATATAGCAGTCTTGTGATTTCTATCAGTTCCTGGTGAAGCTTGTAGGAGGAGTTTTCATACTGCACTGAGCTGTCCAATGAGGCTGCAGGGCTCCTGACCCTCTGTCTGGACATGTCTGGACAGTGCTGATTGGCCCTGTGCTGATCCCATGCACTCTCCCAAGAAAAAGAAAAAAAACCTCTCTAGCAATAAACACCAATCTGAGCATGTGCAGCCTGACTCCAAAGGCACTGTCTTATCCGGACTTGTCCAGGGGGACAGTGCAGAGAGTGGAGGATCTGTGCATACAAGATCAAGCAGCCTTTTAACACAATGCAGAGGATTAACCCCATAGGTTCCACAGTGAGTATAACAAGCATGCTTTACTGCATATACAGACTGATTTTACTGTTGTGGGTTTAGTAACACTTTAAGTTACACCCAATTATTTGCATGATTTAACCATACCCATTTGTGATGTGGCATGCAGAGTGTCTTCTTTGTCCAAAAGTGTCCCTCTTTTTCAAGTTCTAAAGCTGGGAGATATGCAATCAGCTCTAAAGTGTAATTCCATAAAAATTCTAACTAAGCCCAAACCTACTCCCATTCCCAGTCTAAGCCTATTCTATCTACCCCTCTCTCATGCAACATCGCTGGATCGAGATGGGGCTCAGGTAAGTATTAGGGGGATGAGGGGGGCTGTTGCACACAGAAGGCTTTTTATATTAATGCATAGAACGCATTAAGATAAAACAAAACATTCTGCCTTTACAAACACTTTAATCTCTGTGTGAATATTCAACCAATTACCTATTGTATTATACTTGTTGTGCCTCTAAAAGGGTGTTTAACGCTTCACTAGTCTATTCCAAGTAAAAAAAAAAAAAAAGTTATTGCTATACATATGCTATTTTTATAAGTTGATATCAAGATCTAACTTTATTCTGGATTTCCTGATCAGGATATTTGTTCTGGGTCAGTTACTCATAAATAATTAAATTGAGAGGGTCAGCATAACAGCCAGGCAACTAGCATTTTCAGAAGTAGGTCGGTTAGTGGCAGTTAAGGGTATTCATCTCATGATAGGTTAAATGCAAGGTCTTGAGCAAAATGTTAATATGCCAACATAGGTTTCCAGTGATTTTAACCTACGTAGGTTTAAAGGTTTCTTTCCTGACGGACTCCATGGCAGACTACGTGTGGGTTAACGCCGCCTCCTCTCCAATGCTATAGGATCCCATACCCATAAGTTTGAGCTCACCGCTAGGGACTGTGTTCCTTTTTTGTCCTCCTCCATGGACCCTTCATTTCATTGTGCATGTACGATGTCCAGTGAGGATGATTTCTGCTCCTGGTGCCAGATGTGTGGTGCAACCCAGGGCCCAGCTCTGAGCGGGCGAGCGGTTCTTGGGACTTAATACCCCTATGGTGGAAGGGAAGTGGCCTCTGTTTACCAGGATGGACGGTGGCAGAAGCTTCACCTCGGCTGGCAAGGTCTGATTTCTTAAATCCATGGCAGTAGTTTGTGTATGTCGTTTGTCTTAAACCTCCTTTTTTTTTTGCTTATCTTTGGGGCTTCATGGCGCCTGGAGCACTTCTGTGTTCCAGGATGCCGCATCCCCTCCTGGGTCCCCAGAGCTTCTGCGCATGCGCAAAGCCTCTGTGAAACCGAGGCTTGGTGTCGCGCCTGTGCGGAACAGCGAGGGGTCCCATGGCCGCACAGGTGCCGTTCAGCCGGTCTCCACAGCGCACTCGTGATGTGGACCGGCGATGACGTCATTCTGGCGGGGGATTTAAAATGCTGACAGCCCCTGGCAGGTCAGGATACCTGTGGGCAGCCAGCGACAGTGTCCCAGAGTCCAGAGCCACCAAGGGCAAGGTAATCACTTTGTTTGTTCTTATGATTGGTGACTAGTCTTCTCCCTCTTAAAGGGAAAGAAATAAAAGTCTATCAGTATATATACTAAACAGATTCTCTGGTGCTTAGGTTCCTAGCCCAAGTGGTGTCTGAATTTCTTACTGCTGTGTGTCTTTGTTATCCAAGCATCATGGACAAGCCTCTGCCTTCGTGTGGCCAGCCCTCTCGCACAAGGTATGTGCGGATGAGGGGAGGGGGATGAATTTCATATGGTTTTACAATCAGTAAAAAACACTAACTGCTGGTTTTGCCCCCCCCCCCCCATTTTCTATCGTTTTTTCTTACAGCCCTGCCAGATCAGATCATCAATTATTGGCTCTAGTCGATAGGGACCTTGCCAGGCCTCAACAACATTCTTCATCTAGGTCCAGACGCGACTCCCCATCCGGGACCCACCATCAGGGGAGATGTTCCCATTCCTCCACCTCTAAAAAAAGGAGATGTTTACATTCCTTCTACAGCCACCACTACCACCACCATGACAGCCTCTCTGATCATAGGGCCTGCTGGGGATGTGGGACCCGAGTCCCGGAAGGCAAATCCTTATGTGATACCTGCTATGCCGTGCGGTCGGTGAAAAAGAGACGGAAAATCAGCATATGGAGTCTCTTGTCAAACATGTGGTACAACAGTCCCTAAAGGAGTTGGGTATGTCCCACATACAAAGCCAGTCCACCACCTTATCTGGCTCGTTGGCTGACGAGGCCCAGGAGGATCCCGGCCAATCCCAGCCCTATGATACCTCCCCTGATTCCTCGCACAGCGAGATGGAGGGAGATTACTTTACTGGGGGCTTCGACTATTCCTTAGTTTCCCCAATAATTAAAGCAGTCAAGGAGACGCTGAAATTGGAGGATACTTCTGCTCCCCCAGAAAAGCAGAGAAAGTTCTTTAAGCAACTGGGGAAGGAGCGTTCCAATTTTCCACTCCTTCCTGAGTTGAAGGATATTTTCCATGAAGAATGGAGCAAAGGAGACAAATAAAACCACCAGATTATACCCCTTCAAGGCTGAGAAAGTAAAACATTTGGAGAATGGTCCCCTTGTCGATGCAGTTCTGATGCGGCTAGCTAAACATGTTACTCTTACTCTAGAAGATACAGTATCTTTCAAAGATGGCCTCGAGAGAAGGATAGACCAAGACCTCAAGAGGATCTACGGACTAGCTGGGATGGCTTGCAAACCACCCTTAGCCCTTGCGGTCATGTCCAAGGCTATGGAGGCCTGGGCGGAAAACGTGGACTCCGTACTTAGAGGAGTTTCAGTAAAGCTGGAACAGGGCTTGGTAGTCCAAGAACTAAAACTGGCAGTCGCCTTTCTGGGGGAGGCCTCTATCGGCCTGATCCGCCTGCTGGCCTGGTCTATGCTGTCCTCGGTCACGGCTAAACGTGCCTTATGGTTGTGCGCTTGGCTTGCCGATCCAGAATTTAAGCAAGCCTGGTGTAAAATTCCCTTTGATGGACCATCATTATTTGGCAACAGGTTAGACAGTGCTATTTCCCAGGCCACGGGTGGGAAGTCGGGGGTTCCTTCCCCAGGATAGGCGTTTGTTCAGTCAGTGGAAGCCAAGGCGAAGATGCAGTACTGAGCGCTCAAGAAAAGCGCGCTCCTACAGGCCCGGACGGGATTTCAGGAAGAATTGGAGCAGAGGACAGGCACCCTTCCAGAAATCCGCCAAGAGACACCCTTCCAGAAATCCGCCAGTGGTCACGAACCAGCTAAGTCTTTTTGAGATTGGGCCCACCCAGGCGGGTCGGGTGGGAGCTTGTCTGCTTCTCTTCCGGCACGTCTGGGCGGCCTCGATCTCGGACTACTGGACCATCAAGGCGGTCTCCATAGGCCACTCATGGATCTTCAACAGTATTCCTCCCTGCAGATCAATCCCCACCCTTCTGCAAGGTCAGAAGTAAAGAAACAAGTGCTGCTATCCTATGTAGATTCACTAAAAGCGCAAGGAGCGGTGGTGCCTGTTCCGAAGAATGAAGAATTCCAAGGCGTGTACTCCCCTCTCTTCCTAGTCCAGAAGAAAAACAGCTCTTGGCGTCCGGTGATAGATCTAACCTTCTTAAACAAGTTCATAAAATACGATATTCAAAATGGAGACCCATTCCACCATTCAGAGAATCATACAACCAGGCGATTGGTTAATCTCCATCGATTTAAAAGATGCTTACTTCCATATACCAGTGGCAGAGGGATTCCACAAATACCTCTGGTTCTAGGTCGGGCAAGAACACCTATCCTTGATGATGCCCTGGAGGAGGGGCGAAATGCATTGACAAATTTCCGGTCAACACTAAGAACCAGTGACGCTGCTTCCGGTTCTTGTGGAACGCACGCCGTTGTGAACCCGGAACACACTGACGCTCGGTTATCATTGAAGGCTTGTGAGTTTTCCCAATAACAGCGTATTGTTAATCTGTTCCTAAGCGGTATTTCACAAGTTGCTTTTTCTTTTTATTCCCCACATGGTCCTCTGATCTCTGCTGCTATTGAGCCAACTGTTGAATTTCACCGAACATTATTGGTCCTAGAAGTTGGATGTTGGGTGACTTTTATTTTATTTTAAAGCATTTTTATTTTTATTTTATTTTTTTCCCTTCCTTCTATATTACAACCACTGTTGCAAATGGGACATTATTTCTTTGATGTTGAAAACCATCTGTAGTACTGTGAATCACTCCTAGAGCTATTTGCCTGGTTGTTCAGTTCATTTAATGTTTTGCACAGTATATTTTCTGGTTTTACTTAGTTGATCACTTTTTAGTGGTAACATTTAGTATTACACCCACTGCATTTCTGGTGACACCAATCATTGGTGCATAATCTTTTCACTAATAGTGTGTACCATCATCCCGAAAGGTTTAGATGGTTGACATTCACACATACGTTTGTATTGAGCACATTTATATTCGCTAGCGCTGCATTTTATAATTTTTTATCTCTCAAGGTGTTAGTGCCTTATGCTGTAGCAGCTGCGCATATAATAATTTCTTTTCACTTGTCATTTATTTTTGTATGTCTCCATAAGCGTGAGTTTTAGTTTTTGTTTAAGAACACCTACAGTTCACCTGCCTCCCGTTCGGGTTGACAACCTCACCCCGAGTCATCTCGAAGACCCTTCTGGCCATAATGGCCCTTATCAGAACAAAAGGGGTACGCCTGTACCATTACCTCGACGATCTTCTGTTATTATCCCAGGACAGGGAGCAGCTGCTAGCTCACAAGGAGCAAGTTCCCTCTACTCTACTGTAACCAAATTCGGGTGGTTACTAAACCTGGAGAAAAGTCATCTAGAGCCGGTACAGCACCTAGTATACCTGGGGGCCCAGTTCGATACTGTAAAGAACACCATCTCCCTTCCAGAGGAGAAGATCCCGATCATTCAGGAGAGGATCTCCCGGGCTTTAGGATCCTCAAACCTGAAGGCCTCCCAGTGCCTAAAAATCGTCGGCACGATGGTCGCTACGACCCCCATGGTCAGATGGGCGATGTGGAGGTTACGACCCTTTCAAATGGGACTCCTTCAACAATGGAAGTCAGGAGACATCAATCAAATTGTTAATGTATCACCGTCAATGAGGAACAGCCTCTTCTGGTGGCTTCAGCGCAAAAATTTGTTCATATGCCATTTTATTGCCCCCATTCATTGGGAGTCGATCCCGAAGTGGATCTGTTTGCCTCCCCCTGCAACTTCAAAATCAGGAAGTATTACACTCGGGCCGCTGCAGCCAAGCCGTCGGAGTGGATGCATTGACAGATCAATGGAATTTCAACAGGGCATATGCCTTTCCTCCACTTCCGATCATCCTCACTCCTCACTCCAGGCGGAAGCGGTTGAGGTCGTAATGATAGCACCTTACTGGCCGAACAGGCCATGGTTTCCCCTCCTGACCAGTGCCTCTTCCCCTCAGGCCAGACCTTCTTTCTCAAGGGGCAGTTCTGCACCCTCATCCGGCAGTACTGAGACTGATGGTTTGGTTCTTGAGAGGGAGAGGCTAAAATCTCTCGGGTGTGCCTCAGGTGTAATTTCCACACTTATGAGCTCAAGAAAACCAGCCACAAATAAAGTCTATGGGAGAATATGGACTAAGTTCGTTGAATTCTCTTCCTCTGCTGGCAGGTCATGTAAAGACCCTGGAATCCAGGATATACTCAGCTTCCTTCAGTCTGGCCTAGATCTATCTTTATCCATCAGCTCCCTTAGGTTTCAAGTATTGGCTCTATCGGGCTTCTCCGATACGTCATAGGCTGTTCACCCGCTAATCCGGCAATTTTTTCATGGGGCAATGAGACTCAGGCCCCAAATGTGATCTTCCTCTTGTTCTTGACTCGCTAACGGCTCTCAGTAACACAGGACTGACTCTCTATCAAAGATTTGTCTGCAAAGCTGGCCTTCCTAGTCGCCATCACATCGGCCAAAAGAGTTTCCGAGATTAGTTCTCTGGGCTCTCAAGAGCCTTTTCTGACGTTCTTCCCGGACAGGGTGGTCCTCATCCCTATGCTTGGCTCAAATCCGAAAGTCACCTCGGTATTTCATGAAAACCAGGAAATTGTCTTACTCACGTTTAGATCCCCGGAGTCCACAGAAGTACATCCCCTGGATGTGGGTAAAATACTGAAGGAATACCTGTTAGTTACCTCGTCTTTCAGACGTTCTGATCACCTGTCCATTCTGCACTCCGGCATTAACAGAGGGAAATGAGCTTCATCCAGAACAATTGTGGCCTGGATTGTCCAATACATTCAACAGGCCTACAGGGCGAAGGGCTTGGCTCCTCCAGAGGCGGTGACAGCACATTCCACCAGGGGCATGGCAGCCTCATGGGCAGCAGCCCGCCACGTGGCTCCTGATGTCATCTGCAAGACGGCCTTGTGGGCCTAAATAATACTTTTATGTCACACTATTGCATAGAACCTGCTTCTCTTTCCTCTGTGAACTTTGGCCTAAGAATCCTTTCAGTTGACGGGGCAGATTAAAATTTGTTTTGTTCAAGCATACCCTCCCGTGTGGCCTGGCTAGTTGTTTCCCACACGTAGTCTGCCATGGAGTCAGGAAAATTGAAAATTTATTATCAAATACCTACCGTAATTTTCCTTTCCTGATGGACTCTATGGCAGACAGAGTTCCCACCCACGGGTCCAATGAGTTGGCTAGTTACGATACACAGTCCCTAGCAGTGAGCTCAAATTTATGGGTATGGGGTCCTATAGCATTGGAGAGGAGGTGGGGTTAACCCACACGTAGTCTGCCATGAAGTCCATCAGGAAAGGAAAATTACGGTAAGTATTTAATAATACATTTTCAATTTTTCAGCTCCCTCTGGCCTAGATGTCATCATATTACTTGTGATCATGGGCATTACATGACTTTTCTGTCATTTTCTTTAGGCAGAGCCATGCTAGAAAAAAGCAGAAAATAGGAACATGCATTTGCAATGGTATTCTTCAAAACACGTAAGAGTAAATGAGGTGGTAATCCACATTAAAATAAACCAATTAAGATAAAGGATAAAGGAAATAATGTCATAGTCTATTTTGATAAATTAAAGCGGAGGTTCCGCTGCATTTTTTTTTTTTTTCCGCTTGCATGCAAAGTATTTTTAGATCACCAGTTTGTACTCACGTGTTTGGTGACTTTAAACCTCCCCTGTCTTTTTTCTGGCAAAAGATGCACTTTTAAAATCAGCCGTCTGAATTTTCCATTTTGCTTGTGGGCATTTTGAAGCCCACAAGCACTGACTTCCTGGTGGTGGACGGTGTAATGCAGAAAAAGTTCCCCGGCGGATAAGGTTCCCCCCCCCCTGTACTGCGCATGCGCGGCACGAACCTCAACGGAGTTTCCGAAAGTAGCCGAACATGTAGAGCTGCGAGTTAGCTTCTACACGGCGCCTGCGCAATGACTAGGAGTCATGTAGAGCTGACTGCGCAGGCGCTGTGTAGAGCCGACTCGCAGCTCTTCATGTTCGGCTACTTTCGGAAACTCTGTTGAGGTTCGTGCCGCGCATGCGCAGTACAGGGGGGGGGAACCTTATCCGCCGGGGAACTTTTTCTGCAGGACATGTCACATCTGGGCGAACTCCCAGATTGCATTGCGGGTGAATAGAAACGCCTACTCCTGCGGGAGTGAGTACCCGGAAGACGAAATTGGAAATGACATTAGTACGGTATGTACTACATAAAAAAAAAAAAGTGGCTAATGTACATGTTCGTTCTTTAAGGAGTGTGCTTGTATATGGATGTTATTTTGCCTGAACCTCCGCTTTAAACCATTGTTGATGTACATTAATTCATTCTCGTCTATACTTTAATTTTTCACTACTAGCAGTGTTCTCAAACTGTTGGTGTCATTGACTGAGCTTTCCAATATGAATTGGATTAATTGTTGGATTCAATTATCTTTCTGCTACCTCCTGCTGTGACATTAAATTCACATTGCAAGTCACTATAAATTAGTCACAGGAGGTTTGCTTGTGTCATATTCCAGGAATGTTAAAATCCTCCAGATTGGATCTGCTTTGCTTGAAACAATGCCTGCTCCTATGTTGTCCTGGGTTTCATTTCCATGTGTACTTGCTTAGCTCATAAGTTAAACCCTTTGTTGTATGCTAAATCCCCACCAAGATGTTTCTCTTGGCATTTTACCCCAGTTGTAGGATTAGATTTAGTGCTAGATGGCACTAAGCATACATTATTAAAACTAGAAAAGAAAACACGAATCATGAATATTAGACTTTATATATTATATGTGTACGTGAAATATTGTACCAACATGGAAACGTAACTAGAGTATGAAGTTTAACCAGAGAGGTAAAGCTGATAACTCTAATCAGAAAAAAAACAGACTAAAATTGCCATTTGACGATAAGATATTACTCTTTATAGAAATCTGTAAAGTCATACAGTATATAGGCCAATAGGCAATAGACTTGTGGAATTATTCATCTGAAGTCAATATTTTAATGCTGAGACTTTGTCAAACTTCTCCATACATGTGAATGAATAAAGCTAACAGGAGAGTCAAATCAAATGTGTAGATTGTACACGTGGCTATTCGGCTGGTTGCAAAATTACAACATACAGTAGATGGAAACATTTGGAAGGTTTTCTGATTACTTTCTGCATATTTGCATTTTGTTTATTGGACTTGTATAGCATGTACATATGCATCAAGTTAACTATTCAACGAGTAAATCCAGACCATTAATATCCAAAAATAAATTGCATGCAATATAATATTTAACATTAAAAGTCAGGCAAACATCGAAATACACAGATGAAATACATACAGGGGAGCTGTTTTACCTTCCAAATCTGTATTTCTGTCAATCCAATTCTTATATTGACATGGATCTGCCACACAGCACAACCCTGTCTAGAAGGACTGGAGACCTGATTTTTCTCTGCTGCGGGTGAAGTGTTGTTTATTCCCCAGCCTGTGACTAGACTGGGAAAAAAAGAGAAGCAAACTGAGTAGGTTATCTCTCTGTCCCTCTTCCAATCAGCAGTTTCCCCGACAACCACTGGCCAGGGTTGTCGGGAAGAGGCCCTTGTCCCCATCAACATGGGGATAAAGTGCTTTGGGGGGCACCCCAAAGCACCCTCCCCATGTTGAAGGCAAGCGACCTGGTATGGTTCAGGGGGGGGGCACTACTACTGGATGCAGCAGAAATTCCTGGGTTCAGATCTAGGACCTGACACTGAGTTTTCTTCTTCTTGTCTAAACTCTCATGTAAAGGGGTTATAGGAGGCTGCCAAATATGGGCACTTACATTCCTTGCATTAAAAATACTTATTATGATGCAATAATAAATATATACATTGGGACATTGGGTATAGAAAAGAGTCACCCTCTTTAATTTTGCAGCCTGAACTGAAGACAAACACAGTTTTTGTTTTATCTAGCTGTATTTACTAGTGCAATTTATAACATCCGAATGAGTTAGAAAAAGGCTCACCCCCCTCTTCAAAATGACTTCTAAACTAAATCAGGTGTAGCTAATCACCTTCTCAATGGCACACAAATCCATTTTATTTTCAACTGTTATCAGCTGTGGTCATTTTGATTAGCTTAGTATAAAAAGAGCTTTCCTGAAGCTTTTCGGTCCCTGAAAGTGCAACTGAAGCAAACAATCAACTATAGGTATCAAGGCACTGTCAAAAGATCTCTGGGATAAAGTTGTGGACAGGCACAAGTCAGGAGATTGATACAAAAAAATTCAAAGCTTTATCAATGCGTTTTTTTTCAATGCACAGTGAAGTCTAATATTAAGAAGTGGAAGGTATTTGGCACAACACAGACCCTTCTTGGATCAGGACGTTGCTCCAAACTGACTGAAAGAGCCAGGAGGAAACTGGTCAGAGAGGCAACCAACTGAAGCAGTTGCAAGAATTTATGACAAAGAGTGGTCATTGTGTGCATGTGACAACAATATTACAAATTCTTCACAAATGTGGCCTGTATGGGAGGGTTGCAATAAGGAAAGGCTTCATGCAGTCACGACTGACCTTTGCCAAAAAAGCACCTTGATTATGAGGCCACATGGAAAAATGCGTTATTGTCAGATGAGACTAAAATTTAATTTTTTGGCCTCAACACCAAACGATATGTCTGTTATCCAAATAACACCATTTCTACAGTAAAGCATGGATGTGGTAATATTCTGTTATGGAGGTGTTTCTCTGAAGGGACTGGAGTGCTTGTCAGGATAGAAGGAAACATGAATTTGGCAATAAAGGGAAAAACTGAATTGGTGCAAATCTAGGAACTGGGTTTAGGTCCTAGGCTTAAGGGAATCAATCATAAAATTAAATTAGTCCAAAAAGTCCATAAAGGTCCATATAGAGCACACCAGGCTGGCAGTTGTGCAGTGATACTATCCATGTGTCTTTATTTTATTACCTTTGTGAGTAATATATACTTAGTAGGCATTTGTGTTCTCTTCCCACATGGATTTGGCAAATTACCTTTAAATTCCTCAGGAACATCTGCTGCTCTCTGCCAGAAAGTTGTTATTGGAAAGAAGGTTTACCATCTAACATGACAATGACCCAAAGCACACAGCAAACTTTACCACACAGTGGTTGAAGGTGAAAAAGGTGAATGTCCTTGCATAGTCTAGTCAGAAAATACTGACACAATGGGGTGATCTTTTTTTTTTTTCAACTCAGTGTTTCTGTTTTTGAATCTTTTTATTTATTTTTCTGATGTGTTGGTGTTATATCTTTTACTTGGATGCTATAAGTTGTGCTGAGTAAATACAGCTGGATAAAACAAAAGCTGCATTTCAGGCTGCAGAGCAACAAAATTAGATTATTTTCTTTTTTTTTTTCATTCAAGTTTTAGTTTATTATCTGAATAGAGTCAGTACAATCTTTACAGAAAAAAGTACAATGTAGTATCACAATTAGGGATGAGCCGAACACCCGCCGGTTCGGTTCGCACCAGAACCTTTGAACGGACTGAAAGTTCGCACAAACGTTAGAACCCTATTAAATACAATGGACGCGAACGTTCGAAATCTAAAGTGCTAATTATAACGACTAATATGCATGTTATTGTCCTAAAAAGGGTTTGGGGACCCGGGTTCTGCCCCAGGGTACATGTATCAATGCAAAACTAAGTTTTAAAAACGGCCGTTTTTCGGGAGCAGTCATTTTATTGATGCATAAAGTGAAAATAAAAAAGTGAAATATTCCTTTAAATATCGTACCTGGGGGGTGTCTAAAGTATGCCTGTGGAGTGGCATGTGTTTCCCGTGTTTAGAACTGTCCCTGCACAAAATGACATTTGTAAAGGAAAAAAAGCCATTTAAAACTGCTTGCGGCTTTAATGTAATGTCTGGTCCCGGTAATATGGATGAAAATCTTTGAGAAAAATGGCATGGCTACCCCGATCACCCCCCCCCCACCCCAGCCCATTACCAGCCCCTTTGGGTCTTGTATGGATATTAAGGGGAACCCCGCACCCAAAATAAAAAAAGGCCCTATATACTCTGAACAGCAGTATACAGGCGGTGCAAACAAGACAGGGACTGTAGGTTTGTTCTTAAGTAGAATCTGTTTGTAATTTTGAACAGGTACATTGTTTAAGTGTAGCTCCAGCCAAAAAATATATTTTTAAGCTTTTTGGAAAACATAGGGAAGAGTTATCACCCCTGTAACATTTGTTTTGCTGTCTGTGCACCTGTTCAGAACATTTCACCTCACTTTCCGTCCCAATGACAAATGTTTTTGAAAAGTGGGGTTTTTATTGAAACAAGGATTGGTGATAAAGCATCAGTAGAGAGGAGACAACTTTTTCCCATATTAACTCTTACAGGAGAGAATTTCCCCTCCTAGGGGTAGATTTCCTCTCAATTCCTGTTGTCTGCTTCTGTTTGCAAGTAGGAGTTGTTTGTAAGTTGGATGTTTGAAAGTAGGGGCCTGCCGTATATACTCTGCTGAAATTTGCCCCTTAGATGTTGGTGTTGCCACAACACTGTGAGCCCTCACAGTTACTCTTGGTGGGCGCTGGAACGCCCTGCTGTGATCTATTATATCAGGAATTGTAATTACATGCCATTGTTGAACAGTGGTAGGAAAAATTGGGCCTTTGGTGGTGGTGCTGGTGCTACAACACTGTCAGCCCTCACAGTTACTCTTGGTGGGCGCATGAATGGGCCCTACTGTAAATTATTAGATCAAGAATTGTAATTGCATGCCCCTGTTGAAGAGGGGCAGAAAAATTGGGCCTTTGGTGGTGGTGGTGGTGTTGCCACAACACTGTAAGCCCTCACAGTTACTCTTGGTGGGCGCAGGAATGGGCACTGCTGTGAATTATTAGATCAAGAATTGTAATTACATGCCCCTGTTGAACAGGGGCAGAAAAATTGGGCCTTAGGCACTGGTGCCACAACACTGCAACCCCTCACAGATACTGTACTTGGAGCACAACAATGAGCCCTGTTGCAAAGTATTGCATCAAAAATTGTAATTACACGCCCCTGTTAAACAGGGGCTGAAAAATTGGGCCTTAGGCACTGGTGCCACAACACTGCAACCCCTCACAGATACTGTACTTGGAGCACAGCAATGAGCCCTGTTGCAAAGTATTGCATCAAAAATTGTAATTACACGCCCCTGTTAAACAGGGGCAGAAAAATTGGGCCTTAGGCACTGGTGCCACAACACTGCAACCCCTCACAGATACTGTACTTGGAGCACAGAAATGAGCCCTGTTGCAAAGTATTGCATCAAAAATTGTAATTACACGCCCCTGTTAAACAGGGGCTGAAAATTTGGGCCTTAGGCACTGGTGCTGGTGCCACGACACTGCAACCTCTCCCAGATACTCTAGTTGGAGTGCAGGAATGAGCCCTGCTGCAAAGCATTACATAAAAAATTGTAATTACATGCCCCTGTTAAACAGGGGCTGAAAAATTGGGCCTTAGGCACTGGTGCTGGTGCCACGACACTGCAACCTCTCCCAGATACTCTAGTTGGAGTGCAGGAATGAGCCCTGCTGCAAAGCATTGCATCAAAAATTGTAATTACATGCCCCTGTTAAACAGGGGCTGAAAAATTGGGCCTTAGCCACTGGTGGCGGCACCCAGAAACAAAAAAGTTCTTCCAAGCTATCATCAAGAATCGGATCATTGAGGAGGAGGAGGATAGTCAGTCAACATAACAGGACAGTCACTCAGCATCAGCATCAGTCTTGAAGGGATGTGACATTTGAAAATAAATTATTCTGTTATATCAGCTTCAGGTTCTTGGTAGCTGGTGGTGATCCAAGACTGGTTCATCTTTATGAAGGTCAGTCGATCAATCGAGTCGGTGGACAGGCGCACCCTGTGATCCGTGACAGCCTCCAGCAGCACTGAATGTGCATTCCGAAAGAACGCTGGATGCAGGACAGGCCAGTAGCTCAATTGCATACTGTGCAAGCTCTGGCCAGTGATCCATCCTCAAGACCCAGTAAGCCAGAGGATTTTCGGTGGGAAAGGTGTCCAAGTCTGACCTTGCCCCTAGGTATTCCTCCACCATGTATATCAGACGCTGGCGATGGTTGCTGGAACCGATCATACCTTGGGGCTGCAGACTAAAAAATTGTCTGAACGCATCGGTCAGACGGCCACCTTCTCCACCGCTCCTTCTGCTACTGACTGAAGCCTCAGCAACTCGTTGTCCAGGACGAGGAGTTTGTAACCTCCCAGTCTCTGGGAACGCGTTGAACAGACCTTTCTGCAAAGGCTCCCGGAGTTGTCTCATCCTCTGCTCCCTCTGCGGCGGCAAGATAAGGTCCGCAACCTTACCCTTGTACCGTGGATCAAGGAGAGTGGCCAGCCACTAATGGTCCCTCTCCTTGATCCGAAGAATACGAGGATCCTTCCGCAGACTTTGCAGGATGAGGGAGGCCATGCAGCCTAGGTTAGCTGAGACATTCGGTCCGGAGTCCTCTGGGTCACTAAGGACGACATGATCTGCAGCCAGCTCCTCCCAGCCATGTACAAGTCCACGGGTTTGTTGGGACTGTAAATCATCCCTAAAAGACTGCTGCTGTTGATGCTGAGTGCCATGCTTCACCTCCATGCTGACACAATCCTCCTCCTCCTCCTCCTCGTCCTCTTCCTGTGTGATGGGTGGGACACAAGGAACAGGTGGACAAGAGGTACAGTGTCACTGATGCATGCACTGTCACTGCTCACCATCCTCGTGGCCTCCTCAAATGGTGCCAGGACAGTGCATGCATCCCTGATCATGCCCCACTGGCGTGGTGAAAAAAAAACCGAGCTCCCCTGACCCTGTCCTGGTGCCGTAGTCGCACAGGTACTCATTGATGGCCCTTTGCTGCGTATGCAGCCGCTGCAGCATGGCCAACGTTGAGTTCCACCTGGTGGGCATGTCACATATAAGGCGGTTCTTGGGCAGGTTCAACTCCTTTTGCAGCTCAGTCAGCCGAGCACTGGCATTATATAATCTGTGGAAATGCACACAGACTTTCCTGGCCTGCCTCAGGACATCCTGTAAGCCCGGGTACCCGCCCAAGAACCGCTGCACCACCAGGTTAAGGACGTGAGCCACACAGGGCACATGGGTCAGTTGTCCCTGTCGGAGGGCAGAGAGAAGGTTGGTGCCATTGTCGCAAACCACCATTCCTAGCTTAGGATGGCGTGGTGTCAACCACCTCTCGGCCTGCCCCTGCAGAGCAGACAGAACCTCTGCCCCAGTGTGGCTCCTGTCCCCCAAACACACCAGCGCAAGCACGGCATGGCATCTTTTTGCCTGCGTACTTGCGGAGCCCCTTGAACACCTACGGAGCACCGCTGGTTCCGAGGACAAAGCACAGGAAGAGGCCATGGAGGAAGAAGAAGAGGAGGGGGTGGAGGAGAGAGGTGTGTCACAACCAGTAGTAGCATTTTGGAGCGTTATTAATAATAGTTGAGGTTTTTATTTTTTATTATATATTTTTTTTATTTTTTTATTTTTTTTATTATTGATTTCTTATCTAATCTCAATTGATTATTTTGCATTTCTTTAGTATTATAATGTTAGTTTTTGTTTTTGTTTTTGTTTTTATGGCTTACATGTTAATTCATGTGTAACGTTATTTGCCTTTGGACACTAGTGGGCAGTGTCCTATGGTTAGGGTTATGGTTTTATTTAAATGTCATTTATTATTTCCCTTTTTTGAACACTAGTGGGCAGTGTCTTAGGGAAATTTCTGTTGTGACCACAGGTCTATGCCCCTGGGTGAGCCTTCCTTTATTTCCTCGCCTTGGTGTATTATTCCTTGGTTATATTTCAGAATTTATTCTATAGTAATTTAATTATTACTAGTTTTTTTACTTTGTTTTTGATTTAGCTGCAGGGAATGGTTTACTCTATAGTTTCTTCCCACTTCCGGTTTGCGATGTTGGAACGCATTGGGACCCGGGACGCACTATGATGATGTCACTTCCGGATTCAGTCAGTCTGACCGGATGTTTACATCCTTTTGTTGCAGCCCACTCGAGCGGCGTTTTCGCTTCTGGTGGGAGCGTCCGTTCATCGAGGGGGGTGGAGGTAGAGGTCATTCCACTTCTGGGGTGACGCATTCAGGTATGTACCTGATTGTGTTTTTTTTTTTTTTCTCTTATCCATTGGGTCCCCGCCTTCCGGAAATGTGTATGCTTTTAGGTTTATCTGTATTTTATCTCCGTGAGCTGCACGGCCGTATTGCGCATGCGCGGCCGTGCATAATATTGATGTTTCCTCCCTCCTGTTTGATTACTAATGGTATAGTCCAGTGTGTATGCGCTGGACGTACTGAGGATGGTGGAGATGGGAATCAGCTGTGCATTCCCTCATGCCGTCCAATCAGAGAAAGAAGTTGTAGTCATTTCCTTATATATACTGAGCGTGCTCGCACTATTGGCCACGCCTCTGATGATATCCCTTCGGATGAAACATGTCAGGCTGACCATTGTGAACACGCTTTGACCTGCAGTTTGTTACCTGCCTTTTACCATTTGTATTCCTGTAAGTAGAATTTTAAATAAACTTTTTTGTTTGATCTTACGGGCTTCACTATGCTGCCTTTTTTTCCTATTTTGGTTTACCTTGATTGAGGAGGACTGCATAGCATCATCATACACTGAGTCCTGAAGGTTTCCTTGATGTTGGTGTTGTTTGGATTTTCTGTCATTATCCCAACAAGTCTGGAGAGTTGTATTCATCATTGATCCTCTACAATTGCCATTAACGTCTGATTATGTTCACTCTCTGGTAAGCAGACTGTGAGCACAACTGGTGTGGTGTGTTTTTCTTTCACACTGAAATCTTTGGTGGTGGTGTCCCAAAATCATTTTGCACATACCTTCATTATTGATTTTTAAGGACTGTCACGTTTAATAGTTCTACCTAAGCGCTGCATTTTTGGATTCACATATGTATATAGTTACCAGAAGATGAGGAGATCCTCCATTCCCCCAGACACCCCTAAAGGGAACATACTGTGCCTGAGAAGGCAAGAGGAGCTCCCCCCCCCCTCCTAAGCAGCCCAAAAACTTTTTTTTTTGTTGAGAAAACATATGACCTTAATTCGAGTATATATAATAGGAAATATAGTAGTCTACTATAAGTTTAACCGGATGTAAAAAATCCTTCTCAAAATAATAAATCAAAGTCAAATGTTCTGACTCTAAAATAAGAGAACGTTGTATAAACCTGAGAAGTCTTAAAACAATCTAGTACAAATACCTATTGTTTATATTCCATATAACAAAAATAAATAAGAATGGGAGAAAGAGAGAAAAGAAGAGAAAATATTTTGTGTTCAGTAGGAAAAAAAGGAAGAAATAGAAAAAGAAAGAAAGAAAGCCTACCTGCTCAATGTAAACATCAATATTCAGCGATTGGTGTTGCTAATTACTTAAAGCGGAAGTAAACCCATCAATTTAACAATTTCAAAAAACAGTTACATTCCCAGCATGCCGGAAATGCTAACTGACACATTGGTTGTGCTCTCAACCAAACTGTCAAACCATCCAATGGCTGGTGCCATAACTGATCACATGTGCAGCATCATGGCAGTTAAAGATTAAACATAGGCCAAGATGGCAGCTTCCTTGGCTGAAAAGGATAGGAGGGTTTACTTCCACTTTAAGGGGTGTAGGAATTCCCAAAAATTGTATCCAAGGTTCCCATATAGAATTAAATTGAGTAGATCTGTCCAACGTTGAACTAATCATTTTTTCCTGTTCCATTATCCACGTAACTTTTCTCTTCATACATAAAAGAGAAACTGATGCTTTTTTCCATGCTTTGGCAATGGTTATTCTAGCCCCTGTAAGTATGAATAGAATCAGTTTTCTGGTAACCTTGGGAACCTGTGGTATAAATCCGTTAAGTAAAGCGATCGCTGGAGATTGATGTATTGTATATCCTGTGATTTTTTGTATAATATTGAAGATTTTATTACAAAATCCTCGGATTTTGGGACATTCCCACCAAATATGAATCATAGATCCTAATTCCTGACAACCTCTAAAACAGAGAGGGGATGAGGTGGGATACATAGCAGCTACTCTTGTAGGAACTAGGTACCATCTTGTAAAGATTTTAACATTTGCTTCTATAAGTGAAGCATTAAGAATGCCTTTTATTGATCTAATAAAATTTCCACACCAGTCTTTCAGATCCCAATCACTTTGGAGGTCCTTCTCCCAAGCCAGCATATGAGGCAGTTTAATATCGTTGGAAGCAAGCGACTTATATATAACAGAAATCCCACCTCTCCTATTAATAGCCTGTTCACATCTAACTTCATATGGCGTAGGTTCTCTAGATCGAGGATTATTTTCCCATAATTTATTAGTAAAATTAGAGATTTGAAGAAATCTTAA
Source organism: Rana muscosa (assembly GCA_029206835.1). Lineage (NCBI taxonomy): Eukaryota > Metazoa > Chordata > Amphibia > Anura > Ranidae > Rana > Rana muscosa. The sequence continues at coordinate 1,019,222,262 of CM055122.1, read as the reverse complement.
TCTTTCAGTAGAAGGAAAATCAAGATTATCAATGAAATATTGTATAGAGAGAGGGCCTGATCTTGAGGAAAAACGTCCAATGCGGTACACCCCCTTATCATGCCACCACTTAAAGGAACCAACATCTCCTTTTGAGATGAATAATGGATTCTGAAACAGATCAGCCAATGGTTGCAGCTTAGAGACCAAAGAGGGGAGATTCCTAAGCGAGTCCCACAAAGCTAAAGATTGTGATAGAGCAGGAGATAAAATAGAAGGTCTGTTTTTGGGAGGACACCACAATAAATTTTCCAAAGAAAATTTAGGGGAAGCCAATTCTTCTATACGAATCCAGTCAGGTTGTTCATTTTTGAGGTATATATCAGACAACTGTGCCAGTCTAGCAGCTTGGTAATACCACCAAAGGTTCAGAAGTCCCAAGATACAACAATCTGGGTAGGAGGGTCATCTTGATCGAATTAAGTCTGCCAATCCAACCGATATTGTGTGTTCTCCAGTTGCTAAGATCAGCCTCAAGTTTCCTATAGGGATTATTTTCTATACTCACTGTAACTGCATTGATGTGTCTTTTAGATCTGCTATGAGTTCAGTCTTAAAGTTGTGAAATTATGACATTTTGTTCCCAAGTACAAAATGTGAGTATGATAGTATGGTAATATAAACAGCATAACATGTTATTATGATAGCATTCATACAACAACAGTAGCATTTTTATTTTTTGGGGGTGGGGGGTGGTTGGTTGGTTTACCAAAGTATTAGAGCCTCCTCACTTCTTACTGTAAATGTTTATTTACAGGTTAGAGGGTAATGTATAGTATAAATATGTAAACTAGGCTAAATTGTGATATACCATGTGAGAGCACAAATTACCGTATTTATCGGCGTATAACACGCACCGGCGTATAACACGCACCCCAAGTTTAGGAGGAAATTTTAGGGAAAAAAACTTTTAGCAGGGAAGTTTAAGGAAAAATAACTTACATTTAAATGCAGCCTTGTCAGTGTCCATTGCAGCCTTGTCACAGTGCAGCCTTGGCAGTGTCCATTGCAGCCTTGTCACAGTGCAGCCTTGTCAGTGTCCATTGCAGCCTTGCCCCAGAGTCCATTTCAGCCTTGCCCCAGAGTCGCCGTGCAGCCTTGCCCCAGAGTCGCCGTGCAGCCTTGCCCCAGTGTCGCCGTGCAGCCTTGCCCCAGTGTCGCCGTGCATCATTTTAAAATTGGCGCCGAGACTGTGCGGACGCCGCCGGGGACACAGGGGTCGCAGGGGACGCAGGGACTGGGCGGAGCCGCCGCCGAGATACACATAGCCGAGTGTACTCGGCTATACTCGGCTTTTCTCGGCTCCACTCACAGTCACGCCGAGTCCCGCCCTATGATGGACATAACACAGGTCCAATGGCGGGACTGGGTGTGACTGTGAGCGGAGCCGAGAAAAGCCGAGTATAGCCGAGTACATTCGGCTATATGTATCTCGCTCCGCTCCGCTCACAGTCAGCGGAGACAGCTCAGGGATGTCAGTATCGGCGTATAACTCGCACCCTCGATTTTCCCCTGATTTTCAGGGGAAAAAAGTGCGTGTTATACGCCGATAAATACGGTATGTAAAGTAACCACTGTTCAGCCCCTATCTGCATAAACAAAAAACTATCCAATCAAGAGATTGGAAAAAGAGGAGGCTCATGAACAGTTTGTGCAAACTTATCAAAATAGATTTATTGAGAAATGTTACATGGTAACGTGGACTATATCCAGGATACTGGACAACGTGTATATAAAAACAATGACAGTCAAGGTTGACTGATCAACACATAATGCACATACACAACAGGACAGACATAAAGTGACCTAAACACATAAGACACGTCCGGACGCCAGGTAGTTTCAGGGAGAGGTCTAGGTGATGATTGCAATACAATCAAAAATGATGGCAACAGCAAAGCTGTATGTGAGCCAAGAGACCACTCCCTAAAAGGCCCTGGGAGCTCGAGCCCTAATGGATGGAAGGATGGGGAGGGGGGGCGGGAGGAGGAAAGAAGGGGTGAAGGCCAGCTGGATGGATCCATAAGGAGATAGCTGCAGTCTCGTTTCACCAACTGTAATGTCATGAGGAAAAATAAAAATTCAAATGAAAATAGTCTAAGCGTAGGGATGCTGTGTCCATGAAATAATATCTTCCTGGAGGCAAGCAGAGAAACACATGTGAAGTACAGCTGGGGACAGATGTAATGCAAATAAGAACAGTCCTCACTGCTAGTGATAGTAAAACATACTGGAGTAGCCAGTAACCAGGGGTAAAGACGTGTGAACCTGCAGGTAGTTAAGTATGGTGGCTGTCAGTGAGGTTACCCCTTCTTCGATGCTCGGATACACTGCTACGTCCGCATAAAGTCACTTTGCTGCTCCTTCCTGGCTTATACGAATTGTGTCAGGATACTGCCGTGTTTTGCGGTACATGTAGAGGGATTAGTTAAGTCCTTTTCATGTCCCACAGCTGATACTCACGACTGATTGGCTTTCCTCCTCCTCCTCTTCCTTCCCTCCGGGGCTCGTCGTCACTGTGCGGGCATGAAGCCGCGTCGCAGCGTGGCGTCCGGGCAGAAGTGACGTCGACTAGTTTTGCATATGATGTATGCGTAGCTTCATCTGGACGTATAAATGACGGAGGGCGAGGGGTCCTTCTTATAGCGTCCCTCCCTCGTCTCACTCTGCCCAGTACATGTATTTTAAAAGAGAAAAAAGGACATTGCGGTGTATGTGCGCAAACATAGATAGTGTTTGGCTATAGGCCAGGTCCCCCCCTGAGTATAAGTAGAATATATTAATTCCATATCATGTCGGAGGACAAAAAGCATTGAATGCATATATCTCCAAACTTCATTAAAGGGGCCAATACATGATCGTTTATATTTTGATGCGTTAATGAACAAGCACCAATATCTGAGAACAATGAACAATGTTAATGATAGTGGTTGTGAAGAATGGCTTGGATATGTATGGGAGTGGGTGATAGGAAAAAACACACATAGCGGACCACAAACAGCTAATATACAGACATGGGGCCAAATACAGTCATGCTCGAAATTGTTGGCACCCCAGAAATTTTTCCAGAAAATCAAGTATTTCTCACAGAAAAGTATTGCAGTAACACATGTTTTGCTATACACATGTTTATTCCCTTTGTGTGTATTGGAACAAATCAAAAAAAGGGAGGAAAAAAAGCAAATTGGACATAATGTCACACAAAACTTCAAAAATGGGCTGCTCAAAATTCTTGTCACCTTTAACTTAATATTTGGTTGCACACCCTTTGGAAAAAATAACTGAAATCAGTCGCTTCCTATAACCATCAATAAGCTTCTTACACCCCTCACCCGGAATTTTGGACCACTCTTCCTTTGCAAACTGCTCCAGGTCTCTCTTATTGGAAGGGCACCTTTTCCGGACTCATTGCTGGCCACTTTAGAGCTCTCTATCGCTTTGTTGCCATCCATTTCTGGGTGCTTTTTGACATATGTTTGGGGTCATTTTCCTGCTGGAAGACCCAAGATCTCGGACGCAAACCCAGCTTTCTGACACTGGGCTCTACAGTGCGACCCAAAATCCTTTATTAATCCTCTGATTTCATGATGCCTTGCACACATTCAAGGCACCCAGTGCCAGAGTCAGCAAAACAACCCCAAAACTTAAATGAACCTCCACTATATTTCTCAGTAGGTACTGTGTTCTTTTCTTTGCAGGCCTCATTCCATTTTTGGTAAACAGTAGAATGATGTGCTTTACCAAAAAGCTCTATCTTGGTCTCATCTGTCCACAAGACGTTTTCCCTGAAGGATTTTGGCTTACTCAAGTACATTTTGGCAAACTGTAGTCTTGCTTTTTTATGTCTCTGTGTCAGTAGTGGGGTCCTCCTGGGTATCCTGCCATAGCCTTTCATTTCATTTAAATGTCGAAGGATAGTTGGTGCTGACACTGATGTTCCCTGAGCCTGCAGGACAGCTTGAACTTCTTTGGAACTTGTTTGGGGGCGGCTTATCCACCATCCGGACTATCCTGCGTTGCAACCTTTCATCAATTTTTTCTCTTCCGTCCACGCCCAGAGAAATTAGCTACAGTGCCATTAGTTGCAAACTTCTTGATAATGTTGCGCACTGTGGACAAAGGCAAATCTACATCTCTGGAGATGGACTTGTAACCTTGAGATTGTTGATATTTTTTCACAATTTTGGTTCTCAAGTCCTCAGACAGTTCTCTTTTTCTCTTTCTGTTGTCCATGCTTAGTGTGGCACACACAGACACACAATGCAAAGACTAAGTCAACTTCTCTCCTTTTTATCTGCTTTCAGGTGTTTTTTCTATATTGCCCACACCTGTTACTTGCCCCAGGTGAGTTTAAAGGAGCATCACATGCTTGAAACAATCTTATTTATCCACAATTTTTAAAGGGTGCCAAGAATTTTGAGCAGCCCATTTTTGAAGTTTTGTGTGCCATTATGTCCAATTTGCTTTTTTTCCTCCCTTTTTTTGATTTGTTCCAATACACACAAAGGGAATAAACATGTGTATAGCAAAACAAGTGTTACTGCAAAACTTTTCTGTGAGAAATACTTGATTTTCTGGAAAAATTTCTGGGGTGCCAACAATTTCGAGCATGACTGTATATGCAAATGCAAACCCACATAAATACAAGTACACACAACCCCCCCCCCCCATCATCTAGGACAGGGGAGCAGGGTTTGTAGCTTGGGGGATTTTTTTGGGAGAAGTATAGCAGGTGCCATGGCAGACCCATAACCGCCATAACACACAGTAGTTAAATACACGTTTGTGGTATATGGTACATTATTGCAATATAATCAACACAAATTATAACGGTCAGTAGGTGGAGTAGAGACACTACTCAAGTCCACATGATAGGAGGCTCAAGCGGACACCCGTTATAATGATTGTACAATCATTATGAATCTATAAGGGGCCCCCTGCCTATTAAGGGCATAATAGTGGTCTAAAATGTGCCAAACAGAAGATAGAACCAAAATACCATCCGGTACCATATATTATATTATATTGCCCGGATGACTGGAAGTAATGTACACTATAAGGCAAAAAAGAGAGACAAAGAAATAAAGAAACAAAGAAATAGAGAGAACACAGAATAGGAAACAACCGAATGTGGCAAATATGTAGGTACTTCAGACATGCACTAAATTGTTAGGAAGGGCTGTAAATTTAACTCGTTGTTGAGGCCCAGTGGTGTGAGAGACCCCAGGCGGAAAATCCACATTTTCTCCTTTTGCAGGAGTATTTGATCAAAGTCCCCCCTTCTCGGGGGCAGATTAAGTGAATAAATGCCCTTGACTTTCATGCCATTCAGATTCCCATCATGATATTGAGCAAAGTGTCTAGCCAACGGTTTTTCAGGGTTCTTTTCCCTGATTTCCCTCATGTGTTCCCCCAAGCGCACCCTTAGTTGGCGTTTAGTTTTACCGATGTAAATCTTTTTGCACGGGCACGTCAACATGTAGATAATCCTGGATGTCGCACAATTAATGGTGTTCTTAATATAATAACTACATGTATTAGTGGAGTCAGAGAAAGTATCAGTCCTTTCCACAAAGGGACATACCTGGCAATGTCCACAGGGGAACATGCCTTTACTGCGTGGATATTCAGAAAGCCAGTTGGGTTCAGTTGTTCTCGTGAATTCGGAATGAATCAACGAGTCCCCTAGATTTCTGGCCCTTTTTGCCACCATCAAAGGGGCTGGGCCCACTATCTTGGCTATTCTCGGGGTGTTTGTGAGGACATCCCAATGTTTCTTGAGGATGTTTCTTACTGTATCCCATTGGGAACTAAACTGGGTTATAATTCTGACTGGTCCCAGTTCTAATTTTTCCTGTTTGGGGATGTTGGACAGTAGATCTTTTCGATCATGGCTTGCTGCTTTGGACTTAGCTCGTCTCAATTGTTTATGGGAGTACCCCCTCTCCCTAAATCTAAGGTAGAGGGCATCACTCTCCCGTCTATAGTCCAACCTACTGGAACAGTTCCTCTTGATCCGCAGGAACTGCCCAATAGGTATACCATCCTTCAGCCATCTTGGATGATGGCTATCGGCTCCTAATAGAGTGTTGGCCGCAGTTTCCTTCCGGAAGGTGGTAGTGGTGAGGGTCAGGTCCTCCACCCGGATACAGAGGTCCAGGAACGGAATTTTTTGATGATCAAATGTATATGTCAATCGGATGTTGCGATTGTTATTGTTCAATGCACACATAAAGATCTCGAGTGAAGCAGCATCCCCTCTCCAGACCATCAAAACATCATCTATGTACCTGAGCCAGGTGTGAACATGGCTCAGGTACATACACGAACTATAGACCAAACTTGACGAACTTGATTGGATAGTTTTTTTAGAGGGTAATGTAGGTTGGGTTCTTTTCAGCTATCTAATCATGTGCAAGCAAAAATATTTTTTTTTTCCCCTTGCACGTGATTGGGCATTCATAGTAAACACAACTTTACCTTATTCGGTAATCTATGTTCCTTTAGTCTGTGAATGACTTGAATTAAAATGTCAGCTTTGCAAATTCGACATTTTGTTTTAGCACATCCCTTTCAATTTTTTGCTGATTCTTTAATTCCAAGCATGGTTTTAAGTAAGTTTATTGTGGATGATATTATAGCATTTTACCAGATGTGTGTGGCTGCTCTTAAGAACAATGCAGTGACTAAGTTTTAATTCTTGTAAGTGTTAGCTTATACATGCAAAGCCTGAAGAGCATAAAATACAACAATAATTTACAAAGCTTCAAGCAAATATCGTAAATCTTTTGAAGCATGGATTCTCTGTAAATTTTAAACAGGAACAGAAGTGAATCTTCCCAATGGGGCACAAAAGGAAAAATTATTCAGACAAAAGTTGTAACCATTCCATCTTTGTTCAGAATAAAAGAAAAAGGGACTTTTAACTCAGTGTTGAATACAAATTTCAAGTGGGCTGCTGGTTGTAGCTTAAGGCCCCAGCTACACGGGACGCTGTTAAACGCGCGTTCAGAGGCAGTTGGACACTTTTTTCAACTGCCCCTGAACTCATTCAATGTTATCCTATGTGATCATGTACACAGTCTCGTTTATTGCCATTTTTAGGCAGTTGCGTTTAACAGCGTTCCTTTGAAAGCAAAAAAATGGGTTCAAACGCAGAAGATTTCCACGTTTCAGACACAAAACGTGACTAAACACGGCTAAACACGTTTAGCAGCGTTTCGTTTATAGGCGTTTTTCGTTTTTGGCCATTTAAAAAAAAACATATATATATTTTTTTAAATGCTTCTAAACGCAAACGCGGCAAAACGCTGCTAAACGCGGCATGTAAACGCGGCAAAACGGACGTTTTAAATTCGGGTTACTGTCTGTCAAGTTTAATCATTAAGGAGCAGTTGTAAAAACGTCCCGTGTACATGGAGCCTTAAAAGGGACCTTTGAGTATGCTTCTAGCAGTACTGTGGAAAGAGGAAAATCTTTTGGAGAAGGGTGCATGGTGCACTTTTTTTGTGAATTAGTAAAAAGTTCCAATGGATCTCTGTAGCAGTTCACTAATGTGTGAGCGGATCAGTGATTAGCAATATTTGATACAGCCCCTAAGATACCCATGTCTATGCCTATGGCCCCTTTCACAAGGACGCCTCCATCTTACAGATTCCGCTTGCTCAGTGGGGGATCGCTTCGCTGATCCCTGTTGAGCAGGCGGATGACAGGTCCTGTCTGCTCCACTGTGCAGAGCGCACACAGACACAGTCATGCTCTCCTCTATGGGGAAATCTGATGGAAACGGACCGCCTATCCATTTCCATCTAATCCTATCCGATCTGATCTGCCAGATGGATGGAAAATAGGACCACCATTTGTCTATGAAGCAGGGGATGTGTTCCCTGACATCTGCCGCTCCATAGAGGAGACTGCAAGGTCCGATCAGGTCTGCCTAAAAAACTGAAAGGTCGACCTGATCGGACAGCCCATGTGAAAGGATGCTATAGGTGTCCCTTACTAGCCCACATGCCCCTAGTTGAGAACCACTGTTTTATTGTAATATTCATCGCTTCGTTGAATTCCGGTTATCTATTTAATAAAGATCAAAACTAACACTTTGACAGTTATGCCCTGTACACACGATAGTTTTTTCCGATGAAAAAAGTCTGATGGACTTTTTTCATCAGAAAAACCGATCGTGTGTGGGCCCCATCGGAAAAAAAACCCATAGGAAATTCCGATCGTCTGTGTGGAACTCCAACGGAGAAAAAACCCACACATGCTCAGAATCAAGTTGACGCATGCTCAGAAGCATTGAACTTCATTTTTCTCGGCTCGTCGGAGTGTTTTACGTCACCGCGTTTTGGACGGTCGGAATTTTGTTTGATGGTGTGTATGCAAGACTGATGGGAGTCAGCTTCATCAGAATTCCGACGGAAAATTCCATCGAATTTTATTCCATCGGAAATCCGATCGTGTGTGCAGGGCATTAGGGGGAAACAGGAAAGAGGAAACAGGAAAGCAAAGAAACATTTAACATATAAACCATTTTCATGAAACAAAATATTGTGCTGCTCAACATAGATAGCATGGGAGTTTTGAGAAAAACATAACAGCCCTAGTTTGATTGTACAAAATGTTTCAAAAAGCCTCCCTTTAAACATTGCACAAAGGAAAAATTAAATCTTAAGGCGTTTTCCACATCCACCAAACATCAAACACACGTCCAACCTCATCAAATCAAGCTATGTTCCCTGAGGGAGTTTGGCCATGAAGGAAATGGGAAAAGGCTGAGATCATTTCTTTATCACAAGTTCTACAACTAAATAGACACAACAAAGTGTCCCTTAAGACAGCACATTTCCCAGCGACATGATATTGAACAGGAGTCCTGTTTTATCAGGATATGAATTCTCTGTTGTTTTAATCTAATAGTCTTCAGTATGTTCTTAGAAGCATTAAAGATAGTAATCATCAAAAAGACTTAAAAGCAACTGAATAACATGGCTGAGACCACAAGTAGCTGTGCGTGTACTCTGTGTTTGTTGATGCTGTGCGTTTTATACCATGTGCGATGTATGCACTACTGGTAGAGCCAGGCCCGGACTGGGACAAAAAATAGGCCCGGGCATTTTAGACTGAGCAGCCCGGGGGGCGGCGCATCGCGGAGGCGGTTAATGATGGGATGTGAGGTTCCAGCACCTTGTACCTCTGGACCCCTTTACATTACACAGCACCCTGGACCCCTTTACATTACACAGCACCCTGGACCCCTTTACATTACACAGCACCTTGCACCTCTGGACCCCTTTGCATTAGTACAAAGGGAGAGGGTATGGGAATCCCGCCTATATGTTGGTTGCAGTACTCACCGATATATATCGGGGGGTGTGTAATCAAATACAGTATATATAGCCACAAAAATAAAAAACAAAAAAAGAGGGACAGACAAAAACACTCCCTAAAGAGTTAACTGCTATTTATTAGATACTAAAAAACATGTATCAAAAAGACAATACCAAAAGACATGTAAGACCACGGTCCCCTATCTAATGGGGAACCATATCCAAAAGTATCCCATGGTTAATCCAGCGACTGCGGTTACAATGGACTAAATGAGGGATAAGCCTCCCTAAGGAGACAAAATGCCGGCATGCAAATCCACCCTCCCCCAAACCCGCAAACACCCCCAAACACCCCCCAAAAGACAATAACCGTCTCCCTATATTGTACCCCTCTCTGGAACGTTCCTACACAGGGCAGTGAATCCCTGAATACAGGTGATAAGATACACTGTCCCTGGGTGGAACTATACTGGGAGCATCACATGGAGATGAGATGTAAGTGTATCACACATCGACACCTGACACTGAATAAAAAATATATGAAAAAGATATATATCACTTCTCCAAAAATAGAGGGATGATGAAATGTAGGTATTGTGACAGCAGGAAGGTAAAGTCACCTGGTTGCATCCAGGGGGGTAGATATATTTCTCCCAGATTCAGGCTTTATGCCGACTTATACAACTAGGGAGTTGATGAAGCCCAGCTGAGTCTAGTGGGCTCATGGATGACTCATACCTCTAGGGAGAGTGTGGGGCGTCGTACAGACAGGGAGTTGATGAGGCCAGCTGAAGCTTGTCAGCTCATTTAGGCCTCTATAAGAACTCCCAGCTTCATTAGATGTTAGCTCATGCCTGGAACCAGACCTGTGTGGACTGTCTAGGGAGAGTGAACCCCTGTGCGGTGAGGCAAAGCCTGTGTGGCTATTTGTTTGGACTTTTACTAAACCAGGGACTTAGGGACTAGGACAGCACTAGGCTGATCCCAGTTGTTAGTTAGGAAACCTGTATGTTTAGTCAGAGGTCAACTTGACCAGGATTTATTTTGGTTATGTTTCTTTTGCTTTGCTGTGTTTTGTCACTGTAAATAGAAAATAAACCGCACCTTTTTGATTTTGAAAACCACAACCTCCGTTTGCTGGGCCTGTTTTGTGTGGGGAGCCCATCCCGGGGGTCACACACACCCGCTGCCGAGCTAACCCCCTCACAGTTGGTGGAGAACGCGGGCAGTTTTTTTTAAGCCAGCATGGAGGAGATACTGAAACAGCTGGCTCTAGCAAATGCCAATCAACAGCAGACAAATGCAGGTTTGCAAAGGAGCCTTGCAGCCCAGCAGCAAGCTCATCAACAAGCCCAGCAGCAAGTCCTTGTTTCTAGGGACAAAGAAGGAAAGTGAGGGGAATTCTCCTTGTGCTATAGTGTGCTTTAAAAAAACATTTTTTCTAGGGACAGAAAACTCTAGGTAGGGAGAGTGTCAGTTTCTTTCACTGTGCGAGTCCTTGTTTCTAGGGACAAAGAAGGAAAGTGAGGGGAATTCTCCTTGTGCTATAGTGTGCTTTAAAAAAACATTTTTTCTAGGGACAGAAAACTCTAGGTAGGGAGAGTGTCAGTTTCTTTCACTGTGCGAGTCCTTGTTTCTAGGGACAAAGAAGGAAAGTGAGGGGAATTCTCCTTGTGCTATAGTGTGCTTTAAAAAAATAAAATTTCTAGGGACAGAAAACTCTAGGTAGGGAGGGTGTCAGTTTCTTTCACTGTGCGAGTCCTTGTTTCTAGGGACAAAGAAGGAAAGTGAGGGGAATTCTCCTTGTGCTATAGTGTGCTTTAAAAAACATTTTTTCTAGGGACAGAAAACTCTAGGTAGGGAGAGTGTCAGTTTCTTTCACTGTGCGAGTCCTTGTTTCTAGGGACAAAGAAGGAAAGTGAGGGGAATTCTCCTTGTGCTATAGTGTGCTTTAAAAAAACATTTTTTCTAGGGACAGAAAACTCTAGGTAGGGAGAGTGTCAGTTTCTTTCACTGTGCGAGTCCTTGTTTCTAGGGACAAAGAAGGAAAGTGAGGGGAATTCTCCTTGTGCTATAGTGTGCTTTAAAAAAACATTTTTTCTAGGGACAGAAAACTCTAGGTAGGGAGAGTGTCAGTTTCTTTCACTGTGCGAGTCCTTGTTTCTAGGGACAAAGAAGGAAAGTGAGGGGAATTCTCCTTGTGCTATAGTGTGCTTTAAAAAAACATTTTTTCTAGGGACAGAAAACTCTAGGTAGGGAGAGTGTCAGTTTCTTTCACTGTGCGAGTCCTTGTTTCTAGGGACAAAGAAGGAAAGTGAGGGGAATTCTCCTTGTGCTATAGTGTGCTTTAAAAAAACATTTTTTCTAGGGACAGAAAACTCTAGGTAGGGAGAGTGTCAGTTTCTTTCACTGTGCGAGTCCTTGTTTCTAGGGACAAAGAAGGAAAGTGAGGGGAATTCTCCTTGTGCTATAGTGTGCTTTAAAAAAACATTTTTTCTAGGGACAGAAAACTCTAGGTAGGGAGAGTGTCAGTTTCTTTCACTGTGCGAGTCCTTGTTTCTAGGGACAAAGAAGGAAAGTGAGGGGAATTCTCCTTGTGCTATAGTGTGCTTTAAAAAAACATTTTTTCTAGGGACAGAAAACTCTAGGTAGGGAGAGTGTCAGTTTCTTTCACTGTGCGAGTCCTTGTTTCTAGGGACAAAGAAGGAAAGTGAGGGGAATTCTCCTTGTGCTATAGTGTGCTTTAAAAAAACATTTTTTCTAGGGACAGAAAACTCTAGGTAGGGAGAGTGTCAGTTTCTTTCACTGTGCGAGTCCTTGTTTCTAGGGACAAAGAAGGAAAGTGAGGGGAATTCTCCTTGTGCTATAGTGTGCTTTAAAAAAAATTTTTTTCTAGGGACAGAAAACTCTAGGTAGGGAGAGTGTCAGTTTCTTTCACTGTGCGAGTCCTTGTTTCTAGGGACAAAGAAGGAAAGTGAGGGGAATTCTCCTTGTGCTATAGTGTGCTTTAAAAAAACATTTTTTCTAGGGACAGAAAACTCTAGGTAGGGAGAGTGTCAGTTTCTTTCACTGTGCGAGTCCTTGTTTCTAGGGACAAAGAAGGAAAGTGAGGGGAATTCTCCTTGTGCTATAGTGTGCTTTAAAAAAAAATTTTTTCTAGGGACAGAAAACTCTAGGTAGTGTGACAGCAGGAAGGTAAAGTCACCTGGTTGCATCCAGGGGGGTAGATATATTTCGCCCAGATTCAGGCTTTACGCCGACTTATACAACTAGGTGGAGAGTTGTATAAGCCCAGCTGAGGCTAGTGGGCTCATGGATGACTCATACCTCTAGGGAGAGTGTGGGGCATCGTGCAGACAGGGAGTTGATGAGACCAGCTGAAGCTTGTCAGCTCATTTAGGCCTCTATAAGAACTCCCAGATTCATTAGGTGTTTGCTCATGCCTGGAACCAGACCTGTGTGGACTGTCTAGGGAGAGTGAACCCCTGTGCGGTGAGACAAAGCCTGTGTGGCTATTTGCTTGGACATTTAAAACCAGGGACTTAGGGACTAGGACAGCACTAGGCTGATCCCAGTTGTTAGTTAGGAAACCTGTATGTTTACTCAGAGGTCAAGTTGACCAGGATTTATTTTATTTATGTTTCTTTTGCTTTGCTGTGTTTTGTCACTGTAAATAGAAAATAAACCGCACCTTTTTGATTTTGAAAACCACAACCTCCGTTTGCTGGGCCTGTTTTTGTGTGGGGAGCCCATCCCGGGGGTCACACACACCCGCTGCCGAGCAAACCCCCTCACAGTTGGTGGAGAATGCAGGCAGTTTTTTTTTAAGCCAGCATGGAGGAGATACTGAAACAGCTGGCTCTAGCAAATGCCAATCAACAGCAGACAAATGCAGGTTTGCAAAGGAGCCTTGCAGCCCAGCAGCAAGCTCATCAACAGAGCCTTGCAGCCCAGCAGCAAGCTCACCAACAGAGTCTGGAAGCTCAGCAACAAGCCCAGCAGCAATCTGAGGCCCGCTTCATAGACCTGTTACAGAAGCAAGAGCAGAGACTACAACAAATGGAAGCAGTAATGCAGCAACGTCCGCAGACCAGTGAGGAAAGCCGTCCCACTAATACCGCGTCCTTTGGGGTGAGTCGTTTATTGACAAAAATGACTGGAGAGGATGATCCAGAGGTATTTTTGACCACATTTGAAAGGACTGCTGAAAGAGAAAAGTGGCCTGAGGAGCAGTGGGCTGGACTGGTGGCTCCTCTGTTAACTGGTGAATCGCAGAAGGCTTACTATGACCTAGAGCCTGACCAAGCAAAAGACTATGTGATGCTAAAAGCTGAAATATTGGCAAGGCTGGGTGTCACCCTGGCTGTCCGGGCTCAGCGTGTGCATAACTGGACTTTCCAGCTTGGAAAACCCCCCAGGTCTCAAATGTATGATCTCATTCACCCGAGAGTATCCAGTGACTACAGTGTGTTTCGAGACCCCCAAAGGTACCCTCTCTCATCCAGTGGGGTTAGTATCTCAATTACCGCATGATGCCATTGTGGGAAGAGATTTTCCGAAGTTCTGGGAACTGTGGGATGATCCTGAGCCCCCCACTGGTGCCCCTATGTACCAGGAATGTGATAGCCAGAACTCCTCTGAGAGTGGTGAGGACTCTCCAGAATTTCCCTTGTCAGTATTGGCAGGGGAGACTCAAGAAACTGGAGAGGAGCCCACCTCCTCAGACGAAAACCTACCGTCTGTGGAGTTTTCTGATCTGGAGGTTCACAGGGAAAATTTTGCCACAGAACAGTTAAAAGACCCCGCCCTAATAAAGGCACGGGAAAACGTAGTGGAAATAGATGGCGAGTTAGTGAACCCAGATAATACCTGCACTTACCCATACTTCAGCGTAGAGAAGGACCTACTGTATCGGGTGGCAAAAAGGGCAGAAGAAACCGTTGAGCAGCTTGTGGTGCCCAAACCTTACAGGAAGTTGGTGTTGGAGTTGGCCCATGGGCACATTCTTGGAGGTCATCTGGGGACAGAGAAAACCCGAGAGAGGGTATTACAGAGATTCTATTGGCCTGGGGTGATGAAGGACATAGAAAATTATTGTTCCTCCTGCCCTGTGTGTCAGAGGTCGGCCCCGATGCCACATTTCCGTAGCCCGCTGGTCCCTCTACCCATCATTGAGGTCCCGTTTGAGAGAATCGCAATGGATTTGGTAGGTCCTATAATCAAGTCCGCTAGGGGGCACCAGTACATATTGGTTATAATGGACTATGCCACCCGTTATCCAGAAGCGATCCCTCTCAGAAATACCTCGGCCAAAACCATAGCCAAAGAGCTATCTCTTGTTTTTAGCCGGGTGGGTATTTGTAAAGAACTGCTTACGGACCAAGGTACACCCTTTATGTCCCGGGTTATGAAAGAGCTGTGTAAATTGTTCAAAGTGACGCAATTGCGTACATCTGTGTATCACCCCCAAACCGATGGGCTGGTTGAAAGATTCAACAAAACCCTAAAACAAATGTTGAAGAAAGTGGTGGATAGAGATGGAAAGGATTGGGACTGTCTACTTCCTTATTTGATGTTTGCTATTAGGGAGGTGCCCCAATCCTCTACGGGATTCTCCCCCTTTGAGTTACTGTATGGGAGACACCCAAGAGGGCTGTTGGATATTGCCAAGGAAACTTGGGAAAGTGAGAGTTCTCCCCACAGGAGTGTGATTGAGCATGTCGCCCTGATGCAAGATCGAATTGCACAGGTAATGCCCATCGTGAAGGAACATTTGGCCCAAGCGCAGTTGGCACAGCAGAGAGTGTACAACCGTGGAGCAAAGACCCGTACCTTTTCCCCGGGGGATAGGATATTGGTACTTGTCCCTACGGTTGAAAGTAAATTCCTTGCCAAATGGCAAGGCCCCTACGAGATAATGGAAAAAGTGAGCGAAGTGAATTACAAGGTCAGACAACCAGGAAGGCGAAAGCCCGAACAGATATATCACGTTAATCTGTTGAAAGCCTGGAGGGATAGAGAGTCCCTAGTCGCAGAAACTTGGTCACCAGCTCAAACTGGTTGCGTGATTCCGGAGGTTGGAATAGCAGCCACCTTGTCACAACCCCAACAACAGGAGGTTAAGGAGTTTGTGCTTCGCAACAAGGAGGTGTTCTCTGAGCTGCCGGGACAAACATCTGGGGTAGAGCATGATATTATTACCCCGCCCGGTGAAAGGGTGAAGTTAAAACCCTATCGGATCCCAGAGGCCCGACGGGAGGCAATACGGGAGGAAGTACAGAAAATGCTGAACTTAGGGGTGATAGAGGAGTCCCAAAGTGATTGGTCTAGTCCCATTGTGTTGGTGCCTAAACCGGATGGGAGCTGGCGATTTTGTAACGATTTTCGTCAGTTGAACAAAGTTACAAAATTTGACACCTACCCCATGCCACGTATAGATGAGTTGATCGACCGGCTGGGAACAGCCCGATACATGACGACTCTTGACCTCACAAAAGGGTATTGGCAAATTCCCCTGGCCAAGTCGGCCAAAGAGAAAACCGCATTTGTAACCCCAGACGGGGCGTTCCAATATAAGAGAATGCCGTTCGGGTTACAGAATGCGCCGGCCACATTCCAGCGGAAAATGGACCAGATACTGAGGCCCCATCGGAAGTATGCTGCGGCTTACCTGGATGACGTAATTGTCCATAGCACAGATTGGGCCTCACATCTGCCAAAAGTGCAAGCAGTCCTAGACTCTATCCGGGAAGCGGGGTTTACGGCTAACCCCAAGAAGTGTACCATTGGGCAGGAGGAGGCCAAATATCTTGGGTACACCATTGGCAGGGGAGTAATAAAACCCCAACTCAACAAAGTCGAGGCCATCCAGAGTTGGCCACGTCCCAACAGCAAGAAGCAGGTACGAGCCTTTCTGGGAATCGCGGGTTATTATCGGCGCTTCATTCCCCACTTTGCTTCTAAGGCTGTGCCCCTAACCAACCTGACGAAAGGGAAAGGGTCGGTCATGATTAAATGGACCCCCGAGGCTGAGGCAGCATTCCAATTCTTGAAACAAGCCTTATGTAGCCAGCCAGTGTTGTACTCACCCGACTTCTCTAAAGACTTTGTCGTACAAAGTGATGCGTCAGATGTGGGGTTAGGAGCAGTATTGTCCCAGGTCTGGAACGGGGAAGAGCACCCAGTCATTTACCTCAGCAGGAAGTTGAAGTCCCATGAGGTAAATTACGCCACGGTTGAAAAGGAGTGTTTAGCGGTGAAGTGGGCTCTAGATTCCCTTCGGTACTATCTGCTAGGTAGGCACTTTGACATGGTTACGGATCACGCTCCGTTAAAGTGGATGGCTCAAAACAAGGAGACAAATAGAAGAGTGAATAGGTGGTTCCTGGCCCTACAGGAATTCAACTTCACAGTAAAGCATCGCCCTGGCGTTCAAATGGGGAATGTGGATGCTTTGTCTCGAGTACATGAATGCCTGATTGCTGGTGTTCCAACCCCGAGGTTAAAACAAGAGGGGGGGGTATGTGACAGCAGGAAGGTAAAGTCACCTGGTTGCATCCAGGGGGGTAGATATATTTCTCCCAGATTCAGGCTTTATGCCGACTTATACAACTAGGGAGTTGATGAAGCCCAGCTGAGTCTAGTGGGCTCATGGATGACTCATACCTCTAGGGAGAGTGTGGGGCGTCGTACAGACAGGGAGTTGATGAGGCCAGCTGAAGCTTGTCAGCTCATTTAGGCCTCTATAAGAACTCCCAGCTTCATTAGATGTTAGCTCATGCCTGGAACCAGACCTGTGTGGACTGTCTAGGGAGAGTGAACCCCTGTGCGGTGAGGCAAAGCCTGTGTGGCTATTTGTTTGGACTTTTACTAAACCAGGGACTTAGGGACTAGGACAGCACTAGGCTGATCCCAGTTGTTAGTTAGGAAACCTGTATGTTTAGTCAGAGGTCAACTTGACCAGGATTTATTTTGGTTATGTTTCTTTTGCTTTGCTGTGTTTTGTCACTGTAAATAGAAAATAAACCGCACCTTTTTGATTTTGAAAACCACAACCTCCGTTTGCTGGGCCTGTTTTGTGTGGGGAGCCCATCCTGGGGGTCACACACACCCGCTGCCGAGCTAACCCCCTCACAGTATATATCCATTGAGATGATCACCATGAGCGGTGTATACATAATCTTTAGTGTTCTCCTTAATAATGGCAAATAATTCTGGAAACAAATGGAGCGTATCAACCACCTGAGTTAATTGTAGAGTGTGAGGCTCACAGATCTATGAAAAGCTAGAAACACCTGAATATTAGCTGCATTTAATCAGAGTGATGATGAACAGAGGAACTATTATCCCACTTCATGCGGGTATTTTTCATTGATTTCAAAGTGATATAGTTCAAAAACTCATAGTTCGTATAATCACTCACTGTTGTGACTGCCACATATGGTTATGCGTACCTGCATGTGTGCCCACGGTGCTGAATGCATCACTCACATGGGAATGGTGTAAAAATACAGCGATATTCCAGACAGTTTTTTAGTATCTAATAAATAGCAGTTAACTCTTTAGGGAGTGTTTTTGTCTGTCCCTCTTTTTTTGTTTTTTATTTTTGTGACCCCTTTACATTACACAGCACCCTGGACCCCTTTACATTACATAGCACCGCACCTCTGAACCCTTTTACATTACACAGCACCCTGCACCTCTGGACCCCTTTACATTACACAGCACCCTGGACCCCTTTACATTACATAGCACCCTGCACCTCTGGGCCCCTTTACATTACACAGCACCCTGCACCTCTGGACCCCTTTACATTACACAGCACCCTGCACCCCTGGGCCCCTTTACATTACACAGCACCCTGGGCCCCTTTACATTACACAGCACCCTGGGCCCCTTTACATTACACAGCACCCTGCACCTCTGGACCCCTTTACATTACACAGCACCCAGCACCTCTGGACCCCTTTACATTACACAGCACCTTGCACCTCTGGACCCTTTTACATTACACAGCACCCTGCACCTCTGGACCCCTTTACATTACATAGCACCACACCTCTGGACCCCTTTACATTACACAGCACCCAGCACCTCTGGGCCCCTTTACATTACACAGCACCTTGCACCTCTGGACCTTTTAACATTATACAGCACCCTGCACCTCTGGACCCCTTTACATTACACAGCACCCAGCATCTTTGGACCACTTTACATTACACAGCATCTTGCACCTCTGGACCCCCTTACATTACACACCACCCTGGACCCCCTTACATTACATAGCACAGCACCTCTGGCCCCTTTTACATTACACAGCACCCTGCACCTCTGGACCACTTTACATTACACAGCACCCTGGACCCCTTTACATTACATAGCACCCTGAACCTCTGGGACCCTTTACATTACACAGGACCCTGCACCTCTGGAGCCCTTTACATTACACAGCACCCTGCACCCCTGGGCCCCTTTACATTACACAGCACCCTGCACCCCTGGGCCCCTTTACATTACACAGCACCCTGCACCTATGGACCCCTTTACATTACACAGCACCCTGCACCTCTAGACCCCTTTACATTACACAGCACCTTGCACCTCTGGACCCTTTTACATTACACAGCACCCTGCACCTCTGGACCCCTTTACATTACATAGCACCACACCTCTGGACCCCTTTACATTACACAGCCCCCCACAGTTTGTTACACAGACACCCCCTAACAGTTCTGGACCCCCTGCATGTTACACAGACCTCCCTACAGTACAGACCCCCTCCCTACAGTACAGACCCTCTCTACAATACAGACCCCCCTTACATTACAGCCCCCCTCTACAATACAGACCCCCCTACATTACAGACCCCCTCTACATTACAGACCCCCTCCCTACAGTAGAGACCCCCTCCCTACAGTACAGACCCCCCTACATTACAGACCCCCTCTACAATACAGACCCCCCTACATTACAGACCCCCTATACAATACAGACCCCCCTACAATACAGAACCCCCCTACAATACAGAACCCCCCTACATTACAGACCCCCCTACATTACAGACCCCCCTACATTACAGACCCCCCTACAATACAGAACCCCCCTATATTTCAGACCCCCCTACAATACAGAACCCCCCTACATTACAGACTCCTCCTACAATACAGACCCCCCTACAATACAGAACCCCCCTATATTTCAGACCCCCTACAATACAGAACCCCCCCTACATTACAGACCCCCCTACAATGCAGAACCCCCCTACAATACAGAACCCCCCTACAATACAGAACCCCCCCTACATTTCAGACCCCGACTACAAAACAGAACCCCCTACATTTCAAACCCCCCTACATTACAGACCCCCCTAAAATACAGACCCCCTACAATCCAGAACCCCCCTACATTACAGACCTCCTACAAAACAGAACCCCCCTACACTTCAGACCCCCTACAATACAGAACCCCTACATTACAAACCCCCCTACATTACAGACCCCCCTACAATACAGAACCCCCCTACAATACAGAACCCCCCTACATTTCAGACTTCCCTACAATACAGAACCCCCTACATTACAGACCCCCTACAATATAGAACCCCCTACATTTCAGACCACCCCTACAATACAGAACCCCCCTACAATACAGAAACCCCCCTACAATACAGACCCCCCTTCAGACCCATAATGTACCTCAGCTCAGCGCGGGACTGCATATCCGGTCCCCTCCCCCTGTGTAGACATAAAGGAGGAGGGGGAGGCGGCTTCACTCTGCTCGGCTGTGTGAGACAGCCGAGCCGAGACTGATCAGATCATCAGAGCCGCGGCCACCGTGCCAGAGAGAAGGGGATCGTTGCGGGTCCAGGCCCCCTGATGTGCTGACGGGTGTCACTCTAGTGCGGCTCCGACTCGCAGCTGAGAGTGCACGGGGGGCCCATCGGGCATATGCCCGGTATGCCCTATGGCAAGTCCAGGCCTGAGTAGAGCTACTTGAGGGTGCTGCCTTTTTGTCTCTAATCAGAAAGCCTACGTTTTGGATCAAAATAAGAAACTCAACACTGAGGGGCAGTGGTACAAGTTGCTGCTAACCAGGCAGGTACTGGGCTGATGTCAGTGAAAAGTTGGGCAGTGCAAGGACATATTTTTGCCTAGGCCACATAAGCTGTGGCTAGAACCCCACAGCTGCCAGGAGTGATGCCTAGCCACCCGGCCCACTTTAAAGTAATAGTCACCTCAGGTGCTTGTAGGCTCATGGAGTCTAATACCTGCAACAATGCTGCTCTACCCTTCCCCCGAATCTTTTTGTTTTTCTCTGCAAGCTATGCTACTGGGCTGTTGAGTAGGATGGGCATGTGTACATGGGGGTAAGTTACACCCATCTATGAGTAAAGTATTTCTGAATCTCATTTATAAGAGGAACCCATTTACACTGGTCCACTTTGTTGAATCATATTTGGGCATTGCACTGCAACTGTCAATTGTGAATGGGATACTAATGTTTAACTATTGCCGACTGCTCACAGTAAATATAGTGCGAGCGGGCAGCAGGTAGTAGCACAATCACGTACATGACGGTCTTCTTCTGGTTTTGGGGCATGCATGGACTTGCCCCCTGCCAACCCATGCTATGATTGGACACAGCACAAATTTGGCAGCAAATTTCAGCCAATGATTTGGAGAGTGTCTGTGAAAAAAACAAGCATCATAAAGCTGGCCAGATCCCTCATTGGTCACACTTGTTGGTAAAACAGAGTTAAAATACAGTGCCTTGAAAACGTATTCATACCCCCTTGAAATTTTCCACATTTTGTCATGTTACAACCAAAGACGTAAATGAATTTCTTCGGGATTTTATGTGATAGACCAACACAAAATAACACATAATTGTAAAGTCGAAGTTAAATGATAAATGTTGTTCACAATTTTTTACAATTAAATATCTGAAAAGTGTGGCGTGCATTTGTATTCAGCCTCCTTTACTCTTATACCCCAAACTAAAATTTAGTGGAACCAATTGCCCTCATAAGCCACCTAATTAGTAAATAGAGTCCACCTTAGAAGATAACCTGTTAGAGTCTGCAAAAGATTTGAGACTGGGGCGGAGGTTCACCTTCCAGCAGGTTTAGATCAAAGCATATTCATGTGTTAGAATGGCCCAGTCAAAGTCCAGATCTAAATCCAATTGAAAATCTGAGGCAAGATTTGAAAATTGTTGTTCACAGACCCTCTCCATCCATTCGAACAGAGCTTGAGCAATTTTACAAAGAAGAATGAAAATTTCACTCTCTAGATGTGCAAAGCTGGTAGAGACATCCCCAAAAAGACTTGCAGCTGTAATTGCAGTGAAAGGTGGTTCTACAAAGTGGTTCTACAAAGTATTGACTCAGGGGGGCTGAATACAAATACACACCACACTTTCACATATTTATTTGTACTACAGTAGATTTATAAAATGGGCAAGACAAACAAATGAGTGGTAATTGCCAAAATAAAATTGGTATATAGTGGAGGTGGGCTTATCAGGAACAGTAAGGAGTAAGTTCATGTTCTACAAAAAAAATAAAAAATTTAATGCGGCAGTGGAAATATAAATGTATGGTAGCAAAAGCAAGACATTGCTTAAACAAAAAAGCCAGTTGACAGCAGAAGCTGGAAGGTTTGGTTGTAAATAAACCCATATGATCACCAAGATAAGTTGCCATTCTGTTCAAATGATTGGGACAAAAATTGTTCCTGATAATTAGTATGAAACAGCAACCAGCATTGACAGTATGGTCTTATAACTAGGAGAGTGGTCAACCATGTTCAAAAACAACAGAGATTAATATGACATTAAATTCTGGTTTTAAAAATATCTATTCAAGTATGTACCGTATATACTCGAGTATAAGCCGCCCCGAATATAAGCCGAGGCACCTAATTTTACCACAAAAAAATGGGAAAACGTATTGACTCGAGTATAAGCCTAGGGTGTCCATCTGCATGCCCCACTGTGCCTCACTGTGTCCATGTGCATGCCTCACTGTGTCCATGTGCATGCCTCACTGTGTCCATGTGCATGCCTCACTGTGCCTCACTGTGCCTCACTGTGCCTCACTGTGTTCATGCCTCACTGTGTCCATGCCTCACTGTGCCTTACTGTGGCCATGTGCATGCCTCACTGTGCCTCACTGTGCCTCACTGTGTTCATGCCTCACTGTGTCCATGCCTCACTGTGCCTTACTGTGGCCATGCCTCAGTGTGTCCTTCCCTTACTGTGCCCATGCCTCACTGTGCCCATGCCTCACTGTGCCCAATCTCCCGACCTGATCTCCGGCGCTGTGTGACTAGACTGACTTTTAACATGGGAGTCTATAAAAGGGGTGTCCGGCTCTGAAAAATCGTTGCTCCCCAGCCGTAGGTCCCTGGACAACAAATTTTCACACTTGTAGATGAAGAGTGGGGCTACATGTGTGCCAAGTTTGGGGTCCAGGGGACCTAGGGCCGGCCGGTACCGAGTCCCCAAAATCACCAGAGAAATTACCGTTTAACATTGGAGTCTATGGAAGGGGTGCCCGGGTTTGAAAAATCGGTGTTCCCCGGCCGTAGGTCCCCCGGACACCAAACTTTGCACACTTGTAGAGGAAGAGTGGGGCTATATGTGTGCCAAGTTTAGCCGGGATCAGGCGCACAAACATTTAACAGTCAGCACTATAAAGCGTCAGCACCAGTGAACAATGCAGCTCCCATACAATAATATGTGACCGGTTTCATCTAAAGAAGTGAACATAAAGGACATATTCAAGCACATAATGTTTCAGATCTTAACAAACCAAAAGACCAATAGTGCTTTTATACCAGTCATTCACCAAGGCCCAGCGCACAACATGTATTGTTAACATATAATCGATCAATCTGAAGACATAGAAGTATGTATTCTTAACTCAAAAACGTACCTTCTATTGCTCTCAGCCTCTTCCAAATCTCCAAAATCCTTTGTTTTTGCTTCTGTGATCAAACTTCCTGTTAGAGGGTGAATCTATTTGTTCTCCACGATCCCTCTGTATGTAGAAGCATGCCATCCCCTCTTTTTAGTAGCCAGCATGAACTAGGTGCTATAAACTATATTTGCTTCCATAAAAACAGCATATTGATATACTCCCATGATGCTGCACCCAGTAAGTGCATACTTTGATTTTTCACTTTAGGCTTTTATATATTGGGCTGCATCCCTCTTATGGCACACTGAATTTCCCATGTGCAATCTTACTTGATCATGTTTGTTTGTTTACTGATTCTTCAAACACTTCTGAGCACCTTTGGTAAGAGAGACCCTCAGATGACCTACTGTGATTTCATGTTTGTATTCTAATTGTCAAAGTAGTAAAAATTGGTGAATATTCATATAATATATGATGATTTTATTTGCATTATTGATTTATGTATTATCTTTCTATTCATCTATAGTGGCACTTTATGCAATACTTTACAAGTCCCCTGAGGAAGCCAGTGATTGTTGAAACATGTTGAGCTGAAGTTGCTGTATCCACATTATGGCCGCATGGATTTTCTATGACGGTTTAATTAATACTACTGCTTTTAAAGGGGCTGTAAACCCTTGTTTAAAATAAAAATACAAATAACAAACATGCCTATACGTACCTGCTCTGTGCAATTGTTTTGCACAGAGCAGCCCCGATTCTTCGCCGGCGCTCGAGGCCCCTCCTCTTCATTGGGTGCCCCCACGGAAAGCCACTTTCCCTAGGGGGCACCCGTGTGGACTCACTCCCGAGTCCAGCTGCTGCATCCACAGACAGAGGGACTTGGCCCTGCTCCCATGTCAATGGATTTGATTTGCACGAGTGTGGAGAAACCCTGGTCTGTGAGCTTCCGTCCCATATGAGGTATATCCTTCCGGGAACCAAAGGCCATGGCTGGGCTATAGCCAACTGCTTTATTATGCTTGCCTTCTGATAAGCGGCTTTGTTATTCGGTGGTGGATTTCACACGTGTTTTAAGAAGTCACTGTGGTGCCGTCTCTTTTCAATATAAGAACTGTGATATACCTACAGACTATTACCCGGCGCCAGACTGAGTGGGCTATCCTCTTGTCATATAAGGATTTGCTCAAAAAATCGAATTTATTGTATTTTTATGTATGGCGCAGCTTTTTATTTTCCATTTATGCTTTTTGTGTTATCTCACTCATAGCTGCTGCCTATATTTAGTAATAATTCCCCTTGGTAGCGCAGTTTTTTCTTCCTATTTGATTAACAGCAGCAGAAGCCAATGACTCCCACTGCTATCAATCTGTCCAATGAGGAGAGAGACAGCTGGTGGAGTCGCTGCGCTCATGCACATCGCTTGATCAGATTAGGCTCAGGTAAGAAAAGGTGAGGTCTGGGGGGGAGCTGCAGCACAGAAGGTTTTTCACCTTAGTGGTTCGATTAGTCTTAAGGCTTAAAGCTTTACAACCACTTTAATATTTGTATACTACAATAAAACATTGATGATTTTATGAATATATTGTGTTATGTTTTTGTGGCACCTTAAATATCCAGTTTTTCTGTATATACATTTACTATAAACTATGGTCTACAAAATTTGTAGTGTGCATAGAGCAGTGCACATGACCACGACTAATGTGCACTGCTCATTCCAAACAAACATAAGTGAGGGGGGAAAAGGAAAGTTTTGGGAGTGCACAGAGGATGTTATTAGGAGGCAGAACAACACAGTAAGAAACTATTACATGAAAAATGATGGGGTCATTAAATAGTGGATTATTTTTGGAGAATAAGTATACATTTTAATGTCACATTAGCTTTCTTTCACCATGGGAGACTGTGCCTGTATATGTTCTACAGATTGCAAGTATCAAGTGTTCAAAAGTACTGGATAATTTTCTCGTAAGTAATGATATTCAGACCTATAATTATTAAAGGCTGAGGGAGAAATATTTTGACCCTGGAAATAAGCTGGCTGACCTTGGAGCCCATGAAGGATTTTGTTTTTTTCAGTGAGACAAATCTGGCAACGGTTGTTTAAGGTTGTTTTATTTTGCATTCCTCTGGACCAAAGCTGCTGGAGTTGTGAGAGGTTGAACTTGATGGACAGCAGTCTTTTTTTCAACCTTATCAAAGATGTTGGATAAACATGTATGCTCACAGTGGGAAATTGTTTTTATACAGTATAATATCATATAATATATGCATAACATGAAATAATAAAAGTCTTTATTATTGGTTGCATTTATCTTTAATATACCAAAAAACATAACTCATTTCAAAATAAAAAAAATGCAGAACAATTATTCTGCGATAGGAAGAGGCCAAGGTCTTTTCACTGAGTATATCATGTACTGTTTAAAAATTTTAGTTTTGTTGTCTGATTCTTCAATTCATTCTCTCCATGTAGTATGTGAGAAAAAACAGGAAATCGCCCGGGACTTTAAATGAGGTGAATGCAGCTAGCCAACAATTGACAGAGTAAATGCAGTCTCAAAATGTATTAAAATTGTCATGCAAACATAAACACGAATCATAGCCAAGCCACTGAAATGATACATACAGTAAAAAATGTCATTACACGTATCATGGTATAAAATGTAAATTGCAAAATACACAGGCATAAAAAGTACCCTAACGCATTTCGCAAGACCATGCTCGCTTCATCGGGGGAAGATGTGTGTGTAGTACATCTGTAGGGGGTATAATAAACCAAATAAGTATCAACACAGCGATGATATCGTGACAATTAGTCAAGAAGGTCCAAAACGCATGGCCCTATATACTCACCAAAGGCTGGATCAAATTACCAAATACTGAATACCCAGAGGCGGCAGTAATAAGCGTCCGGCTCGGGAGCTGAGGAGGCAGAGGAAAAACCAACCCAACAGAGCACAAACGGGGGGCAGACATGGCCGGGATGGGGGTGTGTATCACCAAAGATCTCCCAGTATTTATTAATAATGTCAACTGAAACATAAATGCATATGTATCAATAGATGCTGTCATAACAGCATAGAAGTAAAGTAGTATATGATATAAGTACCGTATTTATCGGCGTATAACACGCACTTTTTTCCCCTTAAAATCAGGGGAAAATCGTGGGTGCGTGTTATACGCCGATACTCCACCGATTCCCCTGCTGAAACGAGCGAGAGGAGCGAGCGGAGCCGAAGCCGAAGTACACTCGGCTTTACTCGGCTCCTTTCGCAGTCCCGCCCATCTCTGACTGTGCCGCTGACATAGAGAAAGCTGAGTGTACTTCGGCTAGTCTCGGCTCCTCTCGCAGTCCTGCCCCTGACTGTGAGCAGAGCCGAGTCTAGCCAAAGTACACTCGGCTTTCTCTGTCAGCGGTGCAGTCAGTGGAGATGGGCGGGACTGCGAGAGGAGCCGAGTCTAGCCAAAGTACACTCGGCCCCGCTCGCTCCTCTCCACAGAAATCGGCGCCAAATTTAAAAAACGCCAAAACTGACACTGCTGCAAAGGCACTGGGCAAGCCTGCAGATGGACAGATGGACACTGGGCAAGGCTGCAGATGGACAGATGGACACTGGGCACGGCTGCAGATGGACAGATGGACACTGGGCAAGCCTGCAGATGGACAGATGGACACTGGGCAAGGCTGCAGATGGACAGATGGACACTGGGCAAGGCTGCAGATGGACACTGGGCAAGGCTGCAGATGGACAGATGGACACTGGGCAAGGCTGCAGATGGACAGATGGTCACTGGGCAAGGCTGCAGATGGACACTGGGCAAGGCTGCATGCTGCATTTAAATGTAAGTTTTTTTTCCTTGAATTTCCCTCCTAAAAGTTTTTTTCCTTAAAATTCCCTCCTAAACTTGGGGTGCGTGTTATACGCCGGCGGGTGTTATACGCCGATAAATACGGTATGTATATGCATAAAGCCATTTTGGTTCAATAATGGTATGGGCTTAGAATCTGGATCCCCGTCGGCCCAGGTGTCCTATGTGGGAGTTGAACGCCTTTAATAATTGGATTTCCGCTTTTTGGGAGGACTGACTCTGTTTCACCCATTACCTGATCTTCAAGGTCAATCAGGCAAGCATATACGTGGATTTGCAGGGTTTTTTTTTCTTGTTGTTTCCAAGATGCATATAAATATATATATGTTCATATATATATATATATATATATATATATATATATATATATATATATATACCTGTTGAATACTAATGTATACAGCTTCATCATTGTTGATATCTATCTATTTTCTTATTTTCTTGTATAATTTTTTTTTTATGCCAGCACCTACTCAGTCCTGAGGAAGTAATTAGTGGCGAAACGTGTTGACAAGCAAGCATTGCGGAGTTCATGGACCTAACCTTTTGATAATTATCTACATTTCTTTTCTGCACATTGATGGACTTTTCACTATTTCAATGAAAGGATCCACGCCTTCATGTCTGTAATTGGGTATCTGTTGACTTTTGTCTAGTAGAGGGTGTTGTTTTTGTTTTATTGAATGTGTGGTTTTAACATTTTTGTAATAAAGATATATATTTTTTATATTTACTGCCTCGTGTTGTGCCCATTTTTATTCCTAATGGTTAAACTTAGTATTGAGAACATGAAGGAAAAGTGAGTATGTGCTGCTGGTGGGGGGTAAGAGGTCTGGGGGGTCATTAATGTGAACCTGTTGGTTGCCTCGCATAGTCAAAGTACAAGTTTGTTTTAAAGTTAAAAAAAAGCAGCTTATCCATCATAAATGGCAAGGTGTTTTACTAATGCTAAAACACAAGGAAATACCCTAGAAAAAGGAGCTCAAGTGTTCATTTTACTAATGCAAATACTGCAATGTGTTGTTTACGCAGCTGAAAAAGCCATCCAGTCTTTCAGACATCCTTATAATGAATGCTTATTACTCATTTTCATTAGAACTTTTGTTGGTCAATTGATTAAACATCAGCTCAAAAGACTTCCAAGGAGTTTGTTTGCCACCTTTTTGTTTGTACAAGATGTCTTGGGAAATTTCTATTTCTCCTGTTTTTAAAGCATTTTGATGCTGTGCTGCACAATTCTTTTTCTGCATGTCACAAGCTCTGCAGGTTTGAAGACATAACAAGGAATTGAATAGCTGGCTCGATCTATGTGTATGAAGCTGACTGATATGGTTTAGGTTTCCTAATGTTTAATAGGGCATTACCTTCCACTTTTGCAGTGCAAAGCAAAATAGTTATCCTCATATCAGGGTTAGAAATACAAACATTAAACTGTCAAATATTATTACCACTGCCATTTATATAAGATAATATAAGCCAGTGAAAGATGTGCTGTTCTCCTTGATTAAGGAAGTAAGGTTTAAGGACATAACTGGAACAGAAAAAATAATGTTTTCCATAAGCTCTGCCTAAAGACAGGCTTTACTATATGTGCAGGCTTATATATACACGCCTCCTACTCCATCCTCTTAACCTTTCATCGAGAACTTTTAAGCTGTGTGAGGTGTGGACCTACTCACAGGGGTGTATCTACCGTGAGGCAAACAAGGCGTTTGCCTTGGGCAGCATTTATCCGGGGGGGGGGAGCGCTGCCCCTAGGCAGAAGTAACAAGATATACCACAAACAGGGCTGGACTGTACACAGCTTACCACCAGACGCGGCTACAGTACAATAGTTGCAGAGCTGCCTGCAACAGTGCTGGTGTGCCGAGTATGTGCTCCTGCACCCAGCACAAGTCTAGGACCAACACATTTTTTGACAGGCAGAGCCACGGAGCGATATTCACCTGACAAGAAAGGAAAGAGTGTGCAAGTGAGTGGACAGAGTCATAACTTTACCTAAGGCACTGGGCTGGCAGATGATTATTTGCTATGTTGTGTCACAGTGTCAATGTGAGCTGACTAAAGCGGATAACTCTTTGGGGAGGGGGGTGCTGGAGGGTTGGGGGTTAGGAGAGGTAATTACCAATGCTATTTGTAATATTCAGCATAAGGTTAATGTACTTCCACTGGTCACTTATGCATTAGTGACCAGTGGCAGTTATTAACCCCTTGTGCTGCATTAGTGGCACCAGTGTCAGTGTTAATTAACCCCTCATGCTGCAGCACAAAGGGGTTTATAGACACTGGTGCCACTAATGCAGCACAAATGGGTTAATTAACTGCCACTGGTCACCAATGCAAAGGTGACCAGTGGAGGTAGATTAACCCCCTTTCATGCTGCATATTACAAATAGCATTGGTAATGAATTAACCTCCGCTAACCCCCAACCCGGTTATTATTATCGGGTTCACAACCTCCCTATAGCAGATTTACTTCCACACAGTGACCCGAGACCCTGCATAGCCAACAGGGACCCAACATAGTCAACAGAGATCCTGCATAGCAACCAGAGACCCCACATAGCCACCAGAGACTCCACATACCCACTTGAGAGTCTGTACCTGAGAGTCTGCACAGTCGATCAAAGACCCCACATAGCTACCTGAAAGTCTGCACAGTTGACCAGAGACCCTGCATAGCCACCTGAGAGTCTGCACAGATGGGGGAGGCGCACAATATTATTCTGCCTAGAGAAGCACAAAACCAAAATACACCACTGCCTGCTCAATATAAGATAAGAGGAGTAGGTTGCAAGGAAGGTTTTGCACTGTTAGACTAATTAATGTTGCATTTACCACACGTGTTACATGCTGATTGTACAATCTCCTTTATCTCTACCAACAACTATGTAGTACAAGGGTATGCCTGACTTGATACAAATTGATTGGATAGATTGGCTTCTGTAGGTGTTCATACTACATAGGCACATAGGAAAATGAGTTTCATACTGCTCAGACAAGTTAGCAATAATGTTAAGAAGGTGGTCCATTTATACATGTGGTCCAAACCTATCAAGGGAATTTATAGATATAGAAACACCTTTCAATACCATCTCATGGCAGTACCTGTCTTTCACCCTACGTAAATGGGAATTTAAGGAACATTTTTTGAAGTGGGTTGAAGCTTTATATTCCTCCCCCACTGCCTCGATTTGGTATTGTGGTTTCCAGTCCTTGTCCCTCCCTATCTGTAGGGGCCTATGGCAAGGCTGCTCCCTATCATACATTTTATTTATATTGGCTCTGGAGCCTTTAGCATTGTATATTCAGGCTTGCAAGGATATTCAGGGAGTAAGCACAGTTGGTGTCAATAGCAAGACGTCACTCTTTGCCGACGACATCCTTTTCATGATTACCTTGCCCCAAGTGTCTCTACCGTGCTTGTTTGCAACATTAGACAATTTGCCTCTTATTCTGGTCTGACCGTTAAGCAGTCCAAATCTATAGTTATGGATAATTCTCTGAGCCCCACTACCCTTACAACGCTCTTTCACCTTCTCCTGGACCACCCGACTCTCATACTTAAGAATCTTCTTAACGCTTACCTGCAACAATCTACACAAGGCTAACTACCCTCCACTTATCTGTGCCCTAGGCCCTTTTCTACGCACATGTACTCAATACCAAATCTCTTGTTTGGGGAGACTAAACATTATCAAGATGCGATTTCTCCTGAAACTTCTATATTACTTCCAAGAATTTCCTATCTCACTTCTAATGATTGTGTTGCGATTCCTTCACAATAAGATCTTTAAGTTTATATGGAACACAGCCAAGCCTAAGATCAATAAACATACTCTCTACTGAAACAAACCTAGTGGTGGCCTATTGGTCCCCCACTTACTCCACTACTACAGGGGGGCCGAACTCGCCCCCATACACGTTTTGTATGCTAACTCTGAAGTTCCTTTTTCAGTGCCCTTGGATGCAATAGACTGCAACAACACAGCAATATCATCATTAATGTGGCTCCCACCTACTTACCCACAGTCGTCTATTGCTCCACCTCTGGAACACTCTTTTGGAGTGTAGGATTCCAAAATACTCAATCGGCCACATTTCCCCCCACTTAGTGCTCCTTAATTTAATCCAAAAGTTCTATGTTCCCCCCAGGATTTGAAACTCCCTCCAGACTTCAATGGTTTCTCTGGAAATGTTTCACTGATGTACAATCCTTCCTTACCTCCAGAGGTAATAAAATTTGATTACTTTAAAGAGAACCATGACATGCCCTCACAAGAAATTTTGTTTGATCAATACAAATTAGTCATTATGTTAATGTAATGCTGTCACATATGGATGCCCCCCTAACTCTTGTGTGGTTCGAGCGCAAGTATCACTCTGATCCTCACTCTCTTGGTATTATCTTATTATTATAATATGCCTCTCTCAATTCTTCTAAAATCAGCTAATAGACCAAATATATACCACATTGGGAGGAGGAATTAGGTATTACTAGTTCGAGAGAGGACTGGAAAAATATTTGTTCCTCCACGGCCACTAGCTTTAGGAATATAGTCTTGAAAAACTCTTGTAAAGTCTTAGCGCGGCTTCAATTAAAACATTTATTAATAGCCTTGAAAGCTCCTCTAGACTTAATGCCAAAAGTTTTCCTGACGATTTTGACCTTAGCCCGACTTGCTAAACGCCTTGATGGATTTTCTGACATAAACAAATCTTTACCTCTGTGGCATAACCCCATGTTTTCTAAAATGTTGAAATTAACTGCCTTCTGGGAGCATAGGGGATTAACTCTCTGAGATGACATCTATACTGGGGATGTGCTGGCTTCTTTTGCTGACTTACAAAGAAAGAAAGTATGATCTCCCACAGACAGTATTCTACCGGTACCTACAGTTTTGCCATACTTTACAAGCCCAATTTGGAATTATTGCACCCCGTTTCTCGGACTACCCCTTGATAGGTATACTCAGGGCCCTAAGGGCTTAATCTCTAAAGTTTACTCCCACATTCTACATAAATCAGTCATAAGTACTCCCCTGGCAGCTCAGGCTGAGTGGCAGATATTCATACCTGATATGTCTGAGGAAGACTGGGAGGAGGCGTGCTTAGTCTTGGTGCGGTGGTATGTAGTTTCTTACTGCATATCCAAATACAGAATGCTCTTGGGCACTCTCATTTATGTTTTAGGGGCTGTGGACTGAATGGAACAATGGTGCATAGATGGTGGACATGTCTGAAAGTAAGAAGGCTATGGATTCGAGTTTACACGCCGATAGATGCAGTGCTCCAATGCAGTCTACAGTCTGCAAAGGATCCAGTTGAAGCCATGATAAACAAGCCCGTCAGTGACATATGTAGAAAAAAAAAACGTATTAGCTTCATCTTCAGTGCAACCAAACAAATTATTGCACACTCTTGGAAGTCCCCCTCATTAAACTTTCAGGAAATTAAGCCTTGTTTAACCGGCACAATGATTAATTAAAAATTGACAGCTATGGAGGAGGATAAACATGAATTGTTACTGAAAATTTGGTCCCTGTGGATAGATTATTCAAAGCCCGATCATTATGCCTCTGATTCTCACTTTACCATGGATGTACGACAGGGCATCAGGCATTAGTGGTAAGGAATCTACCCTTGCTATCACTCTGACGTCACATCCTTAGGGCTCCCTCTACCTCCTTCTTCCCTTCCCCCTTTCTTCTCTGGTCTCCTCTATCTCCCCCCTCCCCGTTTTTTTCCCTGGCCTTGAACTTCCCAGAAGGTCTTGCAATTCTGTTTTTGTTACGCCCCCACCCCCGGACACCCTGGATAACTCAGTGAACATATAATTTGCCCTCACCGGTCTTTTGTATGAGCCTCCATTGTGTTTTCCACTTTTCTTTACACACTTTAAGAAACTCCCTTCTCTGGATTCTGTTGCTTTCAGCACTAGAGGCCTCTAGAAGACTCAACACATACAATACTTAGATAGCTAAAGAAAATTAAATTATTGCCTCTTTTAGTAATAATTGCAAAAATACAAAAGATTTATGGTTCAATATATTGATTTGGGTATGTGATCATTATTTTATTTTTTTTATAAATTATGCATATCTAATATTAGGCAACGTATTATGGTGGACATAGGTGCTTCAATTATATAACCCGAATTATGGGAGATTTGATCAAAATGATCAAGTCTGCAATTAATTTAGATTGAATTCAGTCAAACTGATTGATATTTTTTGCATCAATCAGAAGCACTGAGATACTTTTTTCATGAATATGATTGTATTTCGATCGAACAGATTATGAGAATGCATGGTGGAAACAGAGAAAAATAAGTTACAATCTTAACTATGAGTTGAAATCCACTTCCCTACATGTGGCATATCAGTCGAATAGGTTGTTGACTGTAGATCAATTTATCTTATCAGAAGAGATCAGTTGGAAAAGAAATCGATCATTTATCGAAGCCTTCATGGCGACCGTTACTTTAACCAGTTAAATGTTTAAAATTAGGGACAGGAAACAGAAAAGTCATTTACATATATGGGCAAAAGAAAACAGAAGGCAAGGTCTGCACTGCAGTTCATCTCCATAATGGTATTTTTTAAAGAAGAAAACAATGCAAGCTTTTAAAGTATTCTTACGAGCCTCCTTTTTTCTACATACAGCAATCCAGAACTGTTTTAACTTGCTTCTTTGTGATCTACAAATACAATTATTGTAATAAACATTTTTTACAAAACAGGTTTTGCCCTCTCAGTTTTATTGAATTCTATCTATTCTTGTTCCTTTCATTATCATGTGATGAATGCTGCCTAATCATTAACTAAATGTTTGCTCCAGCATTATGCAGAAGTAGAATGAAATGTTGGGATTTTTAGGAATGTTTTTATTCACTGGCAGAGAACACAAAGAGATTAATATAGTCTTTTCAGAAGGCTAAAGATGTATAATATATATGAGTGTGTTTTCTTACAAGCCCTTGTTTGTTTTTCCAATGTTCATAGTACGTAAAGTATTTTAGTTATTTGAAACCAATGAATAAAAACGGTTTTCTTTTCTATAACGAGACACCATTTTTGAGCTGACATCATTTATTTTGCATATACAATTAATCACACCAAAGTACAGGAGCAAGCTTTAGCTTTGGGCATACGTCACCTTGTACCTGTACTGAATTAAAGGCAAGTAAACTGAGCCCAAGATAATAAACAGGCATCCATAAATATCATGAGTTGACATAATGCTCTCTGGGTCTCCAAAACCTTGGGTTCAATGTTATGCAAATGTAGCACTACCCCTGCAGGGGCTGATGGTAATTGGTTCTCCAACTCCTGCACAGCCAGGAAATACGCATTCTCCACTTGCATCCAGACACAAGAAGTCAGACCATTGGCTTTGTTTTTATATTTTATTAGGGGTAATAACTTGGGTGGGTGAATGGATTTATGGGTTGCTAAACTTGAATCATGAACAGCAACAGGGGATGACTTCCTTCCTCTGTACAAAATTTCCTGGACTGCCTTTCTTCCAGTATCTATGCACAGTCTTTTTCTGGATTTAGTGGCAGAAGTCCATTACAGACTAGGAGCACTCAACTTCCCTTGGAAATAGCACAAAAACTTGAGACAAACTGCATGCAGGACTGTATCCTCTCCTTGTGTAGATCTGCTACCAGCTACACTGCTTGCAGGCACTACCAGTCCTCGTGGCTGCTCTGAAGATCTCCCAGGGCAGGGTAATAAAGGGTTAAGCACAGCACTGTCCTTTTAGAAAGCTCTCCCTTGAATGACCCTGGGTGTGCTGATGTACTCACACTGTCCTCCTTGCTCCCACTGCCTCTCAGGCAAGATTCCATGTAAAACCACTCTGTGAATGGATCCCCCTGAGGTAGCCCAAGCCAAGCCTGGAGATGGGGTCTCCCGTAGACCTAGGAGACCCCTACTAGGCAACCGACAGTCTCCTCAGCACTCAATATTCCACCTGACTCGCCTGCTAGCATGACTCATGCATATTTCATGGCTGGCTCGGTCACCCTGCCAGGCCCACTGCCTGGGGATTGGCCAAGTCCCCCTAAGAATGCAGATCAACCCTCCTGGCCCCCACCCACTACCTTCTAGAAACTTCTTCAAACCTCTAGAACCAGGGGGGAGGCACCAGATACCTGCCTGTATGAGTCATCTAGCCTGACCTGCAATGAACCTTGACCCAGATTACA
The DNA here is from genome assembly GCA_029206835.1 of Rana muscosa. NCBI lineage: Eukaryota > Metazoa > Chordata > Amphibia > Anura > Ranidae > Rana > Rana muscosa. Next base: position 1,019,186,885 of record CM055122.1, on the reverse strand, counting down.
GACAATACATTTGCCTGTACTAAAACACTAGCACACTAGAGGGTGCTACACAAATACTTGTTTTTCTTTACCAAAGAGCAAATACTGACTTTAACTCAGAAGTTGGTGCCCTAAACTTTTAGAGCTTATTAATTGTAAAACACTGCATTCAAATGCATACATTGTATAGGTGTGCATGCATCTAAACGCAGCCCTATAGGAACCAGTGGGGCCATTCACACAGTTGAGTCCAAATCAAAAGTGTTCACCGTGTTTAGTGGCATACAAAAAGGTAGGACACAGCAGCAACTGGGACCCTACATATCTGTAGATTTAACACATATATGTGTGTAAACACTTGTAAAGGCATATGTGCACAAAGTCATTGGAAGAATTGTACACATTTAAATGTGAGTACTCACATTTAGATGTGCAGAAGCACATTTGCACACATGCAGGGCACATTTTTTATGCAGGATCTTCTAGCTTTGTCAGCAGGACCCCATGTTCTGTGCAGAAAATGCATGTATGCCCATGGGAAAGAGCTCTAACCTACTTTGGGTGACTAATATTTAAACCGACTAGTGGGCAAGTTAGAGCACCAACAAAGTCGATATTTGCATTATAGATAGCATGTGTTCCAAAGCATCTGAGGCACTGTGCAAGCTAACTCAAGGTATGTCAAAGCATCTCTAATTTCTTACCATTAAAGCCTGTCTTGAGAAAAATACTTAGGCTGCCATTGTCTATATTTTGAACATGCTAGTAACCTGGTTGTTATACTGGTGCTTTGGCTTCAACACTTTTTGAGCTTTTGAGATAAGTTCTTATTGACTTTCATTTACTGCTTTTTTTTTTCTAGATTTGTGATTTTGAAATATCACAGCTAGAAACAGGCAGGCAATGAGCATTTTCAGAAGGAAGACAACAATGGTAATCCTTATACTTCTTTTATGACCTGTGTATTGTACGTTCTGGGGTCACCTTAATTACCTTTAAGAAAATACAGTACAGACCTGCCTTAAAATATATTGTTTAAAATAAAAACTCATAAGTGAGAAGGGTATGATGGAAGTAGCCATTCCTCAATTCATATGCTGAGCTACTGAAGCCATACCAATTTGTAACAACTGTCCTAGATCTAGTAAGCAGCACATAAGCTGAAGGATGTCTACATCCATCGGAGCTTTATCACAGCGTCCCATTAAATGGAAGTCCACAAAAAGTTTTTGGTAGTGGTGTGAGATTGGAATAAGTATAAACATTATTCATTCATGTTCTCTCCATCTTCTGATCCATCAGTTTTACATCCTGCATAGTTTGGCACATCAGGTCAATTTTGTTCTGCAGTTTTTAAATGTATCTTTTTGTCACAGATATGAACCTTCCTAGTTTAATTTGCAGGATTTATGTAAAAAAATAATTTTTAAATTCTGTATTAATGTTTGAGATTTTTCTTTCACTTTTCATCATTTACGAGCACATGGAGAAGATTATTTTAATGCAATTGGATTTTATTCAGTTCCTTCCACAGACGTTAGATTTTCTATTAAAGTATACACTGTAAAACCCCCTATCCCCTACCAGTGTAGCACTGCTTCTGTTGTTTCTGATCCTACTGCTGACCCTGTCTCCCCCCTCATAAATCTCCAGTCAGTTTAGCTCAGAGGAGGAGAGCCTCAACCAGACTAGTGAGTAGTGGTAGCACTGTGACACTGCCCCTCCCTTCTTTCCTCCCCAGACTGATAACCAAATCCCCCAAGTCCTTTTTGATGGGGCTGTTTCTTTCTAAATACATTTTGGCTCTGGAAAATATATTTCATGGGGGTTATGCATCTTTATACATATAAAACAATGACATTGCCACTCTGGATCAGTGGTAGCATCATCAAAAAGGCAGGCTCCAAAAAAGCATAATCTCTGATGACCCTTTGTCACTCCTTACATTGTAATGTGCATGTACATGTATTGAGACAGTGTGATAAGATCTAACCTAGCTACTAGTGATGAGCCGAACACCCCCGGGTTCGGTTCGCACCAGAACCCGCGAACGGACCGAAAGTTCGAACGAACATTAGAACCCTATTAAATACAATGGATGCGAACGTTCGAATTCTAAAGTGCTAATTATAACAACTATTATGCATGTTATTGTCCTAAAAAGGGTTTGGGAACCCGGGTTCTGCACCAGGGGACATGTATCAATGCAAAAAGAAGTTTTAAAAACGGTCGTTTTTCGGGAGCAGTCATTTTAATGATGCATAAAGTGAAAAAAAAAAAGTCAAATATTCCTTTAAATATCGTACCTGGGGGGTGTCTAAAGTATGCCTGTGAAGTGCCACGTGTTTCCCGTGTTTAGAACTGTCCCTGCACAAAATGACACTTCTAAAGGAAAAAAAAGCCATTTAAAACTGCTTGCGGCTTTAATGTAATGTCTGGTCCCGGTAATATGGATGAAATTCTTTAAGAAAAATGGCATAGCTACCCCATGACCCCCCCCCTACCCCAGCCCATTACCAGCCCCTTTGGGTCTTGTATGGATATTAAGGGGAACCCCGCACATAAAATAAAAAAGGCCCTATATACTCTGAACAGCCCTATACAGGCGGTGCATACAAGACAGGGACTGTAGGTTTGTTCTTATGTAGAGTCTGTTTGTAATTTTGAACAGGTACATTGTTGAAGTGTAGCTCCAGACCAAAAATCTATTTTTAAACTTTTTGGAAAACATAGGTAAGGGTTATCACCCCTGTAACATTTGTTTTGCTGTCTGTGCCCCTGTTCAGAACATTTCACCTCACTTTCCGTCCCAATGACAACTGTTTTTGAAATGTGGTGTTTTTCTTGAAACAAGGATTGCTGATAAAGCATCAGTACAGAGGAGACACCTTTCTCCCATATTTATTCTTACAGGAGAGAATTTTCCTTCCTAGTGGTAGATTTCCTCTCACTTCCTGTTGTCTTCTTGCGTTTGCAAGTAGGAGTCGTTTGTAAGTTGGATGTTTGAAAGTAGGGACCTGCCGTATATACTCTGCAGAAATAGGCCCCTTAGTTGTTGGTGTTGGCACAACACTGTAAGCACTCACAGTTACTCTTGGTTGGTGCTGGAACGCCCTGCTGTCAACTATTATATCAGGAATTTTAATTACATATAATTGTTGAACAGTGGTAGTAAAAATTGGGCCTTTGATGGTGGTGCTGGTGCCACAACACTGTAAGCCCTGACAGTTACTCTTGGTGGGTGCAGCAATGGGCCCTGCTGTGAATTATTAGATCAAGAATTGTAATTACATGCCCCTGTTGAACAGGGGCTGAAAAATTGGGCCTTAGGCACTGGTGGCACAACACTGCAACCCCTCACAGATACTGTACTTGGAGCACAGCAATGAGCCCTGTTGCAAAGTATTGCTTCAAAAATTGTAATGACACGCCCCTGTTAAACAGGGGCTGAAAAATTGGGCCTTAGGCACTGGTGGCACAACACTGCAACTCCTCACAGATACTGTACTTGGAGCACACCAATGAGCCCTGTTGCAAAGTATTGCTTCAAAAATTGTAATGACACGCCCCTGTTAAACAGGGGCTGAAAAATTGGGCCTTAGGCACTGGTGGCACAACACTGCAACTCCTCACAGATACTGTACTTGGAGCACAGCAATGAGCCCTGTTGCAAAGTATTGCTTCAAAAATTGTAATTACACGCCCCTGTTAAACAGGGGCTGAAAAATTGGGCGTTAGGCACTGGTGGCACAACACTGCAACTCCTCACAGATACTGTACTTGGAGCACAGCAATGAGCCCTGTTGCAAAGTATTGCTTCAAAAATTGTAATTACACGCCCCTGTTAAACAGGGGCTGAAAAATTGGGCGTTAGGCACTGGTGGCGGCACCCATAAACAAAAATGATCTTACAAGCTATCATCATCAATCGTATCATTGAGGACTCGGAGGAGGAGGATAGCCAGTCAACATAACAGCACAGGCACTCAGCATCAGCATCAGTCTTGAAGGGATGTGACATGTTAAAATCAATTAGTCTGTTATATCAGCATCAGGTGTGTGGTAGCTGGTGGTGATCCAAGACTGGTTCATCTTGATGAAAGTCAGTCGATCAACCGAGTCGGTGGACAGGCGCACCCTGTGATCCGTGACAAATCCTCCAGCAGCACTGAATGTGCGTTCCGAAAGAACGCTGGATGCAGGACAGGCCAGTAGCTCAATTGCATACTGTGCAAGCTCTGGCCAGTGATCCATCCTCAAGACCCAGTAAGCCAGAGGATTTTCGGTGGGGAAGGTGTCCAAGTCTGACCTTGCCCCTAGATATTCCTGCACCATGTTTATCAGACGCTGGCGATGGTTGCTGGAACCGATCATACTTTGGGGCTGCGGACTAAAGAATTGTCTGAACGCATCGGTCAGACGGCCACCTTCCCCACCGCTCCTTCTTTGACTGGCCGAAGCCTCAGCAACTCGTTGTCCAGGACCAGGAGTTTGCAACCTCCCAGTCTCTGGGAACGCGTTGCACAGACCTTTCTGCAAGGCCTCCCGGAGTTGTCTCATCCTCTGCTCCCTCTGCGACGGTAACATAAGGTCCGCAACCTTACCCTTGTACCGTGGATCAAGGAGAGTGGCCAGCCAGTAATGGTCCCTCTCCTTGATCCGAAGAATACGAGGATCCTTCCGCAGACTTTGCAGGATCAGGGAGGCCATGCAGCGTAGGTTTGCTGAGGCATTCGCTCCGGAGTCCTCTGGGTCACTAAGGACGACATGATCCGCAGCCACCTCCTCCCAGCCACGTACAAGTCCACTGGTTTCTTGGGACTGTAAATCATCCCTAAAAGACTGCTGCTGATGATGCTGAGTGCCAGCCTCCACCTCCATGCTGACACAATCCTCCTCCTCCTCCTCCTCCTCCTCCTCCTCCTCCTCTTCCTGTGCGATGGGTGGGACAGAAGGAACACTGTCTGGGTAAAGGGGGCCTTGAGAGGCAAGGAAGTCCTCCTCTTCCTGCCTCTGTTCTGCCTCAAGTGCCCTGTCCATTATTCCACGCAGCGTGTGCTCCAACAGGTGGACAAGAGGTACAGTGTCACTGATGCATGCACTGTCACTGCTCACCATCCTCGTGGCCTCCTCAAATGGTGCCAGGACAGTGCATGCATCCCTGATCATGCCCCACTGGCGTGGAGAAAAAAAACCAAGCTCCCCTGACCCTGTCCTGGTGCCGTAGTCGCACAGGTACTCATTGATGGCCCTCTGCTGCGTGTGCAGCCGCTGCAGCATGGCCAACGTTGAGTTCCACCTGGTGGGCATGTCACATATAAGGCGGTTCTTGGGCAGGTTCAACTCCTTTTGCAGCTCAGCCAGGCGAGCACTGGCATTATAAGATCTGCGGAAATGCACACAGACTTTCCTGGCCTGCCTCAGGACATCCTGTAAGCCCGGGTACCTGCCCAAGAAGCGCTGCACCACCAGGTTAAGGACGTGAGCCACACAGGGCACATGGGTCAGTTGTCCCTGTCGGAGGGCGGAGAGGAGGTTGGTGCCATTGTCGCAAACCACCATTCCTGGCTTAAGCTGGCGTGGCGTCAACCACCTCTCGGCCTGGCCCTGCAGAGCAGACAGGACCTCTGCCCCAGTGTGGCTTCTGTCCCCCAAACACACCAGCGCAAGCACGGCATGGCATCTTTTTGCCTGCGTACTTGCGTAGCCCCGTGAACAGCTACGGAGCACCGCTGGTTCATAGGACAAACCACAGGAAGAGGCCATGGAGGAAGAAGAAGAGGAGGGGGTGGAGGAGAGAGGTGTGTCACAACCAGTAGTAGCATTTTGGAGGCGTGGCGGTGGGACAACCTCCAACACTACTGCACCTTGTCCTGAATCCTTCCCAGCTGCCAAAAGAGTGACCCAATGGGCCGTGAAAGAAAGGTAACGTCCCTGTCCATGCCTGCTGGACCATGAGTCAGCGGTAATATGCACCTTACCGCTGACCGCCCTGTCCAGCGAGGCCAAGACATTGCCTTCCACATGCCGGTAGAGAGCCGGAATAGGCTTCCGTGAGAAAAAGTGGCGTTTGGGAACCTGCCACTGAGTAACTGCACATTGCACAAACTCACGGAAGGGGGCCGAGTCTACCAACTGAAAAGGCAGCAGTTGAAGCGCTAGCAATTTAGCCAAGCTAGCATTCAACCGCTGGGCATGTGGATGGCTGGGAGTGAACTTCTTTCGACGGTCCAGCAGCTGGGGCAGGGAAATTTGCCTGCTAGAATCGGACGTCGGTGTACTGCTAGCAGAGTGGGCGCAAGTACTTGGCTGTGACACACCTAATTCTACACCTTCATTCCTCTCAGTGCATGTTTCAGAGAGGACTGAAGTTATAGTGGGGTTGGAGATCCCAGCTGATGCGGTGCAAGGAGAGGTCCGCTTTGTTCTTTGGTGTGGGTCTTTGAGGTAGGCTTGCCAACGAGCTGCATGGCAGGTCAACATATGTCTGGTCAGGCATGTGGTACCCAAGCGGCTGATGTTTTGGCCACGCGATATACGCTTGAGACATATGTTGCAAACAGCAGCTGTGCGATCTGATGCACTAGCCTCAAAAAAGGCCCACACCAAAGAACTTTTTGAATGACGGGCAGAGGCAGCGCCCTGCACAGGCGGAGCTCTGCGGTGTGATTCCGTCGGTGTACTGCCCTTACGCTGGCCACCAAAGGGCATCCTGCCTCGTTGGAGATGTGCCTCCTCCTCATCCTCCTCCTCCTCCTCTCTCCTATTAGGCACCCACGTGGAGTCAGTGACCTCATCATCCCCTCCCTCCTCATCACTGGAGCCAATCTGGCAGTATGCTGCAGCTGCTGGAACATGACTGCCAGATTGGTGTCCTTCTTGAGCATCCCCTCTGTCTGCTCTCACGCTACTGCCTTCCTCTAGCTGGGTTTCATCATCAGACCCTTCGAAACGCTGGGCATCCTCCTGGAGCATGTACCCAACACTGTGCTGAAACAGTTCGGGGGACTCCTCAGGAGGAGGACATGGTGGGTCTAGGGAAGGAGTGACTGATGATTTGTCTGACATTGATACCAGGGAAGACGACGCTTTGGCAGCTGCTTTTCCAGTACCCTGAGCCTGGGTGAGAGAGGATGAGGAGGAGGAGGAGGGCTTGGTCATCCACTCTACCAAGTCTTCGGCATGATGTGGCTCAACATGTCCAGCTGCCGAAAAGAAGGACAAGCGTGTCCCATGGCCATGTGCTGATGACAATGCACCGCGTCCACGACCAGCACTGTTGCCCCCAGACACAGAGCCTGCTTGCCCTCTTTTATTGCCTCCTGACTGTCTGCCTCTCCTTGTTTGCCTTCCAGACATTCTAATAGATGGCCTGCAGGGAGATGGGAAAAAAGCAATAAGGGCTACCTTCAGGTGTCCTTCTCTGTCCCTTGAAACAAGGACTTTGACAGTGAAATAAACTGACACTCTCCCTACCTACAGTTTTCTGTCCCTAGAATAAATGTTTTTTTTAATCACAATATAGCACAAGGACAATTCAGTCACTGTCCTTCCAGGTCCCTGGAAACAAGGACTTGCAGAGTGAAATAAACTGACACTCTCCCTACCTACAGTTTTCTGTCCCTAGAATAAATGTTTTTTTTAAGCACAATATAGCACAAGGACAATTCACTCACTGTCCTTACAGGTCCCTGGAAACAAGGACTTGCAGAGTGAAAGAAAAAAAACACTCTCCCTACCTACAGTTTTCTGTCCCTAGAAAAAATGTTTTTTTTAATCACAATATAACACAAGGACAATTCACTCACTGTCCTTCCAGGTCCCTGGAAACAAGGACTTGCAGAGTGAAATAAACTGACACTCTCCCTACCTACAGTTTTCTGTCCCTAGAATAAATGTTTTTTTTAATCACAATATAGCACAAGGACAATTCAGTCACTGTCCTTCCAGGTCCCTGGAAACAAGGACTTGCAGAGTGAAATAAACTGACACTCTCCCTACCTACAGTTTTCTGTCCCTAGAATAAATGTTTTTTTTAATCACAATATAGCACAAGGACAATTCACTCACTGTCCTTACAGGTCCCTGGAAACAAGGACTTGCAGAGTGAAATAAACTGACACTCTCCCTACCTACAGTTTTCTGTCCCTAGAATAAATGTTTTTTTTAATCACAATATAGCACAAGGACAATTCAGTCACTGTCCTTCCAGGTCCCTGGAAACAAGGACTTGCACAGTGAAATAAACTGACACTCTCCCTACCTACAGTTTTCTGTCCCTAGAATAAATGTTTTTTTTAATCACAATATAGCACAAGGACAATTCACTCACTGTCCTTACAGGTCCCTGGAAACAAGGACTTGCAGAGTGAAATAAACTGACACTCTCCCTACCTACAGTTTTCTGTCCCTAGAATAAATGTTTTTTTTAAGCACAATATAGCACAAGGACAATTCACTCACTGTCCTTACAGGTCCCTGGAAACAAGGACTTGCAGAGTGAAAGAAAAAAAAACACTCTCCCTACCTACAGTTTTCTGTCCCTAGAAAAAATGTTTTTTTTAATCACAATATAACACAAGGACAATTCACTCACTGTCCTTCCAGGTCCCTGGAAACAAGGACTTGCAGAGTGAAATAAACTGACACTCTCCCTACCTACAGTTTTCTGTCCCTAGAATAAATGTTTTTTTTAATCACAATATAGCACAAGGACAATTCAGTCACTGTCCTTCCAGGTCCCTGGAAACAAGGACTTGCAGAGTGAAATAAACTGACACTCTCCCTACCTACAGTTTTCTGTCCCTAGAATAAATGTTTTTTTTAATCACAATATAGCACAAGGACAATTCACTCACTGTCCTTACAGGTCCCTGGAAACAAGGACTTGCAGAGTGAAATAAACTGACACTCTCCCTACCTACAGTTTTCTGTCCCTAGAATAAATGTTTTTTTTAAGCACAATATAGCACAAGGAGAATTCACTCACTGTCCTTCCAGGTCCCTGGAAACAAGGACTTGCAGAGTGAAAGAAAAAAAACACTCTCCCTACCTACAGTTTTCTGTCCCTAGAAAAAATGTTTTTTTTAATCACAATATAGCACAAGGACAATTCACTCACTGTCCTTCCAGGTCCCTGGAAACAAGGACTTGCAGAGTGAAATAAACTGACACTCTCCCTACCTACAGTTTTCTGTCCCTAGAATAAATGTTTTTTTTAAGCACAATATAGCACAAGGACAATTCACTCACTGTCCTTACAGGTCCCTGGAAACAAGGACTTGCAGAGTGAAAGAAAAAAAACACTCTCCCTACCTACAGTTTTCTGTCCCTAGAAAAAATGTTTTTTTTAATCACAATATAGCACAAGGACAATTCACTCACTGTCCTTACAGGTCCCTGGAAACAAGGACTTGCAGAGTGAAAGAAAAAAAACACTCTCCCTACCTACAGTTTTCTGTCCCTAGAAAAAATGTTTTTTTTAATCACAATATAACACAAGGACAATTCACTCACTGTCCTTCCAGGTCCCTGGAAACAAGGACTTGCAGAGTGAAATAAACTGACACTCTCCCTACCTACAGTTTTCTGTCCCTAGAATAAATGTTTTTTTTAATCACAATATAGCACAAGGACAATTCAGTCACTGTCCTTCCAGGTCCCTGGAAACAAGGACTTGCAGAGTGAAATAAACTGACACTCTCCCTACCTACAGTTTTCTGTCCCTAGAATAAATGTTTTTTTTAAGCACAATATAGCACAAGGACAATTCACTCACTGTCCTTACAGGTCCCTGGAAACAAGGACTTGCAGAGTGAAAGAAAAAAAACACTCTCCCTACCTACAGTTTTCTGTCCCTAGAAAAAATGTTTTTTTTAATCACAATATAACACAAGGACAATTCACTCACTGTCCTTCCAGGTCCCTGGAAACAAGGACTTGCAGAGTGAAATAAACTGACACTCTCCCTACCTACAGTTTTCTGTCCCTAGAATAAATGTTTTTTTTAATCACAATATAGCACAAGGACAATTCAGTCACTGTCCTTCCAGGTCCCTGGAAACAAGGACTTGCAGAGTGAAATAAACTGACACTCTCCCTACCTACAGTTTTCTGTCCCTAGAATAAATGTTTTTTTTAATCACAATATAGCACAAGGACAATTCACTCACTGTCCTTACAGGTCCCTGGAAACAAGGACTTGCAGAGTGAAATAAACTGACACTCTCCCTACCTACAGTTTTCTGTCCCTAGAATAAATGTTTTTTTTAATCACAATATAGCACAAGGACAATTCAGTCACTGTCCTTCCAGGTCCCTGGAAACAAGGACTTGCAGAGTGAAATAAACTGACACTCTCCCTACCTACAGTTTTCTGTCCCTAGAATAAATGTTTTTTTTAATCACAATATAGCACAAGGACAATTCACTCACTGTCCTTACAGGTCCCTGGAAACAAGGACTTGCAGAGTGAAATAAACTGACACTCTCCCTACCTACAGTTTTCTGTCCCTAGAATAAATGTTTTTTTTAAGCACAATATAGCACAAGGACAATTCCCTCACTGTCCTTACAGGTCCCTGGAAACAAGGACTTGCAGAGTGAAAGAAAAAAAACACTCTCCCTACCTACAGTTTTCTGTCCCTAGAAAAAATGTTTTTTTTAATCACAATATAACACAAGGACAATTCACTCACTGTCCTTCCAGGTCCCTGGAAACAAGGACTTGCAGAGTGAAATAAACTGACACTCTCCCTACCTACAGTTTTCTGTCCCTAGAATAAATGTTTTTTTTAATCACAATATAGCACAAGGACAATTCAGTCACTGTCCTTCCAGGTCCCTGGAAACAAGGACTTGCAGAGTGAAATAAACTGACACTCTCCCTACCTACAGTTTTCTGTCCCTAGAATAAATGTTTTTTTTAATCACAATATAGCACAAGGACAATTCACTCACTGTCCTTACAGGTCCCTGGAAACAAGGACTTGCAGAGTGAAATAAACTGACACTCTCCCTACCTACAGTTTTCTGTCCCTAGAATAAATGTTTTTTTTAAGCACAATATAGCACAAGGAGAATTCACTCACTGTCCTTCCAGGTCCCTGGAAACAAGGACTTGCAGAGTGAAAGAAAAAAAACACTCTCCCTACCTACAGTTTTCTGTCCCTAGAAAAAATGTTTTTTTTAATCACAATATAGCACAAGGACAATTCACTCACTGTCCTTCCAGGTCCCTGGAAACAAGGACTTGCAGAGTGAAATAAACTGACACTCTCCCTACCTACAGTTTTCTGTCCCTAGAATAAATGTTTTTTTTAAGCACAATATAGCACAAGGACAATTCACTCACTGTCCTTACAGGTCCCTGGAAACAAGGACTTGCAGAGTGAAAGAAAAAAAACACTCTCCCTACCTACAGTTTTCTGTCCCTAGAAAAAATGTTTTTTTTAATCACAATATAGCACAAGGACAATTCACTCACTGTCCTTACAGGTCCCTGGAAACAAGGACTTGCAGAGTGAAAGAAAAAAAACACTCTCCCTACCTACAGTTTTCTGTCCCTAGAAAAAATGTTTTTTTTAATCACAATATAACACAAGGACAATTCACTCACTGTCCTTCCAGGTCCCTGGAAACAAGGACTTGCAGAGTGAAATAAACTGACACTCTCCCTACCTACAGTTTTCTGTCCCTAGAATAAATGTTTTTTTTAATCACAATATAGCACAAGGACAATTCAGTCACTGTCCTTCCAGGTCCCTGGAAACAAGGACTTGCAGAGTGAAATAAACTGACACTCTCCCTACCTACAGTTTTCTGTCCCTAGAATAAATGTTTTTTTTAAGCACAATATAGCACAAGGACAATTCACTCACTGTCCTTACAGGTCCCTGGAAACAAGGACTTGCAGAGTGAAAGAAAAAAAACACTCTCCCTACCTACAGTTTTCTGTCCCTAGAAAAAATGTTTTTTTTAATCACAATATAACACAAGGACAATTCACTCACTGTCCTTCCAGGTCCCTGGAAACAAGGACTTGCAGAGTGAAATAAACTGACACTCTCCCTACCTACAGTTTTCTGTCCCTAGAATAAATGTTTTTTTTAATCACAATATAGCACAAGGACAATTCAGTCACTGTCCTTCCAGGTCCCTGGAAACAAGGACTTGCAGAGTGAAATAAACTGACACTCTCCCTACCTACAGTTTTCTGTCCCTAGAATAAATGTTTTTTTTAAGCACAATATAGCACAAGGACAATTCACTCACTGTCCTTACAGGTCCCTGGAAACAAGGACTTGCAGAGTGAAAGAAAAAAAACACTCTCCCTACCTACAGTTTTCTGTCCCTAGAAAAAATGTTTTTTTTAATCACAATATAACACAAGGACAATTCACTCACTGTCCTTCCAGGTCCCTGGAAACAAGGACTTGCAGAGTGAAATAAACTGACACTCTCCCTACCTACAGTTTTCTGTCCCTAGAATAAATGTTTTTTTTAATCACAATATAGCACAAGGACAATTCAGTCACTGTCCTTCCAGGTCCCTGGAAACAAGGACTTGCAGAGTGAAATAAACTGACACTCTCCCTACCTACAGTTTTCTGTCCCTAGAATAAATGTTTTTTTTAAGCACAATATAGCACAAGGACAATTCACTCACTGTCCTTACAGGTCCCTGGAAACAAGGACTTGCAGAGTGAAAGAAAAAAAACACTCTCCCTACCTACAGTTTTCTGTCCCTAGAAAAAATGTTTTTTTTAATCACAATATAACACAAGGACAATTCACTCACTGTCCTTCCAGGTCCCTGGAAACAAGGACTTGCAGAGTGAAATAAACTGACACTCTCCCTACCTACAGTTTTCTGTCCCTAGAATAAATGTTTTTTTTAAGCACAATATAGCACAAGGACAATTCACTCACTGTCCTTACAGGTCCCTGGAAACAAGGACTTGCAGAGTGAAAGAAAAAAAACACTCTCCCTACCTACAGTTTTCTGTCCCTAGAAAAAATGTTTTTTTTAATCACAATATAGCACAAGGACAATTCACTCACTGTCCTTACAGGTCCCTGGAAACAAGGACTTGCAGAGTGAAATAAACTGACACTCTCCCTACCTACAGTTTTCTGTCCCTAGAATAAATGTTTTTTTTAATCACAATATAGCACAAGGACAATTCACTCACTGTCCTTACAGGTCCCTGGAAACAAGGACTTGCAGAGTGAAATAAACTGACACTCTCCCTACCTACAGTTTTCTGTCCCTAGAATAAATGTTTTTTTTAATCACAATATAGCACAAGGACAATTCACTCACTGTCCTTACAGGTCCCTGGAAACAAGGACTTGCAGAGTGAAAGAAACTGACACTGTCCCTACCTACAGTTTTCTGTCCCTAGAATAAATGTTTTTTTTAAGCACAATATAGCACAAGGAGAATTCACTCACTGTCCTTCCAGGTCCCTGGAAACAAGGACTTGCAGAGTGAAATAAACTGACACTCTCCCTACCTACAGTTTTCTGTCCCTAGAATAAATGTTTTTTTTAAGCACAATATAGCACAAGGACAATTCACTCACTGTCCTTACAGGTCCCTGGAAACAAGGACTTGCAGAGTGAAAGAAACTGACACTCTCCCTACCTACAGTTTTCTGTCCCTAGAATAAATGTTTTTTTAAGCACAATATAGCACAAGGACAATTCACTCACTGTCCTTCCAGGTCCCTGGAAACAAGGACTTGCAGAGTGAAAGAAACTGACACTGTCCCTACCTACAGTTTTCTGTCCCTAGAATAAATGTTTTTTTTAAGCACACTATAGCACAAGCACAAAACACACTGACACTCTCCCTACCTATCCTTCTCTTTCCCTAAACTAAAGGAATCCAGGTTAAGCAAGAAAGAAATAACAGTCACTGTCCCTGCCTATGCTGCTCTATCCCTGCTCCGGAACACACTACACTAGGCCGCCGTGCTGGCGGCCTTTTATAGTGTGGGGCGTGTACTAAACACCCTCAGCAATAATTGGCCACAGGCATCCTGCCTGTGGCCAATCATTGCTCTCCTCGCTGCCGGCGCTGTGATTGGCCAAGCATGCGGGGTCACAGTGCATGCTTGGCCAATCACAGCGCCTGGATGACACTGCGATGGCGTAGTGCATTGTGGGCCGTTCGCGTCACTCGAATTTGGCGCGAACGGCCCAAATCGTTCGATCTTCGTCGAACGATCGAACAGCCGATGTTCGAGTCGAACGTATGTTCGACTCGAACACGAAGCTCATCCCTACTAGCTACTGAGCTATTACATTTTGTAAATAGAAAATAGTTATTTTTAATTGTTTTTTTTTTAGATGTATTTTATGTATTTATTATCAATTCATTGATTAATCAAACATTATTTATTTATTTGTTTGTTTATTATTACATTTACATTGTACAATTCCAAAAAAGTTGGGGTACTGTGTAAAATCTATAAAAAAACAGAATGCAATATTTGCAAATGACACAAACCCCTACTTAATCACAATAGAAAATAGAAAGCATATCAAATGTTTAAACTGAGCAAATGTGTCATTTTAAGGAAAAACAAGGTAATTTTGAAATTGATGGCAGCATCACATCTCAAAAAAGTTGAGACAAGGCATCAAAATAGCTGGCAAAGTAAGTGGTACTAACAAGGAGGAGCTAGAAGAACAAAACACACTGGTGTAGTAGATAGCACTTCTACCTAGCTGCACTAGCGCCGCTGGAATCCCAACCATGACACTATACCTGCATTAAGTTTGCATATTCTCCTTGTGTCTGTGTGGGTTTCTTCTGGTTTCATCCCACACTCCAAAGACATCCCGGTAGGCTAATTGGATGGATCCTGCCCTTTTTTTGTCAAAGCTTAATTGAACAAACTGAAGTTAGAAGCTGATTGGTTACCATGCACACCTGCACCAGATTTTGCACTCTCCAATTTTAGTAAATCAACTCCATAGTGTCTCAGAAGTAAAGATGGTCAATGGTTCACCAGTCTGTGAAAAGCTGTCTAAAAATTGTTGAACAATTTCGGAATAATGTTCCTCAACGTAAAATTGCAAAGACTTTAAATATTACATCATCTACACTATTGGTGTTGTATTTATCATCCCATTTTTGCTCCTTTCCTTCTATAGTTGCATTATCGAAATCTCATTTGTTGTATTGTAAGGCCTCATGCCCACTGGCGTTTTTACAGCTGCGTTTTTTGCAGCTTAAAAACGCCTGTCCATGTTATTGTAAATATTTTTTTTTTTTTTTTTTAAAAAACGTCGGAGCTAAAAACGCGACCGCGCGTTAGTGCGCGTTTTTTGCGCGTTAGTGCGCGTTTTTGCGCGTTTTTTACTGCCTAATTCTGACGCTGAGGAACGCACTGGCCCTGGGTTTTTTTTACAGCTTACAAACGCCTATGCTCTTTACAGCTCAAAAACGCCTAGGTGGACATGAAGCTATAGACTAACATGGACAGGCGTTTTTAAGCTGTAAAAAACGCTCAAAAACGCGGCTGAAAAAACGCCCGTGGGCATGAGGCCTAATACATAAACAAAGAAGAAATAATTATACTAAAAAGAATGCAAAAGAAACATGAACAAAGAAGCTATATTTGTGCACAAAAGCATGCAAAAGAATGTAACGATCATATTATATTACTTTTGTAGCGGGGTCTCCTTTAAGGCCTCATGCACTACGATTCCCAGAACCCCGTTTAGCACCCATGGTGCATTGCCACCCGCAGAGACTCCTGGGGTGGGTTATAAAGGTGAGGGGCGAGGCTAAGCTCGGCCTCTTTGGACACCGCGCTTCTATCAAGAGGGATCCCCCTGTGCGGACTCGCTGCTGGTGCAAGGCCTGAAGCCTGGGCCTTGTGCACTTCCAAAGAGCCTTCCACCCCACTGCGGAGCCTGTGTGGCACCTGATCTCCTCTTGCATTTCACTGACATCAGGAGGACCGAAGGCCTGGCTTTCGCATACCCTGTGTGTGGATACACAGCGGTGGAAGTTACGGACGAGGACTAAGTCCGGTGTGGTGAGAGAGCACCTGCTCACAGCTATAGCCAAGTACTTTGTCTAGGCCTATTGACTGCTTTGGCCCTTCGTGCTATACCTACTGTCTTACCAGGAGACTAGTTCCAGAACTGAGTTTATAGTCTCCTGTGAATTGCTCTGTTACCAGATACCGTTCTTTTGGATTTACAAATTGTTGTTCCTGAATGTGCACCACCGATTACCCCTTGCATGCGAAGATTCTTCACCACAAGACTAAACCCCCCACTTTCTTAAGTGAGGCCTGACTGGGTAGTGTAGAACAATATTGAGCGCCATATTGCTCATAGGGAGAATAGCTGCACGTGGTGTGTGATTCATTCTTTTACAGTATTGCTAGGTGTTATCTTAATTGCAGGGCTCTGCATGAGTTATGATGGTAAATGTGACTTTACTTAACTGATACTCAAGTCTCAAGTTCTGCTCAAACAGATTTCTATATTTTGGGTGGCTGAAGGAGGGGGTCATGTACCTGGTAGGGGATGAATTGATGAGGTTGACCTCTCTTGTATCTCCACCCCAGGCCCCACTGAAGGTGGAACAGATGGTACCAAAGGACAGGGACAGGAGAAACACGAGTGCCGGCAGGTGTTGATAGCAGAGCTTGAAGGAGGAGATGCAGGCTTGAGAAGTCAGGCAGGACATTAGGCTAAGAGCAGATGTGATGCATGCTGGACCAGCCGAGGTTAAAGGAGCACTCTGCATGTACTGCAGGCTCCGGAAGCTTGGCTGGTTGAAGCTCTTAGCAGGCCTTAGGCAGGAACACACTGCGATGACTGGAGCAGTTATAAAGGACAGCCGAAGCAGGCACTCAGAAGTGGTATGATGCCAAGTCGGGAGCAGGAGCGAGGTCGCAGAGGTAGCTGAGGTCAGTAGCAGGTGGGCAACGAGCAGGGCTGGTGCAAGGATTTTTGACACCCTAGACTAAACAATTTTGCCGCCCCCTCTTGGCTCCACCCCTGACTTTGCCCCCATTTGTCCTACCCATGTATACGGTATAGATGACAGCTGGGAAGGTCATCTTGTGTGTGGAGGAGGAGGCCCACATAAGAGAAGAATAGGTAAATTGGGTATCTGGCGCTCCAGGAGGCAATGCCCTTAGTTTGTAATAATGTACATTTGATTAGTCAGTCTTTAGGTAAAAACAAAGTTGAACCACTGTAAGAGGGTGATTTTAAAAAAGGCAGCCATCCTCAGAGTGTGTCCAGCAACTCTGCAAAACATATAAAAGAAACAGGGGGGGGGCTCTCTAAGTGTAGTATTAAAACAGTAACATTTATTGCTAGGCCAGTAGAAGGAGCTGTGAGCTCTGAGCGCGTGGCCTTTCATTCCACAGAGACAGTCCTGACCCCTCCCTCCCGCCCCCTGCTGGTGACATAATTTCCTCTTCTGGTTCAAGCTGGACAGCATGGAGCTGACTACTTCCTGGTTTTCCTGAGTGTACAGCGATTCAGCACATCGTACCGGAACCTTTCCCAGCTACCCGGATCATGCAAGGAGCCTGTGGGATGCAGTAGAACTGCCAGGACTACTTATGATGAGCATGACTCCCACTTATATCTTGTAAGTGTTTTTAATCTTAATAAATGTTACTGTTTTAATACTACACTAAGAGAGGTGCCTTCCCCCCCCCCCCCCCCCCAGTTTCTTTTATAAGAGAAGAATAGGGCCTGGAAGCATTACATCACCCATCCATATGGAACAATGTATGAACAGACACCCTATACCAGTGCAGGAGGGGGAGAGGAGGGGGGATGGGGGTAGAATAGGGGGACATTTTCATTCAGGCCATGTGCTTGGTGCAATGACATCACACATGTGAGGAGTCTAAGGACAGATCTGTCTGTCTATACGCTATAGAATGTTAGTGTTCTTGACTCACGGGGCTCTGATCTGCATCCAATGACTCTGCCAGACACAAACCCTGCCTTTGTGCCTCCAGGCTCCAGCTGTCCCCAACCAGGCACCAATCCCGGAGCGCCCACTACTCACATTGGCTATAGCATGTCAAGTAATGCTGCCACTGTACAGGACAGACTGGCTGGTAGGGAGAGCGGCCTCTATGAAAGGCAGAGCTAGCTATACTGGGACGATCACCAGAGAGTCTCTGAGTGAGGCAGACAGGTCACAGTGTCACTGATCATACAGGCGTGCAGCGGCAGGGGATTTTTGCTTCCGTTCTGTCAGGAGACTCGGGACATGTCCCCCAATGCTGCACTGCTCCCTAATGACACTATCGGTCCAGACGGAGCGGCTGCCTGGGACTGAGTTAGTTACATGCTGCAGAGCAGAAGCATCCCCTGCACTGCACCGAAAACTTTGAGCGCGGAGACCAGCGGGAGACGAACAGTAGGGAAACCAGCAGTCAGGCGCCCTAGGCACCGGCCCTGGAAACAAGGTACAGAAGCGTAAGCAGAAGTGTGGTCAGGAATGGAGCCAGAGTCAGGAACAGGTGGGCAGAGGTACAAGCAGAATCCAGGATCAGGTCAGTAACAAGCCGCGTCATCAACAGAAGTCAGATTATTATTTATTATTATTATACATGGTTTATATAGCGCCAACAGTTTACGCATCGCTTTACAATGTGGAGGGGGGGACAGCACATTTACAGTACAGTTCAATACAGAAGGGACAGGAGGGCCCTGCTCGTAGAGCTTACATTCTAAAGGGAGGGGGTGGTGGTACAAAAGGTAATAGCATGGTTTGATGGGGATGGCTTGGGGACAGTTGTTAGGTGGGTGTGGGATAGGCTTCCCTGAATAAATGAGTGTAGCGCCCTGGTCCCAATGAGTGGGCGCTATATGTTGAAATTTAGTTGTCTGGGCATTAGTTTAGCCCAGAGAGATTGTTATTTAAATTGTGGCACTGTTTCAGTTCGGTTGGTTGCATGATTTTCCCCCCACCGGTGGGTGTCGCTGTCACCGCTGGTCAGGGTTGGAAAGGCAACAGGCTGGACGTATTGGGTACCTCTTTCCTAGAAGCAGCCCAGGGGGCGTGGTGAACCCGCTGTGCATGCTGGGAGAGGGTATTTAATTGACAGACTCCATTAGGGTAAAGAAGATAATTGGGGGTCGTCTTCTTCGATCCTCACCCGAGGGCCCTCCTGGCCTCAGGGATGTGTTGGCAGTTCCCGCCTCGGGGCCACGTTGGCCGAGGCCTCGTAACTGAGATGTAGGCCCAGGAGTTGCTGGGACCTACTGATCCAGGGATGATCCTGTGTCGCCTTGCCTGATGGAAGGGACCGAGCAATTGAGGACTCAATTGGAGGATGCACCCGGATCCTAAAATCTACCTCACAGTGATTCTGGCACTGAGAGCTGTGTTCTTTCTGAGGAAGCTAACCCAGTGAGGGGTTATGCAAGTCTGTGGCAGAGACTATTCTATTGAACAAATTCCAATACCAAGTCTGTGGCAGAGACTATTCTATGACTGAGCTTTGCACCGGCTGCTAGGCCAGTGAGATTGGGCCTATCCGGTGGTGGCTTAGTCCAGCGTGGAGACAGTCGCTCCTCTGGACCTAGGAAGTTCCGTGATTGACAAGTAAGATACCTGAGTCCTCCCCATTCCTCTATCCCCTCTGTTGGAATGTTTTATTCAAATAAAACCCTTGAAAGAGACTTTGTGTTGTTGGTGCAGACATTTCTTATGGATAGACTCTTCAAGGAGAACCCCTGAGCCGAACACTTGGAACAGTAAGGTAACGTGCAAAGACCCACAATTTAAACCAGCAGCTCCTACGGGGGTTCCGCTACATGAGTTTTCAGGGATCTCCTAAAGGTGGAGAGGTTAAGGGCTGATCGGACATACCGGGGCGGGGAGTTTCAGAGCATGGGAGAGGCTCTGGAGAAGTCCTGGAGGCGAGCATGAGAGGAGGTAAGGGAGCTAAAGAGCAGGGAGTCCTGGGAGGAGCGGAGGGGACAATTTGGGCGATATCTGCAGATGAGGTTGGTGATGTAGCTGGGGGCGATGTTGTGGATGGCCTTGTGTGTTGTGGTTAGCATTTTGAATTTTATACAGTGGGGTAGGGGAAGCAGGTGTGGGGATTGGCAGATACAGGACACAGGGAAACATGAAGACTAGTCAGCAAAAAAGTGAACCTCCTCTTTTCGGAACCCTCCCCCCCTCCGGTGTCACATTTGGCACCTTTCAGGGGGGAGGGGGGTGCAGATACCTGTATAATACAGGCATTTTCACCCACTTCTGGGCATAGAGTCACGCCCTCAAACACACAGTTCCCAGAACACAGCGGGGACCTGTGAGGAAGGAAACGCAGCGCGACTCGCGCATGCGCAGTAAGGAACCGGGCAGTGAAGATGCAACGCTTCACTTCCTGATTCCCTCACCGAGGATGGCGGCGGGGGCAGCCGAGAGATGAGCGATTGCTCGTCTTCTGCTGCCGA
Source organism: Rana muscosa (assembly GCA_029206835.1). NCBI lineage: Eukaryota > Metazoa > Chordata > Amphibia > Anura > Ranidae > Rana > Rana muscosa. The sequence continues at coordinate 1,019,166,434 of CM055122.1, read as the reverse complement.
CATCACGGGTGCCCATGACAGGCATGTGTCCATTTATTAAAAGTTAGCAGCTGCAGTATTTGTAGCTGCTGGCTTTAAATCTTTTTTTTTTTTTTTAGGTGGACCTCCGCTATAAAGTATTACTAAACCCAGGACCCTGCATTCACTATATCTGGTCTCCCACAGTACACAGAATATGAAAATGCAATTATTTTAGTAAATATAAACTGCTAATTACCTTTTCTCATCAGCAGTTAGAGCAGTCTTCTATCAGTGTCCAGCCAAGCACTGGTTAAAGCTTGTAGGAGGAGTTTTCTGACTGTCCTATGAGACTGGAAGAGCCCTGACCTGTCTGGACAGTGCTGATTGGCCCTGTGCTGATCACATGCACTCTTCCAAGAAAAAAAAAACCTCTCTATCAATACACACCAAATGAGCATGTGCAGCCTGACTCCATAGGCTCTGTGTTATTAGGAAATTAGCAGGGGACAGTGAAAGGAAGGGAGGATCTGTGCATACAGGATCAAACAACCTGTTTACATATTGCAGAGGATTAGGTTCCACAGTGGGTATAACACACATGCTTTACTGCATATACAGACTGATTTTACTGTTGTGGGTTTAGTAACACTTTAAATAGTCTGTCTGGCGCCAGAAACTGTGGGCTTGCGCGCAGTCCACACTCATGCACACATGTGCATTTCTATGAGCAATGTGGCCTTGTGCATTTCAATTAGCAATAATCCCATACTCATTTCTATTAGCAATGCTATGCACATGCGTACTGTATATCTATGTGCTAGGCCCCATACTGTAACTCCCTTACAGAGGGGTTCTATCTTCTGTCTAGTCTTTACTATTGTCTGGAGTCCCAGTGGGAACTTGGATACAACACATCAAGCTAAGCAACTGCTGTCACTATCCCATGAGAACACAAAAATATTCTACCAGGTGCCCTCTAGACCATTCTTCGCAGGAGTATATATAGAACACACAGAGAAATTATACAAATATCTTTGCTGAACATTGTGTGTTTGGGTGTAGTAGGTTCTGTTGTACCCTTGACATCTGGGAAGATAGAAAAAGTAATAGAACAGAACAGAACATGTTGAAACAACTAATAGGCAAGAATATTTCATATGACAATGTAAAGAGTGAGAAGACTTGTGCGCTACTCAAACTGTGAATAATATTGGTATAATGGATAAACAATACTCTAAGTAAAACAGATAAAAAAGATAAATACAAATAAATGTGAATAAGTGAATTTATGAATATAGAAAGCTGCCAACTCCTATAGTGTCACTAACACCAATAAAAGTATACATAATTGATAATAGAGCGGCGTTAAATAATATATCAGTGATCAATACCAATAATATAAAGGTTCAAAAACATGAACAAGCACAACAAATGTAATAATAATGTGAATAAAAAAGTCCAGTGCCAATAGTGATCATAAAACAGAAAGTTCTTATTGGTGAAAAACGGAGTGGTTCAAAAGGAAATTCAAGTGTCATCAATCATAATCCAGTATTAATTTCAAAGATACAAACCGACTCCACCACCATGTGCAATGGCTGATCACCTCCAATATAGAGACCATAGGCATCAAGCTACTAGAGCGATCTCCATAGGGTATAGTCCATCACAAATCATTGCACATGGAATAAGGGAAAGAGACCTCATCATGGTGTAGTATTAAGTAACATTGATTAAAAAGGCAATGTGTAGACTTAAAGGAGCACTAAACCTTTTTTTTTTTTTTTTGCTTAAAAATAACAAACATGTTATACTTACCTCCACTGTGCAGCTCGTTTTGCACACAGTGGCCCCGATCTTGGTCTTCTGGGGTCCCTCGGCGGCTGTCTTGGCTCCTCCCCGCAAGGACTCCACACCTTAATGCGAGTGAGCTCGCATGGTGTGGAGTGATTGCGGGCGCGCTCCCGTGATACAGCGGCGGCCATAGCCGCCGACTGTATCACTCGGCCCCGCCCCCCGGCGTGCCGCGTCATTGGATGTGATTGACAGCAGCGCCAGCCAATGGCTGCGCTGCTTTCAATCTATCCAGTGTAGCCAATCGGCGGCCAGGCAGAAAAACGAAGAGGATGACGGGGACGAGCATGGGACTTTCGAGGGGCCAGGTAAGAATAACGGGGGCTCGGGGGGGGGGGGGGCGGTATTGTCGAATGTTTTTTCACCTTAATGCATAGGATGCATTAAGGTGAAAAAACATGTAACTTTACTACTCCTTTAAAGTTATAATTGCAGTATTGCGATTGATACAAATGACTGAGGGGTCAAGGATCAGCAAACCACTGTTGAAACCGAACTTCCGGCTTCGGCCATAACCAGAAGTGACGTCACCCGTCTCCTCCCGGGGTATTATGTTTTTTTTTACTGAGTTATCATCTATCTATGTTAGAAATAATAATAGATTTTTGGCAAGAACTGAAACAAATTTTCTGTGAGTTCTGTGAATGTGCTAAAGCAACATCTTTATTTATCTTTGTATAGTTTAAACAAATGTTGGAAGAGAAATTTGTTCTTTCGAGACCTAAAAAAATTGGGTGCAGACCAGATTTACAGATGGTATTTTAATACCTGTCGTAATACATCATAGATATGAACGGAATATGGGAAAAGGTTGAATATGCAAGATAAAAAAATGTCGGCAAACTGTAAATGAGGATTTAATGCAACTGACCAAAGCTTTGCTAACAACAATTGGAAAGTGTAGAGTAGAGGATAGGAAGTATCTACCTATATCACTCATGGCACTGCAAATAATCTGTGCTACCAAGCATTTTATTATATTTCAGAGAGATGTGTCCCTCGTACTGCTGTGTCCCTGTTTAGTAGAAACATTCCCCCTCCGATGCCCCCCATTCCCGCCACTGTAATCTTTTGGCATGATGTGTGTTAAAAGAACTAAGGGAGCTGTCACAGGTGTTCATCACGAGGGCTCAACTATGGCTGTCCTTTCTGCCCAGCTCCTCCATTCATTGAAGCCAGTACTACAGCTTCTATCAGTTAAATGTGATCTCTGAAAGGAGGACAGGCGGAGGAAGGAAAGGTTAGCCCCTTCCATTCATAGATCAAATTGTAGTTATAGGAGATGTAATATGGTTTGAACAAATTGAAGGAGCTGGGTGGAAAAGGTGGGCATAATCAGGCACTCTTAATGGCTGTCTGTCACTGTTTCCTTATTTCTTTTAATAAATGAGGACAGCATAAGGGACACATCACACTGAGGGTAAGTAAAGTCCCTTATGCCTATTCTCTCTTTATTTATTACATTTTGTTTTGGCCTAAACTTAGGCTTTAAAGCAGAATGATAAGAATTTTTGTAGTTCTAGGTATGACTAAAGCCTCGTACACACGGTCGGACTTCCATCGGACTTTTCCGTGTTTTTTTGTCCGAATGGAGTTGGTTGAGAACACCCATAGCATACACACGCTCGGACTTTTCTGCAAACTTTCTTAAAACTTCTTACAACATCGCGTGTTTTTTTCTGCTCTTTTCTGCTCTTTACTGCCACCCTTTGGTCAACTTCTGCTATTGTTGGTTGATTTTAATATTAGTTGTTTTGTCCATCGGACTAAAGTCCGATGGTTATCTGTACACACGGTCGGACTTTGCTCCATCTGACTTTTGTTGGGCAAAAGTTTGTCCGTTTGCAGACCCAACTTTTGTCCGATGAAATCCAAAACCAAACGAAAAAAGCTTGTCCGATGGAGCGTACACACGGTCGGATTGTTGGTCCAACTTGCTTAAAACAAAGTTTGTTGGGCAAAAGTCCGACCGTGTGTACGGGGCTTAAGCCATGACAAACTGAGACATTTAACATCAGTATGTACTGTATATCTTAGACTGAACACAGTTCAAAAATATAAAACAGTAATTTCTTTTATTTACTGGAAATGAAATATTGGCTGAAACAACATTTAAATACCTTGATCCCACTGGTTGTTTACAATCATTCTCAATAAAAAAAATAAAAAAAAAAGATTATCTCTAATTCCCTGATACTTAGATATAGGTACCACAGCTGGCAAGGAGTCCTACTTCAGTTCTACTTCAGTGGTGCCTGCCAATTAGAAATTTCTTTGCGTTGCAACATAATTCAACTTACTGTGTGGTCTTGAAAATACCATAAGCTGTAAATTTATAGGTTGTTCAAGCTTTGTGCCTGGATTATAATTGATTTGCTGGTATTCTTATGGAATTTTAAACTCTGGTGACTTTTTTCCACAAAAGAACTAGGGTATTATATAGCTAAGTAATAAACAAGCTGGGATTCTTCAAATGCAGCCCTCTACTTTCCTAAATAGCCATGCTTAAATTTCCCAATATAATAATACAATAAAAAACTTGCATACTGTATATATTCATATACCGCATATAAGAAAATAAACCTCTTTTCTATAGTATAGTAAAGATATGCACTGTGTTTGAAATAAAATTAAAACTGCAACTCAATCCTTTGGACAAAAAAAAAACAACATCATTATTACCATAGGAATAAATCATTAACAACTGAATAACATCATGAGGTTGCCAAAGTCAAGTTCCCTGCCTCCTATGCTTATGACTTTAAAGCGCATCTAAGCCTCAAAAAGAAAACAATATATATTCCTCATTTCCAGTCCTTAGATGTGGTGTTTGCATTAGTTTTCTTTTTGTTCTGGTGTTTTTTCTTAGTTTTTACCTTGTAATCAAGTGAATACTACACTTACTGGGGGCGATTTACTATAATTGGAGGGTGCACAATCTGGTGCTGCTCTGTAAAGAAACGAATCAGCTTCCAGGTTTTATTGTCAAACCTTAATTGAGCAAGCAGAAGTTAGAAGCCGATTGGCTACCATGCACAGCTGCGCTAGATTCTGAGTGCTCCAGTTTTAGTAAATCAACCCCACTCTCTTAGGTTGGCTACACTCACACTCCTGACTGTGTGAGTGCTTTGTGCAGTGATGCTATACCAGGCGATAATGTTTAGCTACAATGTAGTCTGCAGGCAGGTCATGTCATCCGGCAAAGGTACCTATCTCCCAAAACTAGGTTATTTTTCAGATAAAACATCAAATATACGAGTATTTATACTATGTATTTAGAGTTCAGCTGTACCTTGTGCGTTAACAAAGCTGGACTTTCATTCCAAATGCAGTGTGACCTACCAGCACCGAGGATCTTGCTGATGAAGCTTTTAATCTTGAAAGAATCACCTCAAGTGGTGTCAAATATAAGGTGTACAATAATCATACAGTCTGGTAGCAATGCCAAATATTTTTTTCAACTTTAGAAATGCTGAATAAGAGTACTAAACCACAAATGATGTCATATAATACAAAAGCATGCTTGTCAGGAACCATCATCAAGGGTGACATCATGAAGGGTTCACTAAGGGGAGCTTTCTGATCATCTCTGCTGTCAAATAAAAAGTCAGCTCCTCCCTTAAAGCCCAGTACACACGATCGGATTTCCTATGGATTCTAATCTAATGGATTTTTCCATCGGAAATCCAATGAAGCTGACTTCCATCAGTCTTGCCTACACACCATCAGTCAAAAATCCGACCCTCCCAAACGCTCCGACAAGCCGAGAAAAATGAAGTTCAATGCTTCTGAGCATGCGTCGACTTGATTCTGAGCATGCGTGGGTTTTCTATCCGATGGAGTTCCACACAGATGATCGGAATTTGCTATCGTTTTTTTTCCCATTGGATAAATTTAAAACATGTTCTATTTTTTCTCACCGATGGAAAAAAGACCGATGGGGCCCATACATGATCGGTTTGTCCGATGAGAAAAGTTAATCGGACTGTTTTCATCTGTAAAACCGATCGTGTGTACACGGCATAAGTGTATAATACCCCAACAATGATCATTTCTTACATGTGAATATGTGCCAGAAAGTTCTTAATAAATGTGACTTTTCTATGTTTTATTTCATTCATTCTTGCAAAACACCTAGTTATCTTGCCAGTTTCCCAGTTGGAACTGACCACACCAAGCATGGAAGCAGATGGGTAGATGGGGGACATACATCTCTGCTTTGTGCTATGTCACAATATGCCCACCCACTTGCTCTAGAGGCACACCCCCCACTATAGAGAAAGAAGAGATAAAGAAGGCTGGGCTGTCATGTGACCATTGAATAAAGCATTAATAAAAGGTACATTGCAATAATTTTGGGTAAACATATAGGCAATTTCAGTTAGTAATTGGTGTTTGCTGTTTTGCTGCTGACGTTTTATCTACTGTGTTCGCAAATAATTTAAAGTGTTTGTTAGATCAACATTTCATATTTTTCATATGAGTCTGTTGTACCATGTACTTGTGCTAAAAGTATTCTGTTTTCTTTGTGTTTATTCCTTTGTGTGAAAAACGTGGCGATCCCACCAGTCCCCCTGCTTTCCTGTTTCAAACTGACCATGCCAAGCATGATAGCCCATCCATCCCAGTGTGATTAGTTTTCTGGCTGTGCTGGGAGGACAGCCTGCCTGTCTTCCATTGGTCAGACTTATGCTGACATACCCCCCCCACCCCCGTACAGCCACTCACTGGACAGATCAGTGTCCAGATGTTTCTCCTCTCCTACCTCTCCAAGCCCCTTTTGAAGCTGAGAACAGAGATTTTGTGATTACTTATAAAAAACAAAACATTTATAATGTGTTTTTTATATATAGATATATATCTATATATATATATATAGATATATATCTATATATATCTATATAGATATATATCTATAAATACAAATGTTTTGCCTTTCATTTATACTTTAAACTGAATGGCTTGTTTTACAAGGCAAAGGTTCACTAATACTTTAATGAAAAATGCATATGGCAAACTGCATACCAAAAGATTTTTAAATACCAACTTTTAGCTGCTTACATAAAGATGGCAAATCTAGGCACACTGAACTGCCCAGATCCACCAACATTGGTCCTGAGGAGGAACATTATATCTAACATACATCTGTGGCTATTGGAGAGGGCAAAGTGTTGTGCATAAACATTGTAGAATGTTCAGTATATAACAGGTCCTCCAAAGGAATCAATGGCAAATCATTTATAACATCATTATTACTTGAGCCAGCAGCTGATTCGATATATTTTAATGTTTCCCATTTAAGTATGGAAAATCTAAATGTGCAGTTAATGCCACTCTGTCTGGCAAGTGCATAGGCTGCAAATGCCTTTTATAATTATAGTAAAATATTCAAAGGAACTTGATGGCAAAAAAAATTGTGATCGATTGTCATATTGTTTTTTTGCTGCTGTTTAAATATGGGCTTTACTTTGTTGGTAATTGGTCATTTACAATTCAGCCTGTTTTTTTTTTGTTTTTTTTGCATTGTGCTTATTATTATAAGCGTTATTCTTTAAAGATTATTCTTTAAAGCACCATTTCTTAACCAGGGTTCAGTGACACCCTAAGGTTCCTCCAGGGCTTTCTAGGGGTTCCTTGAGCATTGCGCAATATCTGATTAGGAACCACTTACAACCAGACCAGGGTCCAGATTTACCATTAGGCTAGGTATCCACTATTGAGACCCCAAAGTTGCGCGATTTACAGTGCGACTTTGCAATGCGATTTTTTTGATGCAATGTTATGCGACTGGTGAGAACCATGGGAAAACAAGTTGCACCGAAATCGGAACAAAGTAGTACAAAAACCTTTTTTGGAGTCGCTGCGACTTGAGTCGCACCAATTAGAACAGGGACCATTGAAATACATGGATTTTGACCTGTCATGCGACTTCACATGTGTCAAGTCGCACAACAGCTCGCAGTAATGGAAACAGAGCCTTAGGCATAGTAGACCTGTCGTTATAGGCAGTAGAGGCAAAAGGTGTAGTTTCTCTGTACTAGCCACAATTTTTTCATCATCAGAATTTGGTATTCAAAGCGTTTATTTTTATTAAAAAATCTTTACAGTATTAATTATATGCCATATCAGTTTTTTTTTGTTTTTGTTTTTTTTGTTTACAAAAATGTGTTTTTCTTTCTAGAATTTTGTATTCAAAGCTTTATTTTTATTAGAAAATCTTTAGAGTAATAATTATATGCCATATAAGTTTTTTTTTTTTTTTACAAAAATTTGTTTTTCTGTCTTTATTTTTTTTATTATTTTTTTTTTTTTTTTACATTTCACTCATTAGGCCCTTCTGAAAAAAACTTCCTCCTACCAGGAGACCACTTAATTATAAACTTACAAAACATTCATAGGCCATAGGAGCATTCAATTGCAGTGTATATACAAGAAGACACATTGAGGTTTATTTACTAAGACTGGAGAGTGCAAAATCTGGTGCGATTGTGCATAGTAGCCAATCAGCTTCTAACTTCGGCTTGTTAAATTAAGCTTTGACAATAAAACCTGGAAGCTAATTGGTTTCTATACAGAGCTGCACCATATTTTGCACTAAATTAACCCCATTGGTCACTGAATTCAAGATAACAGATAGCAGACTAAATTTACAAAGTCGGCGAGTTTAAAATGTAGGGGAAGAAATTAGTGACTTTAGATATAGGTTGCTTATGGGTTCCATAGTAATGTTTTCTTTGATAGGAGTACAGATAACTTACAGTGCAAAGATAAACCTACAAAATGGGTAGAAGCACATTTTGTTTTTATTTTAATTTGTTTTAATTTTAACCTTGTGGGAAGAATAAAAAATCATTCTAAAATGATTATATCATAGGCTGGCAATGGGCCAACATCTGGCAATAGTAAAGTGATTCTGTAAGCAGTCTGTCTCAACACAACACAGAGACCCAGTCCACAGGAAAGTGCTGGGAGGATGCACGGAGGTGTCGGTCACAAAAGGATACCCAGGGCTGTGAATGCACACACACACTGTCATATGATCTCAAAACAAGCAGCTGAGATGAGTTATATTCTCCCTGCCAGGAGCCTCAAATGGATTTTTCAAGCCATGCTCTCATTCCAGCACAATTGGAAACAAATGCCATGGCTTCACTGATGAGCTTTGAAATTAAATTCTTTCCAGATCTTCCCATAGATTTTTTTTCTTTTGAGGAAACAAAAGTTTTTTCCTATGTCTGATACTTCAGTCTCCTTGGATAGTTACCCCTTTACATTCCCTAGAGATTGCAATCTGTTTTCCAAAAAAGCCACATCCAAGTTCTGTCCCATGTGTTACCCATCATGCATTAACTACTAGAAAGACTCGTCACCAGGGGAAACGCTGTCCTTTTATTAGCCATTCATCTTGGAGGGCAGCATATCCTTTAACATTGTTATGTTTGTCTGGGAACTATGCCTGACCTTTGGCTGCACTTTGTATCCGATAACCTACGTATACTTGAAGGATGTTCATGGCAGCAATTCATTCTATCTATCTATCTATCTATCTATCTATCTATCTATCTATCTATCTAGCTACATAGTTACATAGTAGGTAAGGTTGAATAAAGACAATAATCTATCTGTCTGCCTGTCCGTCCGTCTATCTATCTATCTATCTATCTATCTATCTATCTATCTATCTATCTATCTATCTATCTATCTATTTTCATACACATACATACATTATATCCGATTCAGTGTATAATTATAATGCATATACTGTACATTACTACCCACTAGTCATTCAGATTTACAGACCCAAGGAACAAGTATACACGTTTTAAGGAAAGAAATGGTCCAAGTAAAATGAACACAAGTAATGTGCAACCATAAGTGCCAGCCAGCACCCTAAGGCCTTATGCCCACGGATGTTTTAAAAAACGGTCTGTAAAGCTAGTACAGACGCCAGGATAAAAAGCGGTGTTTTTAACGTGATTTTTTCCGGTTTTTGCATTGAATTCAATGCACGTTTCCCCACGCTAGCTTTCAGCCCCGTTTTTCTTTTTCTATTCAAAATCAATGGTTCCCTATGGGAGCCCATTGATTTGAATAGAGGTCGCACCAGAAGTCAGATCAAGATGATCCGACTTGCGGGGTGACTCGTGTGCGAAGAATATTGAAGGGGAACCCTGCGAAATTTAAAAAAAAAATTTGCGTGAGGTTCCCCCCAGGACGATACCAGACCCTTCGGTCTGGTATGGATCTTGAGGGAATGCCCCCAGACCGGCAGGTCAGGAAAGGGGAGCGATCGAGTGCCCCCCCTCCTAGACCATGCCAAGCCACATGCCCTCAACATGGGGGGTTGGTGCTTTGGGGCAGGGGGGCACTGCGCCTGCCCACCCCAAAGCACCTTGTCCCCATGTTGATGAGGACAAGGGCCTCTTCCCTACAACCCTGGCTGTTGGTTGTTGGGGTCTGCAGGAGAGGGGCTTATTGGAATCTGGAAGCCCCCTTTAATAAGGGGGCCCCCAGATCCCAGCCCCCCACACTATGTGAATGAGAATGGGGTACATTGTACCCCTTCCCATTCACCCGGGGGAAAAAAGTGTCAATAAAAAAAACACACTAGACAGGTTTTTAAAGTAATTTATTAGGCAGCTCCAGGGGTCTTCTTCCGACTTCAGGGGTCTCTTCCGACTTCGGGGGTCTCTTCCGACTTCTCCGCTCTCTTCTCCCGCTCTCCGGTTCTTCTCCCGCTCTCCGGTTCTTCTGCCGGGCTCCTCCGCTATCTTCTGCTCTTTTGCTGCTCGTTTGCTAGCGTTGGCTTAGTCTTCTCCGCCGTCTTCTTCCCTCTTCTATTCTTCGATGTTGAAACAACACTCTCCCCCGCTGTAATGCCGTGTGCACGATGCGCAATGACTTATATAGACATGGGGCGTGGTCACTGGGTGATGTCACCCGGTGACCCCGCCCCCTTATGGCGTCACAGTCCCGGGGCATGATGGGAATGTGACGCCATAAGGGGCGGGGTCACCGGGTGACATCACCCAGTGACCACGCCCCATGCCTATATAAGTCATTGCGAACGGCGCACGCGGCATTACAGGGGGGGGGGAGAGCGTCGTGTCAACATCGAAGAAGAGAAGAGGGAAGAAGACGGCGGAGAAGACCGGGCCAACCCTAGCAAAAGAGCGGCAAAAGAGCAGAAGATAGTGAAGGAGCCCGAGAGAAGAACCAGAGAGCGGGAGAAGAGAGCGGAGAAGTCGGAAGAGACCCCCGAAGTCGGAAGAAGACCCCCGGAGCTGCCTAATAAATTACTTTAAAAACCTGTCTAGTGTGTTTTTTTATTGACACTTATTTCCCAGGTGAATGGGTAGAGGTACGATGTACCCCATACTCATTCACATAGGGTGGGGGCCGGGATCTGGGGGCCCCATTATTAAAGGGGGCTCCCAGATTCCGATAAGCCCCTCGCTCGCAGACCCCGACAACCAACGGCCAAGGTTGTCCGGAAGAGGCCCTTGTCCTCATCAACATAGGGACAAGGTGCTTTGGGGTGGGGGGGGCGCAGTGCCCCCCCCTGCCCCAAAGCACCAACCCACCCATGTTGAGGGCATGTGGCTTGGTATGGTCTACGAATGGGGGGCGCTCGCTCGCCCCCCTTTCCTGACCTGCCGGGCTGCGTGCTCGGATAAGGGTCTGATATGGATCATGCGGGAACCCCCAAGCCATTTTTTTTTTGGTGTGGGGGTTCCCCTCAAGATCCATACCAGGCCGAAGGGTCTGGTATCGTCCTGGGGGGAACCTCACGCAAAAAATTTTTTATTTTGTTTAGAACAGTCCCTGCACAAAATGACATTTCTAAAGGAATAAAAGTCATTTAAAACTGCTTGCGGCTTTAATGTAATGTCGGGTCAGGGCAATATGGATGAAAATCATTGAGAAAAACTGCATGGGTAACCCCCCCCCAGCCCATTACCAGCCCCTTTGGGTCTTGTATGGATATTAAGGGGAACCCTGTACCCAAATTAAAAAAAGGAAAGGCGTGGGGCCCCCAGGCCCTATATACTCTGAACAGCAGTATACAGGCGGTGAAAACAAGACAGGGACTGTAGGTTTGTTCTTAAAGCGGAGCTCCCCTGAAAAAAACACGTACCTGTCCTGGAGTCCAGCGACGTCGGCAGCAGAAGACGAGCAATCGCTCGTCATTCTGCTGCCCCCACCGCCATCCTCGGTGAGGGAACCAGGCAGTGAAGCCTTGCGGCTTCATTGCCGGTTCCCTACGGCGCATGCGCGAGTCGCGCTGCGCCATTCTCACTGGTCCCTGTTGTGTTCTGGGAGCCGAGTGTCTCCCAGAACACAACGGGTATTCTGCGGGAAGTGACGTACTACCCGCAGAATTCACGCAGAGAGGACTCTCGGAAATGGGTGAAAATACCTGTCTTAGACAGGTATCAGCACCCCCCTCCCCCTGAAAGGTGCCAAATATGACACCGGAGGGGGGGAGGGTTCCGATGAGCGGAAGTTCCACTTTAGGGTGGAGCTCCGCTTTAAGTAGAATCTGTTTGTAATTTTGAACTGGCACATTTTTAAAGTGTAGCTCCAGCCAAAAAATCTATTTTTAAGCTTTTTGGAAAATATAGGGAAGGGTTATCACCCCTGTAACATTTGTTTTGCTGTCTGTGCACCTGTTCAGAAGATTTCACCTTACTTTCTGTCCCAATGACAATTGGATTTTGAAAATTTGGGTTTTTAAGGGAAACAAGGATTGGTGATAAAGCATCAGTGGAGAGGAGACACCTTTTTCCCATATTAACTCTTATGCCGCGTACACACGACCGCTTTTAATGAGGAGAAAAATGAAATTTTTTAAAATGGACATTAAAAATGATCGTGTGTGGACTTCAGAGCATTTTTCACGACGTGAAAAACGGCCATGAAAAAATTGGAACATGCTCTAATTTTTCACGTCGTTCTTTACATCGTTGCTTTTCTCGTCATGAAAAACGTCCGTGTGTTGGCTTTAACGACGTGAAGAAAAATGCACATGCTCAGAATCAAGTATGAGACGGGAGCGCCCGTTCTGGTAAAACTAGCGTTCGTAATGGAGATAGCACATTCGTCACGCTGTAACGGACTGAAAAGCACAAGGCTGAAAAGCGCGAATCGTCGCTCAATAAACTTTACTAACATGAAGGGTGGCGACATCCGAATGGAACTTCCCCTTTATAGTGCCGGCGTACGTGTTGTACGTCACCGCGCTTTACTCAAGCATTTTTTCCACGATAGTGTGTAGGCAAGGCAGGCTTGAGAAGAATCACGTCGAGAAAAATGCAGTTTTTTTCAATAACATTAAAAACGGTCGTGTGTACGCGGCATTACAGGAGAGAATTTCCCTTCCTAGGGTTAGATTTCCTCTCACTTCCTGTTGTCTCCCTCCGTTTGTAAGTGGGAGTCATTTGAAACTTGGATGTTTGAAAGTAGGGGCCTGCCCTATGTACTCTGCAGAAATTTGGGCCTTAGGTGTTGGTGTTGCTACAACACTGTAAGCCCTCACAGTTACTCTTGGTGGGCGCTGGAATGCCCTGCTGTGAACTATTATATCAAGAATTGTAATTACATGCCATTGTTGAACAGTGGGAGAAAATGTGGGCCTTTGGTGGTGGTGGTGGTGCTGGTGCCACAACACTGTAACTCCTCACAATTACTCTTTGTGGGCGCTGGATTGGGCCCTGCTGTGAAATATTATATCAAGAATTGTAATTACATGCACCTGTTAAACAGGGGCAGAAAAATTGGGCCTTTGGTGGTGGTGGTGGTGGTGGTGTTGCCACAACACTGTAAGCCCTCACAGTTACTCTTGGTGGGCGCAGGGATGGGCCCTGCTGTGAAATATTAGATCAAGAATTGTAATTACATGCCCCTGTTGAACAGGGGCAGAAAAATTGGGCCTTAGGCACTGGTGCCACAACACTGCAACCTCTCACAGATACTCTAGTTGGAGCGCAGGAATGAGCCCTGCTGCAAAGTATAGCAGCAAAAATTGTAATTACACGCCCCTGTTAAACAGGGGCTGAAAAATTGGGTCTTAGGCACTGGTGCTGGTGCCACAACACTGCAACCCCTCACAGAAACTCTAGTTGGAGCGCAGGAATGAGCCCTGCTGCAAAGTATAGCAGCAAAAATTGTAATTACACTCCCCTGTTAAAGAGGGGCTAAAAAATCGGGCCTTAGGCACTGGTGCCACAACACTGCAACCCCTCACAGAAACTCTAGTTGAAGTGCAGAAATTAGCCCTGCTGCAAAGTATTGCAGCAAAAATTGTAATTACACGCCCCTGTTAAACAGGGGCAGAAAAATTGGGCCTTAGCCACTGGTGGCGGTGCCCAGAACCAAAAATGTTCTAACAAGCTATCAGCATGATCATTGAGGAGGAAGAGGATAGTCACTCTGCATAACAGGATAGTCACTCAGCATCAGCATAGGCAGTCTTGAAGGGATCTGCCATTCAAAAAAAATAAATTCTGTCACATCAGCATCAGGTGCTTGGTAGCTGGTGGTGATCCAAGACTGATTTATTTTTATGAAGGTCAGCCGATCGACCGAGTCGGTGGACAGGCGCACCCTGTGATCGGTTGCAAAGCCTCCAGCAGCACTGAATGTGCGTTCCGAAAGAACGCTGGATGCAGGACAGGCCAGTAACTCAATTGCATACTGCGCAAGCTCTGGCCAGTTATCCATCCTCAAGACCCAGTAACCCAGAGGATTTTCTGTGGGAAAGGTGTCCAAGTCTGATCTTGCCCCTAGGTATTCCTGCACCATGTAAAACAGACACTGGCGATGGTTGCTGGAACCGATCATACCTTGGGGCTGCGGACTAAAAAATTGCCCGAACGCATCGGTCAGGTGGCCACCTTCTCCAACACTCCTTCTGTGACTGACCAAAGCCTTAACAACACGTTGTCCAGGACCAGGTATTTGTAACCTCCCAGGCTCTGGGAACGCGTTGCACAAACCTTTCTGCAAGGTCTCCCGAAGATGTTTCATCCTCTGCTCCCTCTGCAACGGCAAGATAAGGTCCGCAACCTTACCCTTGTAACGTGGATCAAGGAGGGTTGCCAGCCAGTAATGATCCCTCTCCTTGATACCACGAATACAAGGATATTTCCGCAGGTTTTGCAGGATCAGGTAGGCCATGCAGGGTAGGTTTGCTGAGGCATTCGGTCCGGAGTCCTCTGAGTCACTAAGGACGACATGATCCGCAGCCACCTCCTCCCAGCCACGTACAAGTGCATGGGTTTCTTGGGACTGTAATTGATCCCTTGAAGACTGCTGCTGATGCTGAGTGCTAGGCTACACCTCCATGCTGACATAATCCTCCTCCTCCTCTTCCTGTGTGATAGGCGGGCCAGCAGGAACACTGTCTGGATAAAGGGGGCCTTGAGAGGTAAGGAAGTCCTCCTCTTCCTCCCTCTGTTCTGCCTCAAGTGCCCTGTCCATTATTCCATGCAGCATGTGCTCCAACAGGTGGACAAGAGGGACAGTGTCACTGATGCATGCACTGTCACTGCTCACCATCCTCATGGCCTCCTCAAATGGTGACAGGACAGTGCATGCATCCCTGATCATGACCCACTGGCGTGGCAAAAAAAACAAACACGCTCCCTGACCCTGTCCTTGTGCCATATTGGCACAGATACTCATTGATGGCCCTCTGCTGCATGTGCAGCCACTGCAGCATGGCCAACGTTGAGTTCTACCTGGTGGGCATGTCACAGATTAGGCGGTTCTTGGGCAGGTTGTATTCCTTTTGGAGGTCAGCCAGCCGAGCACTGGCATTATATGACCGGCGGAAATGCACACAGAGTTTCCTGGCCTGCCTCAGGACATCCTGTAAGCCCGGGTACCTGCCCAAGAACCGCTGCACCACCAAGGTAAGGACATGAGCCAAACAGGGCACATGTGTCAGTTGTCCCTGTCGGAGGGCGGAGAGGAGGCTGGTGCCATTGTCGCAAACCACCATTCCTGGCTTAAGCTGGCGTGGCATCAACCACCTCTGAGCCTGCCCTTGCAGAGCTGACAGAATCTCTGCCCCAGTGTGGCTCCTGTCCCCCAAGCACACCAGCTCAAGCACCGCATGGCATCTTTTTGCCTGTGTACTTGCGTAGCCCCTTGAACGCCTACGGAGCACCGCAAATCAGCACAGGCAGAGGCCATGGGGGAAGAAGAAGATGAGGGGGTGGAGGAGAGAGGTGTGTCAGAATCACCACTAGTAGCATTTTGGAGGCGTGGTGGCGGAACAACCTCCAACACTACTACACCCTGTTCTGCATCCTTCCCAGCTGCCAGCAGAGTCACCCAATGCTCCGTGAAGGATAGGTAACATCCCTGTCCATGCCTGCTGGACCATGAGTCAGCGGTAATATGCACCTTACCACTGACCGCCCTGTCCAGCGAGGCCAAGACATTGCCTTCCACATGCCGGTAGAAAGTCGGAATCACCTTCTGTGAAAAAAAGTGGCGTTTGGGAACCTGCCACAGAGGAACCACACATTCCACAAACTCATGGAAGGGGGCAGAGTCTACCAACTGAAAAGGCAGCAGTTGAAGTGCTAGCAATTTAGCCAAGCTAGCATTCAACCGCTGGGCATGTGGATGGCTGGGAGCGAACTTCTTTCGGCGGTGCAGCAGCTGGGGCAGGGAAATTTGCCTGGTACAATATGACGTTGGTGTACCAATAGCAGATTGCCCGCAAGTACTTGGCAGTGACACACCTAATTCTACACCTTCATTCCTCTCAGTGCAGGTTTCAGAGAGGACTGAAGGTATAGTGGGGTTGGAGATCCCAGCTTATGAGGAGCAAGGAGAGGTCTGCTTTGATCTTTGGTGTGGGTCTTTTCTGTACGCTTGCCAACGGACTGCATGGCAGGTCGACATGACTGGTTAAGCATGTGGTGCCTAAGCGGCTGCTGTTTTGGCCACACGAGATACGCTTCAGACATATGTTGCAAATATCAAAGGTGCGATCTGCTGCACACGTCTCAAAAAAGGCCCACACCAAAGAACTTTTGAAATAATGCGCAGAGTCAGCAGCGCCCTGCACATGCGGAGCTCTGCAGTGTGATGCAGTCGGTGTGCTGCCCTTAAGCTGGCCCCTGGAGGGCATCCTGCCTCATTGGAGATGTGCCTCCTCCTCTCTCCTATCAGGCACCCACGTAGAGTCAGTGACCTCATCATCCCCTCCCTCCTCATCACTGGAGAAAACCTGGCAGTATGCTGCAGCTGGGGGAACATGACAACTTTTTTGTTGTCCTTCTTGGGTACCCCCTCTCTCTGGGCTCACGTTACTGCCTTCCTCAAGCTGGGTACCATCATCGGAGCCTTCAAAACGCTGCACATCCTCCTGCAGCATGTACCCAACACTGTGGTCAAACAGTTTGTGGAACTCCTGAGGAGGACATGGTGGGGCTAGGGAAGGAGTTACTGATGCCGTTGAGCCGAGGGAAGAGGCCGCTTTGGCTGACAAAGTATACTGAGGCTGGGTGAGAGAGGATGAGGAGGATGATGACGGCTTGGTCATCCACTCTACCAACTCTTCAGCATGTTGCGGCTCAACACAGCCAGCTGCGGAAAAAAAGGACAAGCGTGCCCCACGGCCACATGCTGATGAGGATGCACCGTGTCCACGACCATCACTGTTGCCTCTAGACACAGAGCCTGCTTGCCCTCTTTTATTTGCCTGTGTGTGTCTGCCTTTCCTTGTTGGCCTTCCAGACATACTTTATTTGATGTATTGGAATAGGTAGGTACACAAGGAATTGTCTGCAGTCAGCTTTAGCTTTAGCTGCACACTGTGGCCATTATACAGTACACTGACTGAAAATACTGCAGCTGCCTGCCTGTGGTATTATTAAGAAGAGAACAACAGCAATTGTCTGCAGTTTGCTTTAGTTGCACACTGTGCACAGGATACAGTACACTGACTGAAAATACTGCAGATGCCTGCCTGTGGTATTATTAGGAAGAGAACACCAGCAATTGTCTGCAGTTTGCTTTAGTTGCACACTGTGCACAGGATACAGTACACTGACTGAAAATACTGCAGCTGCCTGCCTGCCTGTGGTATTATTAGGAAGAGAACACCAGCAATTGTCTGCAGTTAGCTTTAGTTGTACACTGTGCACAGGATACAGTACACTGACTGAAAATACTGCAGCTGCCTGCCTGCCTGTGGTATTATTAGGAAGAGAAAATCAGCAATTGTCTGCAGTTAGCTTTAGTTGCACACTGCACAGGATACAGTACACTGACTGAAAATACTGCAGCTACCACAATCAACTGCCTGCCTGTCAGTATATTAGGAAGAGAATAACAGGAATGGATCTAGCTAAACTGAATACAGTGTATATATATATATATATATATATATATATATATATACACAACTCCTAGGATGCATATATATATATATACTAAATACACTGACTAAAGCTAACTCAGTTGCCTGCCTGCTCTATCTAACTGAAATGAAATGACACTCTGACTCTCTATCTATCTATCTCTCTCCGCCACCGCAACACACTACACAAGGTCGACATGTAGGCGGCCTTATATAGTGTGGGGTGTGTACCTACTCCCCTGAGCCATGAGTGCATGCTTGGCCAATCATCAGCCAGCAATGCACTGCGATGCCGCAGTGAATTATGGGCCGTGACGCGCCACTCGAATTTGGCGCGAATGGCCCATAATGTTCGAAATTCCCGGCACGGCCGAACAGCCAATGTTCGAGTCAAACATGGGTTCGACTCGAACACGAAGCTCATCCCTAGTCCTGAATTCCTGCTGTGTCATCCAGAGGAAACCACAGCTGATGTCTTCAGTCTTCTAGAACCTGACAAAGATCCAGAGATTCGTCCTGAAGTCAAGACCTTTGCCACTGATCTGAACCCTAACCTCCAAGTTGGAGATCTCGTTCTGCTTAAGGACCAGCAAGCTGAAAGAATCAAATGGCCCATGGGACTTATTGTAAAGAGCGTTCCTAGTGATGACGGTAAGGTACGCAAGGTGGAAGTGAAGATTTCAAGACAAGGGACTGTAAAGAATTTCATCAGACCTATCACAGAACTTATTTTGCTCTTGGAGAATGAACTTGTTTGCTTACGCTGCTGGATCCTACTTCTGACTTCAAGAAGAATGTGCCTTGAACTTTAAGTGACACTTCTTGATGCCTTATTGCAGTTATTGTTGTTGCATATGTATGCATGTTCTTTTATGTCTTTCAGGTCTTCAAGACATCAAGGCAAATTACACTGTTTGTTATTTGCAGTTGCATCACTACCGTTCTGATGTATATAGCGACATATACAATGCCAGACGGGGAGTGTGCCGCCCAATGGGCATAGATTTGTTATATTTACATATTGTTTCTCAACCATTTTCTATGTACGTTATGTTTAGTTTACATGCTGCCATCTAGTGACCCTTTGTGGTAATTCACAGATTTCTGTATTTCTTTGTCTGATCTATGACACGCTTCCTTTCTGTGTAATGCTCCACCCTTCTTTCTGAGTTTGTACTTCCTGTGTAATAGAGACAAGCTTAACAGGCCTCATGTAACACGGGCACATGTATTCTGCATAAGTAAGCTACAGACAGTATCATCTTTTGACAACACAATACTACAACCTGTTCATCTTCTGTGAATAGAATCTGTATTGGTAAGTTCAAGCTATGTGATAAGGATTGTCTTCAGTGATTATATCTGCTTATACAGGCCAGGCATAGAGGTCTCACAAGGGATAAGTTGCTTCACAACAATCGGAGTCAGAATAGCTGCAGGAATTTAACATCAAAGTAATGATATGCATTTACAGTTAGGCGGTCGGCAAGTGGTTAAAAGAGGCTCCTACTGTCTGTTCTAGATTTTTTTTTACACTTGGATTTATGGTATGTGCGAACACCCAAAACCCCAAGGTCATCTAATGTTTCTTATCATAGGAGTCTTTAAAGTGGTTCTAAAGGCTCAAGTTTTTTTATTACCTTCATGCATCAGATGATTCCATCTTGACGCCTTCCCAGGCTCTCCACGGTTTCACGGTCCATGGCAGAGTAACTTCTGGTACTTAATCTCAGGTCTCCATCCTTTCCTTCATGCCTCCAGACAACAAGCAGGCTCTCCCTTGCAGAGCCTCAAGCACATGGCTAGGCCTTAGGCTTCAGGCCTACCCAGCACAGCTGTTCCTCACACATCCACCCCAGACTGAAGTCTGGGTGGGAGGACCCTGATCACTTGACCTCCCCAAATATTTATACTATTTCCCAGCATGCTCAGTGACCAGAGAAACTCCTACTGATTGGCTGAGAAAAGTATGCATATTCATAACCTAGCTTCACTGTAGCTTATCATACTAATGCCAAAAGGTATTACCTACTGATAAAAGGGAGGAACCATAGCTAAACCAGGCTTAGGAGAAAACCCAAATGATCATAAAGACTATAAATTAGCTGGGTTAACTACAACTCAGCAAGGCTAAAGATACTGGTAGCCCCTGTTTGAGACAAGGGTGCTACAGACATATGAAAAATATTATGTGTAACTGTCCCTTTAAATATTAAAATATTAAAAGTGCAATCATAAAATCATAATAATCAGTGATAAACGAATCATCAATCACACTTAATAAATGTAGTCTGAAGTAAAGTGATATGTAATTAATGTAAATATCCATGCAGATGGACAAATGTACACGTGGATAGTCCAGGTTCAAGTTGAAAAAAGTCCCCAAAAGTGAAAGATCCACTTCCAAGTAGGAAATAAAAAGCGTTCAGTGCAGCGGTAGAAAAAGATGCTTCAACTGGTCATACCACTCACAGATAAGGTAAACTCCTTACCAGAGAATATGGTCCCACAAAGAGACCATAAAGATCCTTGCTGTCCCATAGTCTCATAATTGTTCTAGCAGTGGAAAACTCTTGAAAAGATCCTAAATGGATACGCTCAGCACCGAGGGATTAAAAATAAGAAAGAACCACCATAGTAACAGTACTTTTAAAAAACGCTATGCTTTAATAAAGTGATGTACTTACATGTAACTGTAGCTGTAAACAGCCATGTTACAAACAAAGGAGCACTGCCAGATTTCCGCTAGCATGCATGATGATGTCACGTATTTGGCCCAACCCAACGCATTTCACTGATCTTAATTGCATAATTATATTGTGGACCAGTGTAAGTATGCATATTTTATGATTGATGGACCACTGTGGAAGCTGACAATCACTATAGTTGCTACTACAGTAATTGCCTCTATCTTCTCTGATTGGATAAGATGGAAGGTGGTGCTACTACAGTGATTGCTGCTATCTTCTCTGATTGGATTAGTTGGAAGGCGTTGTGATAATAATACTAATTTATAACAATAATAATACTTTTGTGGAAGGTTTATTGAAGCTGAACTTTGTACACAACTGCAAGCTGCTGCTTTATATAACATAAACATTCTTTAATTTGGTATTGAATTGTAGTGCACCCTTTGTAACATGACCACTTGCATAGACAGGTGACAGAAGGCTGATTAAAGCCCAACTCCCACCCAAACTTTTTTTGTATAGAGTGGGGAAGGGTTAGTGCCTCTGTCAGGATTTTATTGCTGTCTTTGTTGCTATAGGGGAGATTTCCCCTGTTCTGTCAAAGGAGACCATAGGTACAGGAATAACAGTAATATATTTAGATAGTTAGAGTTGGGGATCATGATGCATATGTGTATGTACATGTGGGCCTGCGCTGCAAGTACAGTAAAACCTTGGTTTGAGAGTAAATTGGTTTGAGAGCGTTTTGCAAGACTAGAACATTTTTAAAATAAATTTTGACTTGATGTACAAGTAGCGTCAAGTCACAACTGAGTATAAAAGAGAAGAGAGGGACCTCTAAGTGTAGCAATTAAGGTTATATTTATTAAAGGTACAACATTTAGCAACTCACATGGCTGATGATTAAAAGAGGCACATCTAACTATGCAGGCATCCGAGGTAAAGCTGTCCACATTGACCATCCTCCTCACCGACATCAAAGTCATCCCTTTCACTCTACGCTCCACGAGCGCTTCAAGCCTCACTTTCAGATCGCTCAACTGCAGGGTAGTCTTCCCAGTCAGGATTGCAGACTGACAGCGGTGAGAGCCGGCGGTGTGGAGGACGGTCTATGTGGACAGCTTTACCCCGGATGCCTGCATACTTAGATGTGCCTCTTTTATTCATCAACCATGTGATTTGGTAAATGTTGTACCTTCATTAAATTTAACCATATTGCTACCCTTAGAGGCGCCTCTCTTCTCTTTTATACTCTGTAGCTCCTGCTGGATTTTGCTTCTAATCTCCTTGTGGAGGCTGCCATTTGTGGATGGACATATTATGGTTACACAACCTGGTCACGTTGTTATAATATTTTTATATGAACTATAAACTGAAGGACCTATGAATAAATGGCTGTGGAACGAATCATTTGAGTTTCCATTATTTCTTATGGGGAAATTCGCTTTACTATACAAGTGCTTTGGATTACAAGCATGTTTCTGGCTCGCAATCCAAGGTTTTACTGTATACTGTACCCATTTATTACGGCTCTGGATCATTTGCTTTAGTAAATCAGGCCCAGTATGTTATTATTCCAAATTCCACCTTGCAGCCACATATTAATGATTGCAGACATAAAGAAATATTATTTTCTCTCTCTTTCTCTGTAACAGAACCATTGTCTGGAACTGTTTAAACTTTATTCCAGTATTCATAAAACACACAGTTGGTTCCCGTTAAGCCAATAAAATCGGACTCAAGATTTAGCAATAGTCTTTTCTGACATGCAGGCACGAGGCCTCGTCTAATTATCTCTTGTTTATTGCATCATTTCTCTCCAGGATAAACCATTGAAAAGAGTTTTGAAATCAACTTCACCTATTAAATACACAGATCAATGTTAAAAAAGGGTTACAGCTTTTCTATGCCACAATTACACCAATACAATACAGATATAAGATGCAATGTTAAAAGGAAAAAAGAACTGCGCTGTAAACAAATAGTACCTAAATAGCTGCAAACTCTGCTGTGAGATATACAGTCAGGTCCATAAATATTCGGACATCAACACAATTCTAATCTTTTTGGCTCTATACACCACCACAATGGATTTGAAATGAAACTAACAAGATGTGCGTTAACTGCATACTTTCAGCTTTAATTTGAGGGTATTTACATCCAAATCAGGTGAACGGTGTTGGAATTACAACAGTTTGTATATGTGCCTCCCACTTTTTAAGGGACCAAAACTAATGGGACAGATTAACAATCATAAATCAATCTTTCACTTTTTAATACTTGGTTGCAAATCCTTTGCAGTCAATTACAGCCTGAAGTCTGGAACGCATAGACATCACCAGACACTGGGTTTAATCCCTGGTGATGCTCTGCCAGGCCTCTACTGCAACTGTCTTCAGTTCCTGCTTGTTCTTGGGGCATTTTCCCTTCAGTTTTGTCTTCAGCAAGTGAAATGCATGCTCAATCGGATTCAGGTCA
Organism: Rana muscosa; assembly: GCA_029206835.1. Lineage (NCBI taxonomy): Eukaryota > Metazoa > Chordata > Amphibia > Anura > Ranidae > Rana > Rana muscosa. Next base: position 1,019,143,070 of record CM055122.1, on the reverse strand, counting down.
AGTGATTGACTTGGCCATTGCATAACATTCCACTTCTTTCCCTTAAAAAACTCTTTGGTTGCTTTCGCAGTATGCTTCGGATCATTGTCCATCTGCACTGTGAAGCGCCGTCCAATGAGTTCTGAAGCATTTGGCTGTATATGAGCAGATAATATTGCCCGAAACACTTCAGAATTCATCCTGCTGCTTTTGTCAGCAGTCACATCATCAATAAATACAAGAGAACCAGTTCCATTGGCAGCCTTACATGCCTACGCCATGACACTACCACCACCATGCTTCACTGATGAGGTGATATGCTTTGGATCATGAGCAGTTCCTTTCCTTCTCCATACTCTTCTCTTCCCATCACTCTGGTACAAGTTGATCTTGGTCTCATCTGTCTATAGAATGTTGTTCCAGAACTGCAAAGGCTTTTTTAGATGTTGTTTGGCAAACTCTAATCAGGCCTTCCTGTTTTTGAGGCTCACCAATGGTTTACATCTTGTGGTGAACCCTCTGTATTCACTCTGGTGAAGTCTTCTCTTGATTGTTGACTTTGACACACATACACCTACCTCCTGGAGAGTGTTCTTGATCTGGCCAACTGTTGTGAAGGGTGTTTTCTTCACCAGGGAAAGAATTCTTCGGTCATCCACCACAGTTGTTTCCCTTGGTCTTCTGGGTCTTTTGGTGTTGCTGAGCTCACCGGTGCGTTCTTGCTTTTTAAGGATGTTCCAAACAGTTGATTTGGTCACACCTAATGTTTTTGCTATCTCTCTCATGGGTTTGTTTTGTTTTTTCAGCCTAATGATGGCTTGCTTCACTGATAGTGACAGCTCTTTGGATCTCATATTGAGAGTTGACAGCAACAGATTCCAAATGCAAATAGCACACTTGAAATTAACTCTGGACCTTTTATCTGCCCCTTGTAAATGGGATAATGAGGGAATAAAACACACCTGGCCATGGAACAGCTGAGCAGCCAATTGTCATTGCCATTGCCATTACTTTTGGTCCCTTAAAAAGTGGGAGGCACATATACAAACTGTTGTAATTCCTACACTGTTCACCTGATTTGGATGTAAATGCCCTCAAATTAAAGCTGAAAGTCTGCAGTTAAAGCACATCTTGTTCGTTTTATTTAAAATCCAATGTGGTGGTGTATAGAGCCAAAAAGATTGGAATTGTGTCAATGTCCCAATATTTATGGACCTGACTGTACACAGAGATAATATAAGTGAAGGAATGGAGTTGCGCTCTAAAACAAACAATAAACAACAAATTCCTCACAATAAATGCAAACCGTGATGAATGGGCTATATAAAAACACATATGCTGTATAATAAATGTTCATGAATCGTTCAAAGACCAAAGTTGCTTGATAGGTGACACATGACATCATATCCACCATAGGGGAGTACATCAAGGTTAGTGATAATAGATTCTCCACATGATGTGACAGATCACATTAACAAACAAAGTGAGTATCCACCGCCACATAAATTACGCGCTTACCAGCTTAGACAAGCTGAATCACTTGTGACTAATACCCAGTCAGGGCCTTTTCCTCACAGGATGTCAGAGAGATACCACTCAGATCCGGGTAGACTTGTAGAGCAGAGGAAACCAGGTAAGCAAACTTTCCACTGGATAAAGTCATCACTCAGGCACCATGATTGTGGATCCGAGAAGAGAAAGACTCACCATAGTGTAAAACCAATCTAATTGTTTAATGGATAAAACGTAATGCACTAACATCATATAGAATGATAAATAGCAGATTATAAAAAAAGCCGGCCGTCTATGAACAAACGCCCGTCCTTCCGGGATACAAACAATGCAGTGACGTCAGCACGTCCCTCCCCCCCAGGCACAATGGGCTTTGTGTAATATTAAGAAGAGCATATCTGTAGTGCAACCCCTGCAGGGGCAGCTGGTTTTAACTGCCCCCCCCCCTCCTTTCCCCCAAACAGTACAGATGCCACTCAGGCAACAGTCCATTCGTTCCAGCTTCAATAAACAATCTGGGGGTTGCCTTTTTGTGATTTATTACTCATAAAACTTGTAACAGAGGGATTATGACAGGGGATACTCCAAAATGGTTAGTACTTAGCAATTAGAGGACCGTCTTCTCCTTAAAGGATAAGTTCACCTTTGGGAAAATGTTATCTGTTCCACCCGTTTTTAGGATGGAACATGTGACATGTTCCCACTGCGGCAGCCTCTCCCCGACCCACCCCCTCTAGTGTCAGTGAGCAGGGGATCTTCTCCCAGAACACGCTGTCACAATTTAAAAAAAAAAAACACCCATCTGGCTGCGTCATTCATTTACAGAGTTCTCTGAATGGGAGAAGTTTTCCCAACACTTGAGATAAAATTTGTGACAGGAGAGAGAGATAAGCACACAGCTTGTCTATTCAAAATTTACAGTAGCTTTGCATGTTTCCTCGTTCCTCTGCCTATGTGGAGGGGGGGGGGGGGTGTTCCTTTCCTCCAACCAGCTCTCATACAGCTCTCTACCCTCTCCTCTCTGCTTCTGATTGACAGAATTGTGCGCTTTTGAAGGGTTGTAGAAAAGAGAAGACTGCAGATAAACAAGTAAAACTTATGTAGCAGGATTTGTTTAATCTCTGTGTATCATCGGAGGCTATTCATTTCACTGAGTATGTGAGAAGGTTTACAACCACTTTAATAGCTAGTTGAACCTCCTTTGGCAGTTCAAGTAAGTTCTTTTGGTAGCTCTGGGTCAAACTTGCACAACGTTCAGAAGGAGTTTTTGACCATTCTTCTTTACAAAACTGCTGCAGCTCAGACACATTTGTAGGATGTCTGGTGTAAACGTCTCTCTCTTGAGGGCACTCCACTCCACTTTGGGTTTAAGGTCTGAGCCACTCCAAAAGGTGCATTTTCTTTTTCTGAAGCCAGTCTGTGGTGGATTTAGAATGCTTAGGGTCATTGTCCTGCTGCATCACCCAACTTCTTTTAAGCTTCAGCTGGTGGACAGCCACCCTGTCTATATCCTGTAGGATATTTTGGTAAACTGGGGAATTTGTTTTCCCCTTGATGATGGCAAGTGGTCGAGGCCCTGAGGCAGCAAAGCAAGCCCAAATCATGATGTTACCCCCACCATACTTTACTGTTGGAATGATGTTTTGATGTTGGTAAGCTGTGTACTTTTTGCGCCATACATAGTACTGAGTATTCTTCCCAAAAAATTAACCACTTCGGATCCCGGCCATTGTAAAATGACGACCACAAGGTGGCTCTACAATGCCGGGACACCGTCATATGACGTCCTCGGGCCTCCCAGCCGCTAGGGGGCGCGTGCGTGTGCCCGCCGAGCCACTCATGTGCCGATGCGCGTGCCTGGCGGCCAGGTACCCGCGATCGCCAGTTACAGAGCCAGGGACGTGGATCTCTGTGTGTAAACACAGAGATCCACGTCCTGTCACGGAGAGGAGACCGATGGTGTGTTCCTTGTACATAGGGACACCGATTGGTCACCTCCCCCAGTCAGTCCCCTCCCCCCGCAGTAAGAATCACCTAGCAGGGCACACATTTAATCCCTTGATCGCCCCCTAGTGTTAACCCCTTCCCTGACAGTCACATTTATACAGTAATCAGTGCATATTTATAGCACTGTTCGCTGTATAAATGTCAATGGTCCCACAAAAGTGTCCCATGTGTCCGCCGTAATATTTCAGTCCTGACAAAAATCGCAGATTGCCGCAATTAATAGTAAAAAAAATAAATAAAAAAAAATGACATAATTCTATCCCATATTTTGTAGGCGCTATAACTTTTGCGCAAACCAATCACTATACACTTATTGCGATTTTTTTTACCAAAAATATGTAGAAGAATACATATCGGCGTAAACTGAGAAAAAATATATAAAAAAAAAAAATGGAGATTTATTATAGCAAAAAGAAAAAAATATTGTGTTTTTTTCAAAATTGTCGGTCTTTTTTCGTTTATAGCGCAAAAAATAAAAACCGCAGAGATGATCAAATACCACCAAAAGAAAGCTCTATTTGTGGGAAAAAAAGGACGTCAATTTTATTTGGGAGCCATATCGCACGACCGCTCAATTGTCATTCAAAGCGTGACAGTGCTGAAAGCTGAAATTTCGCCTGGGCAGGAAGGGGGTATATGTGCTCAGTAAGCAAGTGGTTAAACTTTTGAATCATCAGTCTACAAAAATATTTTTCCAGTAGCGTTGCCATTTGCCAAGGTGCTTTTTGGCAACTTCAGGTGCACAGCAATGTTTTTTTTTTTTTTTTGGAGTACATTGGTTTCCTCGGACGGGTTCTGCCATGGACACCATACCTGTTCAAACACATACGCATGGTAGACTCATGAACAGGGAGAGTACCAATGATTTCTTCAAGCCTTTAGCTGTTACTCGTGGCTTCTTCTTTACCTCAAGAAGGATTCTGCGTTGTGCCTTGGGTATTATCTTGGCAGAGTGCCCACTTCTCAGAAGAGTAGCCACAGTATCCATGTATAGATAATTTGTCCTACTGTAGACTGATGGATGCCTAAACATTTTGAGATTTCTTTGTATCCCTTTCCAACCTTATGCAGATCAACTACTCATGATCATATATTTTAAAGTAGAACTATAGCCAAAACTTTTCTGGGTAGATTAGAGAAGGGTTATAACACCTGTACGGTTTGTTTTTGCCATCTTTGTCCAGTTGGGGAGGTTTACCTTCACTTTCTGTAGCATTGCCAAAACTGGAAATGAGGGCAAATCCCTGCAAATTAAGGGAATTTTTTGGGGACTCCCAGGTCACCAGAATTAATGTCCCCATACTTTTCTGGGGACAACCCAAAATTTTTGATTTTCTTTAATTATCACTTTCAATGATAATGGTAAACAGGACAAATAGACAGAGAGAGAATCTCCCTAATGGTGACACAGACAGCTGTCAAGTGTCTGTGGTAGTGAGCCCTTGTAGATCACCAACTCAGGGTTCCCCAGGGTGAAATTTCCTGCAGACACAGCATAATCCATTCTTGATAGGCCTGCTGGACATCAACTTTCTGTGCCAAACACTGAAATTGATCAAGAAAAGGCTGTGGTGTCTCAGAGGAGCTCATGGCCTGAGCAAACTGTCAAGCATCTGTGGTAGTTAGCCCTTGTAGATCACCAAGGTGTGGAGTCTAAGTCCCAGCCTGCTTCTTCACCAGAGCCCCTGATGGTGGGGATGAACTTTCAGCAAACTGGAACCAGGTTGCGGCCCCCAGGTACGCCCAGCTGAGGATGTGGAGACCACTCGCATGGGCAGAGTACAAGCATTAGGCAAAAGGAAATCCAGGAGACAAGCCAAGGTCAGGGCGGGTAGCGAACAAGCACAGATGGTAAACAAAGCCGGGGTCGGTACACGGGTAGTCAGACATACTATAAACAAGTGACAAGCAAACGGGAGATCAGAGAACTGTGAAGTTGCTCAGCCAATGTGGGTAACACTGAGCATGTCTTAAATAGACAAGCAAGCTAGGAAGCGGGCCAGGAAGTGATGGAAGGGAAGGAAATAAAAGCCCACAGAATAGCAGACAACGCCTATAGGTGAGCACAGCCAAACCACACATGTGAAAAGAATCACTGCCGTGAGGAGGTACACAAGCAGAAAAATGCAGGCTAACTTGTTTTTAACAGCAATAAAAACTGACAGGTGTTCTAACTCATCTCCCCTCTACTTAAAACTAAAAAAAAATGTTTTGCCTTTACTTATACTTTCAGAGAGATAATTTTTGTGAGACATGGTTCACAGCTGATGCTTCTTGTGAACAGTAATCCTAAAATGTTTGAGTATCTTTAATCAATCAAAGTAACTGTAAACCACACCTCCAAACTCATTTTGTTAACTGGACTAACTATGTATTCCAATTAGCCTACGTTGAAGTAATATGCGCTTGCGCTCACTACTTTTTTCCTTCAGCGCTGTGAATATTGTATGGCAATCTACTACAGAAAACCAGTTAATTCCTGGGGTTCACATACTTTTTTTGTGCCATTGTGTGCTATAAATATATATATATATATATATATATATATATATATATATATATATATATATTGTGACATTGGGCGTTTAGCTCAGTGGTAGATGCAAGACATGTGCGCCGTCAATAAATTAGTTTTGTTTCGTTCCGTTCCGTTTCCTATTAGCCGTTAATTGGTATTTTGTAATTCGTGTCCGAAATTCTATTTGGATTCGTACGAAATACGAATGTTTGTTAGGTTCGTTAACTTTTTGTAACAATTACAAACATTCATTATGATGAATTTAAAAAGCAAAAAATACCTTTCTCAATATGGCAGTCGTCGACTCATTATGCTCATTATGAGGGGCTCCCACCATCCCTGTGCTGTGCTGACTTCCTTCTGGGGCTGTACACCTGCTGTACTCATTATAAGGGGCTCCCACCATCCCTGTGCTGTGCTGACTTCCTCCTGGGGCTGTACACCTGCTGTACTCATTATGAGGGGCTCCCACCATCCCTGTGCTGTGCTGACTTCCTGGGTTTGTACCCCTGCAGTGCTCATTATGAGGGGCTTTCACCATCCCTGTGCTGTGCTGACTTCCTCCTGGGGCTGTACCCCTGTTGTGCTCATTATGAGGGTCTCCCACCATCCCTGTGCTGTGCTCATTATGAGGGGCTCCCACCATCCCTTTGCTGTGCTGACTTCCTCCTGGGGCTGTACCCCTGCTGTGCTCATTATGAGGGTCTCCCACCATCCCTGTGCTGTGCTCATTATGAGGGGCTCCCACCATCCCTTTGCTGTGCTGACTTCCTCCTGGGGCTGTACCCCTGCTGTGCTCATTATGATGGGCTCCCACCATCCCTGTGCTGTGCTGACTTCCTGGGTTTTTAACTTCATCATAACGAATAATCGTAATTATTATGACAATAATAAAACAATATTAACGAACATTCTTATTTTGTCCGATTCTGAATCTCCCATCGACTACCAGTACCAGTCTCCCACTCCCATATTAAAAAAGGTAATTTTCCCAACCCTCACTCAGCAGCAGAAGAAAACCTCTGATTGGTCAACAAAACACCAGTCACGTTTCCGTTGTAACGGAATTTGGATCCGAAATTCGTCAACAAATTTTTTGTATTTCGTATACAATTCGGAAGCATAGCAATTCGTATTTCGGATGCTTCCGAAGGTACGAATTTTCAGAAATTCGTACGAATTTTCGATTCGTACCAAACGAACCACACATGTCTAGTAGATGCGTTTTCACGTAGTGTGTCCACAGCAGTCAGTTATCAGGTTTGAGGGCGTGGCAGCCCATTTTTATTAAAAGGAACAAAATAAAAGTTTATACACAGGATTTCCCATACAGGGGTTCTTCTCCAGTAAATTCACACAACAGAAAATGCCAAGCCTCCTGGCTCCTAGGCTTACTTTGCCTTGCAATTCCCTGCTGAACCAGCCTACTCCTGGTCTTAACAGGATTCTCCAGCCCCCTGGGTTTGCTTACTGTCCCCCAGACTTCAGGACTTCCTTCAGCCCCTTTGGACTTGCTAGTCGCCTCAGCTGTCCCAGCCTCCCAAACCCTTCTCTGGTCTCACAGGCCCTTGTAGCTGTCCCAACCTTCCCAGTCCTTCAGACACAAAGTCCCCCCTCACCAGGGATGTAGTCTCACACAGGGCAGACAGTTTTCCTGACAGGGGTCTGTCTTTCACCAGCAGTAACAAGCTGCTCACATTCCACCTTCCTTCCACTTCTGCTCTCACCAGCCTCTCATTATATGGGCTGTGTGCACCTGGGCAAACACCCTGCTGGCTGTCCTTAAGACCCGGACACAGGGTTGGAGGTTCCGTCCCACCCAAGACTCTGAGGAATCTCCAAACTACAGAGCCCCATCTGAAGATAGTAAAATCTGGAGAAAGCTGCCAGAGCAGATTTCTCCTCTCAAAATAATTGCCCTGTACTAGCCTTGCAGTCACCTATGTAGCACACCCACCTATCCCCCTCCTGCATTTAACTCGGCTCCTCGCAGGGGGAGCCAGGAACACGGCACCACAAGCCCGTACCCTCCTGTGTAAATAGGTTGAGCGTTGTTATTTTTGGGTCTGGTCTGCAGCCAGAGTCAAAATCCTCCTGAGAATGATTCTCACCTCTACCATGTGTAGATGCAAGTCCTTGACTTCCCCAGTAATGTAAATGTCCACACCAGCTCAAACTCCAACTCAGTATTTATTCTCATTTTGTAATAAACAGTCTCTTTGGATAGGAAAGGGTTGGAGCAAAGGAAACAGGACAGCCAAAGGTGTGGAGGAGGTCCAGGCAGAAACGTAGCTCAAACTCTTCACTGCTCAGATTCTCAAACAGTTTTAGGCGCACAGTCTCTGCCACAGACCGTGAAGTTGGTCTCTGCCACAGACCTGGTAAATAAGGCCCCTGCCACCGACCTGGCGAAACTTTTGGTCTCTGCCACAGACCTGGTGAATAAGGTCTCTGCCACTGACCTGATGAACTTAAACTCCCTTCCTAGAACATGGCCACTATCAAGGAGAAGATGACCCCCCAGAGAGTCAACAGACCCTTCCTTCACCGTGACTCCCGCATCGGTTCCTCAGAATGATCCTCCCTTCTCTTAGGGTGTGGGTCCCCTCGCAAGGCGGCACCCTGGACTCCTCAATCCCTAGCGGACCCCAGCCGAAGGCGCTGGGCCCCGAGCCATCGCTGCAGCTCCCGGGTCTCCATACCCAGGCGGATAGGAACGGTGAGGTAGTACCTCACCCCAGGCTAAAGGTGCCTGAGGTGGAACCGGAACACAGCCTCCGGGCCGAGGGCACCCGTAGATGAGCCACACGCACTCCCAGGCTTAAGGTGCCTGGGGGTGGACCAACCTCAATCAGAAGATGTCTGCCCCTTTTATATCCTCTCCCGGCATGCACAGCAGGTTCCCCGCCCCACTGTACGGCTGCCGAGAGGGGTCACAAAAGGCACAGCACTGTATTGATAGTTCAACCTGGCCCAAAATGGCAGCGCCACCCATAGGCCACAGGGAACTTCACACCAATACTATCCCCTGAGGACAAAAAATGGTCCATAACTCCTAACAATTTAAGGTGTCTGAGCCTGGTTACCACTCAGACACTTCCCCTAAATTGAACACCCCGCTACACTTCTTAACCCCATTTTCCCAGAGACAGGGACTCTCACTATTACAATATATGTCTACAGTATATAGATATATAGATATATATTTTTTGTGGCCAGCAAAAAATTGCATAACCTTTTAATTTGCTGCAGGTTATTGTTATCTGCTTTATTAAAAAAAAAAAAAATAGTTTACAGATTTTCATAGCTCAGGCTCAATGACTTATCCCTATCTCTCCTACTCTTGTCATAAGTCAATTCAATCAGAGACGAAGTAGCTGAAAGGATACTTGCTTCTGCTGTGTTCTTTTTTTGAAAATCCATAGTGGTAATAATCCAGTGTCATGGGTGTGCCTGTAAAAAAAAATCATCATTTGACATTTAAATAATGATAAGTGTGCCACTGAGGAATTTTGTTCATATTACTTTTTTCTTGAACAACCATTGTTTGGATTAATGTTAGGGTGTAATATGAATATTTTTTTATTCATTATACTGTACTATTTAGAGTCATCAATTGTGGTATCTAGATTTAGAGCTGCTCATCATTTAGCAAAAGTAACAGGAACAATAAAAAGTACGGTAAATGTGGTTTTTAGAACATTGAAATGATTTTAAAACACTAGTCAAGCAAGGCAAGTGCATTACGTAACGCATACTGTGAATGGAGTTTGATGCTTCCCCAGCCATAAGCATAATATGGTGTTATTTTCCTTCTTGGTAAAGGGAAACTGTGTTATCTTTAAACACAAACAGGGGAACTAAAAAGTAATTGGAACTTCTGTAAATGATTGAGCATTTGACATAGCCACAGGTTCATTTTACCATAAATTAATATTACTTAAGTAAATCCTACCTAGCTAGAGCTTCACTTGTAAGCATTAAATAAAATGTATGGTAATTTTTTTTCACTGTTCACGTCTTACAATGCAAACCACGTACTAACAGCCTGCTTAGAATGCAGCATGATTATAATTATGGTATATACGCACATTATAAACAGGAGTACAGAAAGCTGTTGGAATATAATTAAAAATATTCATCTAAATGATCTTATTACATAAATTTAATGAATAGAACCCATTGATAGCACATACTTTCACTTGCTGAAGTGTACTTAGTCTAAAGAGCATATTCACTTGGATAGTGTGCAGAAATCCCGTAAGACATTGCTGCAAAAGTATTTTGGCATGACATTCTCATTCCAGGCATTTTTTTAACCTATGGAATATGTAATGAACTGGGGTGGCAACATGTAAATGGAAATAAAAAAAGTCATTATTTTTCTCGCCTTAAAACAATATTTACTTATACAGGTGATGACATGTTATTTTAAATAATTGATAAATCTCACAAAGCAACAAGTTGTAGTCAAACAGGTGAGAACAGAGGAGTTACTAAGTACACTACTAAGTCCTCTTTGTTTTAACGTTCTTTCCATGCAGGCCTAATTAAAAAATGTGTGAAATGTGTTTTGCATTTTCAAGTGAGCTGTGCAAGCTGATTTAGGTTCTGTTAAGAAAACTTGAATTTTATTACAGTACCAGAGCCACCAAGCCCCGTTTTCTGTTTCAGATATTCATTTTATTTGGTAAAGTAGACTCCATTGCACGTTCTTTTGTGCTTTATGAGATGTGATGGAAGCTGTCCAGCAGGCCAGAATGGTCTTCAGTGTTTTTGCAAATGAAAGAAGATTTCGAGTATTTATTTATTTATTTGAAATATTGAAGAAATTATAGAAAATACAATTGCACATGTGTATACCTACAAGATACACATCCATTCATTTTATCCCACTGTAATTGGAGTACCACACACTGAAAAGGTCCAACACTTATTCCATAACGGCAAACAAATAGTCCTTTGCGAGCAGAAAGTTTGAGACCCATAGAACAGTTCAGTATTGGTGGGGAGTAGGTCAAGGCACAATCCTCAAAGAAACTAAACCGTTGAGGTTTCACCAACAGTTGCTAAGCACAGTGGCTGTTAAATGGACTTTTTAGTTGCAGAGTCTCTTCCAGCGACTCTAGTGAACAGGAACTGGAGTTACCTTCGCTACGTTGCAGCCCCTGTCAGGGGGAAGACATCCCTCCAAGGGAGTTACCAGAGGCCCCGCTGTCGCCGGATTAATGCTGTAGCTGTAGGCTATTCAGAAGGGTTACACTCCCCGGCCTCCTCGCCTCTGACAGCGACTCTAGGTCGGAGGTGTCGTACATTTCCGCGGGCAGGTAATTCCCAGTAGATGGAGAATCACCCTCCCTCACAGGCTCCACCGACAATGGACTCCCGACACCTCCAACCACACTCACAGTCCCAACCCCTGTCTCACCTGGGCCTTCAGTAGAACAGGGATGTCCAGGGCTCTTCCCTCCGGATCCATCCAGGCCAGGCAAGCGGCGGGGTGAAGCTCTTCCACGACCATAGGATGCCTGTACAAGGCCGACTTTCCTCTTCAGAGGTAGGAGCAGGGAGCTTGTGGTGACAGAAGCAGCATCCTCTGATTTTTCAATCTCAGTCTCTGTTTGGGCACTCTCTTTGCCCTGGTCAGCGCGCACAGAAATCTCTGCAAAGGCCTGGATCTCCCCTTCCGGAGTGGCGGTACCTGTGAGGCAGTTGAGGTGGAAGGCCCGGGGCCTTTCTGTGAATGATTACACCTCAAAAAGAAACTCCTTGCAGGCCTCACATCACCCGAATGGCTTCAAGCTGACCACCAGTCCCGAGCAGCTGGGACAGATCACACCGAGGGCCTCTATGTCTCTGCATACATACAGAGCCAAACGTCCTCGGGGCCTGAGTCTTATTCCTGTATCCGTTATGGAAGCAGCAAAGGAAGTCATCTTCGTGGGGTAAGGAACCAGAATCCACGGGGTACTTGAGGTCATCCCGACTGTCTGCTGCTCCATTGCGCACTGACCAACACGCGCCAGAATCCCCACGTGACTACTTCCACATGGCCAGACTCCTCCCACAGTCTGTACTTGTTCGCGGGCTTTCCCTTCTCCCCGCCCATGAACTGCGCAGCTATGGTGTGCCTCGTGGCACGCCTGCCAACATGGCCGACCTACTCGGAACTCCACCGGGCAGCAAAGTCCAAACACAGACGTTCCCAGCTCCATACACAAAACACACATCCCGGACTTACGAGCCCCCACGTGTAATGGCCTCACCCTCTCTCTCTTCTTTAACGGTTACTTTTGCTTCAGTCTAGGGGTATCTTGAAGGGGAGAGCGAGGTGCGCCACGGCCCATGTCCTCTAGATTACAGCATGTAGAGGTGAAGGCCAGCATCAGATTACCTTCGGGCTGTGTATACGCTCAGAGCCAAGTCTGTTCTGCTGATAACCCCCTTTGCTCTCAGTAATTGGAGTACCACACACTGAAAAGGTCCAACACTTATTTGATCCATAACGGCAAACAAATAGTCCTTTGCGAGCAGACAGTTTGAGACCCATAGAACAGTTCAGTATTGGTGGGGAGTAGGTCAAGGCACAATCCTCAAAGAAACTAAACCGTTGAGGTTTCACCAGCGGTTGCTAAGCACAGTGGTTGTGAAATGGACTTTTTAGTTGCAGAGTCTCTTCCAGCGACTCTAGTGAACAGGAACTGGAGTTACCTTCGCTACGTTGCAGCCCCTGTCAGGGGGAAGACATCCCTCCAAGGGAGTTACCAGAGGCCCCGTCGTCACCTGATTAATGCTGTACTGGGCTATTCGGAAGGGTTACACTCCCCGGCCTCCTCGTCTCAGATACGGGTCCCAACACCTTAGGGCCCCTCGGACTCCTTCACCCTTGCGGAACCCAGTCAAAGTTACTGGGCCCCAGGCCTTGGCCGTAGTACCTCACCCCAGGCTTAAGGTGCCTGGGATGGACTCCATCCCTCGCTCAGGCCAGGTCAAGGGCACCTGGGCCCGGAACTCCGGAACGCCAGCACCCAGGCCGAAGGTGCCTGGGTGCGGCCGCGTCCTCCAACTCTGAACACCAAGGTCAGGGCGTCCGCCCCTTTTATCTCCTCTCCCTTTGCGTCACAGCGGGTTCCCCGCCCCGCTGTACCGGCGCCAGGAAAGGACAAAAAGGTACAGTCTTGCGGTGCAGGTTCAACTCCGACCCAGGGCGACAACGCCACCTGCAGGCAGGGTTCATACACATTTTTACCAATCAAATTCCATGACTTTTCCATGACATTTCATGAAATGTCTATGTATACATGTTAAATAAGAAGAAAATCCATGTCACACCCAGCATATTTTTACTAATATAAATTAGGGCTGTTACTGATTAAAATTTTTGTGTTCGATTAATCTTTATTTTTTATCGATTAAACGACTAATTTTGATTAATTAATTATAACGCACATACAGATCCAACTACTTTTAGCTGATTTCCTTGCATTGCAACTCTGCATTAGTCAGTGGTAAATGTGGTATAAACACTAAATACAATCACCCGACACTAGTTAGTTTCCACAATCCATGACTTAACTTCACAGTTCACACAAATAAATTCAAACTGTAGCACTGACGTAAGTACAGTACAGACACCCCCAGTAGTACAGACATCCCCAGTGCAGACCTCCCAGTTCAGACACCCCCAGTGCAGACCTCCCAGTACAGACACCCCCAGTAGTACAGAAACCCCCAGTGCAGACACCCCCAGTGCAGACCTTCCAGTACAGACACCCCCAGCGCAGACCTCCCAGTACAGACACCCCCAGTACAGACCCCCCAGTGCAGACACCCCCAGTGCAGACACCCCCAGTGCAGATCTCCCAGTACAGACACCCCCAGTAGTACAGAAACCCCCAGTGCAGACACCCCTAGTGCAGACCTCCCAGTACAGACACCCCCAGTGCAGACCTCCCAGTACAGACACCCCCAGTAGTACAGAAACCCCCAGTGCAGACACCCCCAGTGCAGACCTCCCAGTACAGACACCCCCAGTACAGACCCCCCAGTGCAGACACCCCCAGTAGTACAGAAACCCCCAGTGCAGACACCCCCAGTGCAGACCTCCCAGTACAGACACCCCCAGTGCAGACCTCCCAGTACAGACACCCCCAGTAGTACAGAAACCCTTAGTGCAGACACCCCCAGTGCAGACCTCCCAGTACAGACACCCCCAGTGCAGACCTCCCAGTACAGACACCCCCAGTACAGACCCCCTAGTGCAGACACCCCCAGTGCAGACACCCCCAGTGCAGATCTCCCAGTACAGACACCCCCAGTAGTACAGACACCCCCAGTGCAGACCTCCTAGTACAGACACCCCCCAGTAATGCAGGCAGACACCCCCCAGTAATGCAGGCACCCCCCTTACAGACCTCAGAACAGCAATACATGGCGCGGTGTGTGTCCCTCGAGTTCCTGCTGACGTCAGCGTGCCACTAAGCCGCCAATAGGCTGCCGCCGGGTGTACCAAGATGGCCGCGGCTCCGGAGCTAGGCCAAAGCCGCGGCCTTTCCTAATGGCCGAGGCTCCCGAGCGCTCCGCGGATCGCGCCGTGTGCCGATTCGAACAGGATGACCTGTTCGGATCACGGATCGCTTACGATCCGTTGCACGACTAGTAGTGACTAAAATATTTCATGACTTTTCCAAAACTTAGTGGGGTTCAGTCATTTTCCAAAACTTTTCCAGGCCTGGAAAGTGCCATGTCAAAATCCCATGACTTTTCCAGGAATTTAATGACCGTACGAACCCTGTGCAGGCCACAGGGAACCTTAACCACCAGAGTCCTCCAAGAACCACAAAAGGGATTCTCAGATTCCCTAACAATTAGTACATCTGGGTTAAATAATCCAGATACTCCCCCCCCCCAAATTTAAATACCCGCTACACCACTAATGAGGTACATTTCGGAATGTTGGAGTGCTGGATGTGCATATCTGAGGTGCAGTTTAACCACTTCTGCCCCGGAAGGATTTACCCCCTTCCTGACCAAGCCCTTTTTTGCGATACGACACTGCGTCATTTTAACTGACAATTGCACGGCCGTGCAACGTTGTACCCATAGAGCTTTCTTTTGGTTGTATTTGATCACCTCTGCGGTTTTTATTTTTTGCGCTATAAACAAAAAAAGAGCGACAATTTTGAAAAAAAAACCATATTTTTTACTTTTTACAATAATAAATATCCCCAAAATATATATATAAAAAAGAATTTCTTCCTCAGTTTAGGCCAATATGTATTCTTCTACATATTTTTGGTAAAAAAAAATCGCAATAAGCATATATTGGTTGGTTTGCGCAAAAGTTATTGCATCTACAAAATAGGGGATAGATTTATGGCATTTTTATTATATATTTTTTTTTATTATTAGTAATGGCAGCAATCTCTCCCATGATGGACTATGCTTGGATCCATTTTGTAGCTTCATGATTTTAGAGTTATTTCATATGAACTTTCTGTACAATACTAACATTTTTTAGCGCTACACCTCTACCTCCCATTCTTATTATTGTACCCAACAATATTGTGTTAGCTGCTATGCATTTATATTATTTTCGTTCTTTGAGCGCAACAAATCTGTCTTTTCTATATGTAACACACAGACCCCCTTTTACCTGCCCTGTTCTTCAGCTCTTCGCAGGAAGAAGGGGCACACCATGCCACAAGCCTGTACCCTCTTGTGTAAAGAGGTTGAGCGGTGTTGTTGGTGGGTCATTTAACAGTTGAGCCAGAGAATGATTTGTCTCACCTCTGTGGATAACAGATTTAAGTACTTGCTTCCCCCAGTGAATAGAATGTCCACACTTGCTAGAACTCCAACAGAGAGTTTTTTTCTTCTTTCAGCAAATAACAATCTCTTGATAGAAACAAAAGGTTGGAGCAAGGAAAGGGATAGCACAAGATGTGAGGAAAAGTCCAGGCACAATCTCAGTCCCTTCACTGTTCAGCTTCTCGAACAGACTCAGCCTCAAATGGATAGTCTACTTAGAACAAGACTAGCAGCCAAATGACACTCAAGTTTTACTCAAAGTCTCTGCCACAGACCCAATGAAATCGGTCTCTGCCACAGACCCAATGAAATTGGTCTCTGCCACAGACCTGATGAACTTGACTTTGGCCTAGGGAAAAAACATCCCTCCGGAGAGTTGCCGGGACCCTTTCCTTCACCGTGGCTACCACATCAGTCCCTCGGAACGGTTCATCACCCGGCCTCTTCTACTCAGATACAGGTCCCCTCGCAAGGCGGCACCCTAAGACTCCTCGATCTCCGACGGGCCCCAGCCAAAAGCACTGGGCCCAGGCCTTTGCTGCAACTTCCAAGTCCCCGCATCCAGGATGGACAGGAACAGCAGGGTAGTACCTCACCCTGGGACTAAAGGTGCCCAGGATGGAACCAGAACAAGAACACACCCGCCCGTGGGCCTAGGGCGCCCAGGGCGGACTGAAACCAGAACCAGGGGTAGGACCCCACCGACTAACCCCGAACAGGCAGCGTCTGCCCCCTTTAACTCCTCTCCCACGCACAGCAGGTTAACCCCGCCCCACCGTAGTCTGCCGAGAGGGGACACAAAAAGCACAGCCCTGTACTGGTGGTTCAACCCCAGCCTACCATGGCAGCGCCACCCGTAGGCCACAGGGAACTGTACACCAACACTCTCCCTGTGGATAAAATGGTTGTAAACCCTGACAAATCAAAGTGTTTGGGCATACTACCTCCCAAACCCTCCCCTTAAATTGAGGACCCCGCTACATACAGTGCCTTGCGAAAGTATTCGGCCCCCTTAAACTTTTCATCCTTTTGCCACATTTCAGGCTTCAAACATAAAGATATAACATTTTAATTTTTTGTGAAGAATCACCAACAAGTGGGACACAATTGTGAAGTGGAACGAAATCTATTGGATTTTTGAAACTTTTTTAGAGTCAAATATGTGTTTATTTCAACAAAGGAAAATAGCACAGCAAAATGTCAGATGCTCACAACATAGAATGAAACATAGCAGGTCAAATTCTGCATATATGTAGCTAAGCATGGTCATAATGAGGTCAGGTGAGTCGTTGCTCTTCCATGAAGGGCAATAACATATTGAACTAAAAGCATGAGAGGCCATTGCAAATAAAAGGACATCTGACTTCCAGTTGAAAAAAAAAAATGACTAAAAAGGGAAGAGGGGGAAAGAGGTAGAAAAGAAAAGACAGGGAAGGGGTGGACAGTACGGAGAGGAGAGGTAAGGTGGACCTAGCAGACTAAGACACATCAAAACCTACAAGATGCAATCAGCTCGAACTACAGGGACGGTTTGGTTGCGTCAACATAGTCTTCAGTAAGTCTGAAGTAGAGTATTCGATCCAGAGGAGCCACAAGGACTTAAATTTATCATGAGCAACATTATCGATGGCCAGCATCTCCTCCATACGCATGATGTTGTTGACCGTAGAGACCCATAAAGACAGGGGGGGTAGTAGTAGTCTTCCAAAACTGGGGAATAAGCTGCCTCGCCGCCGAAAGGAAGAAGCGCAGTAGGGTGTGTTTCTGAGAAGCTATGGATCCGGGAAGCATGGACAGTAAAGCTACTTCTGGGGAAGGCGTTAGGGGCCTATCATATAGGTGATTGTATACGGTAAAAACTTGAGACCAAAGGGGCTGGATGGCCGGACACTCCCACCATATGTGTAGGTAGCTGCCGTCTGTTGAGTTGCACCTCCAACACAGGGGGGCACAGATGGAAATATCTTATTAAGAGATTTAGGGTCCCTGTACCACCTAGAAAGGAGTTTAAAGTTCTTCTCCTGGGAATAACAGGAGATTGAAGATTTGTGGGTAAAGTGGTACGACTTTTGCCAATCCACTGGGGGGAGCTCCCTTCCCAGGTCTGCGGACCACTTCCTCGTGTAAGAGGGAGGCTGATCATGTATGAGAGCGTGTTGTAGTGTGTACATGTAGGAGAGCAAGTGTCTCGGTGTTTCCGAGAGAGAGCACAGCTGTTCAAATTCCGTTAGGGGTCTGTGAAGTTGGGAAGAAGCGAAGAGGTCAGAGCAAAAGGAGGATATGCGGAGGGCCGTAAGCCAGTTCCCATGATCACTGGGCACTACAGGGGCGCCCGAGGTGTCGCCTACAAAGGAGCTCGCCGTAGGCCACGTGAGGCGGGAGTACGGACCCACTGACTGGGAACCACATCCTTGGGGTAAGGCAGGGTGGTCAAACAAGGGCGTGAGTGGTGAGGGATCCGTGGACAGTAAAGAGAGCATTCCCTTTTTATACCATAACTGTAGGACAGCGATAGTTAATGGGGACGCATCAGAGAGCAAATGGAAGTGTTGCCCATAACCCCAAAGCAGAGCCCGGAGGTCAGGGGCCGACAGGTCCTGTTCCACCATAGTAGACGCTTTGGAGAAGGGGCGAGGGAACCATTCCAATGCCCTGGACAGTAACGTCGCTTTGTGGTATAGCTCAAAATTGGGTAAGCCCACCCCTCCCCGTGTTTTGGGGTACGTAAGTAGTGTGTGACGGATACGGGACATGCCTTGGTGCCAAACGAAACGGATGGACATGGAATGCAAGGAAGCGAAGAAGCTCCTAGGAATAGAGATAGGCACAGTTTGGAACAAGTAAAGCAGTTTGGGCAGAGTGTCCATCTTCAGAGTATTTATACGGCCGAACCAGGGCATCGGGGAGGTGCTCCAAGCATCTAGCTCCCTTCGTAGCTGATTTAGTAATTGGATATAGTTGAGAGTATAGAGTTGTGATAGGTTGGAGGAAATTGTTATACCTAAATAGGAAATACCCCTGCTGCTCCACTGAAAGGGGAAATTGGCTTGCACTCGGGTGAGGGTTGTGCTGGGAAGAGATATGTTAAGGGCCTCAGTTTTGGACATATTCAACTTGAAGTTACTAAAGGTGCCAAACCTACGAAATTCGCTCATTAAGGAAGGGAGGGACGTGTGTGGTTGTTGGACATAAATCAGCAGATCATCAGCGTATAGTGAAAGCTTATGTGTGGCGGAGGGGGTCTGTATCCCCGCTATCGTAGGGTTACGTCTGATGGCCTGGGCTAGGTGCTCTATCACTAAGACAAAGAGTAGGGGCGAAAGGGGGCAACCCTGGCGTGTGCCGTTGTTTATCTGAAAGGATGCGGAAGGCGAGCCATCAACCAGGACAGATGCTGAGGGGCGTGAGTAAAGTGCCATAGTCCGGGATATAAAAGCAGGGCCCAGGCCCAACTGTTCCAAGGAGAGGCGCAGGAACTGCCAATTGACCCGATCGAAGGCCTTCTCCGCATCAAAAGAGAGCAGGCAGGATTTCAGGTTGTGGCGTTGGATATAGGATATTAAATGGATGGTTTTGGTGGTATTGTCTCTGGCCTCACGGCCAGGGACAAAACCCACTTGATCTTTATGTATGGATTTTTGAAACTTTTTTAACTAAGAAAAAAATGAAAAGTGGGGCGTGCAAAATTATTCGGCCCCCTTGCGTTAATACTTTGTAGAGCCACCTTTTGCTGCGATTACAGCTGCAAGTCGCTTGGGGTATGTCTCTATCAGTTTTGCACATCGTGAGACTGAAATTCTTGCCCATTCTTCCTTGCAAAACAGCTCGAGCTCAGTGAGGTTGGATGGAGAGCGTTTGTGAACAGCAGTTTTCAGCTCTTTCCACAGATTCTCGATTGGATTCAGGTCTGGACTTTGACTTGGCCATTCTAACACCTGGATACGTTTATTTGTGAACCATTCCTTTGTAGATTTTGCTGTATGTTTGGGATCATTGTCTTGTTGGAAGATAAATCTCCGTCCCAGTCTCAGGTCTTTTGCAGACTCCAACAGGTTTTCATCCAGAATGGTCCTGTATTTGGCTGCATCCATCTTCCCCTCAATTTTAACCATCTTCCCTGTCCCTGCTGAAGAAAAGCAGGCCCAAACCATGATGCTGCCACCACCATGTTTGACAGTGGGGATGGTGTGTTGAGGGTGATGAGCTGTGTTGCTTTTACGCCAAACATATCGTTTTGCATTGTGGCCAAAAAGTTTGATTTTGGTTTCATCGGACCAGAGCACCTTCTTCCACATGTTTGGTGTGTCTCCCAGGTGGCTTGTGGCAAACTTTAGACAAGACTTTTTATGGATATCTTTGAGAAATGGCTTTCTTCTTGCCACTCTTCCATAAAGGCCAGATTTGTGCAGTGTACGACTGATTGTTGTCCTGTGGACAGACTCTCCCACCTCAGCTGTAGTTCTCTGCAGTTCATCCAGAGTGATCATGGGCCTCTTGGCTGCATCTCTGATCAGTTTTCTCCTTGTCTGAGCTGAAAGTTTAGAGGGACAGCCAGGTCTTGGTAGATTTGCAGTGGTCTGATACTCCTTCCATTTCAAAATAATCGCTTGCACAGTGCTCCTTGGGATGTTTAAAGCTTGGGAAATCTTTTTGTATCCAAATCCGGCTTTAAACTTCTCCACAACAGTATTACGGACCTGCCTGGTGTGTTCCTTGGTCTTCATGATGCTCTCTGCGCTTTCAACAGAACCCTGAGACTATCACAGAGCAGGTGCGTTTATACAGAGACTTGATTACACACAGGTGGATTCTATTTATCACCATCAGTCATTTAGGACAACATTGGATCATTAAGAGATCCTCGCTGAACTTCTGGAGTGAGTTTGCTGCACTGAAAGTAAAGGGGCCGAATAATTTTGCACGCACCACTTTTCAGTTTTTTATTTGCTAAAAAAGTTTAAAATATCCAATAGATTTCGTTCCACTTCACAATTGTGTCCCACTTGTTGGTGATTCTTCACAAAAAATTAAAATTTTATATCTTTATGTTTGAAGCCTGAAATGTGGCAAAAGGATGAAAAGTTCAAGGGGGCCGAATACTTTCGCAAGGCACTGTATATAGTAGTGGTAGTAATAATTCCAATAAATAAATGACTTTCTTCTGTAGCAGAGTCAAACTGGCCAAATGTAGACATTTTGTTTGCTTGTTTATTGAAAAGCTCACTGGACCCCAATACATTTTTAAAATGGTGATACCAGGATGTTGCTAGGCTCTAGCACCTTCTAATGTGATGGCCATCCATAGCAGATTAATCTCCTGCCTGATGGTTCTTGCAGTGTTCTGGCAATGAGTTCACTCAGTAGAGCCAGAGCCATCTGAGTAATACAGAGTGCAGAATATCTTTATACAATTTGCTTGAGAAAACTGTATACAGTGAGATATGCAACCTAACAGTGTAAGAAAATTAGTTCACATACTGTAGTGTACAATATAAATGTTATATGTTGAAAATGGACATAGGGGCATATATTTAAATTCTAATTTTTCTGCACTGAACACCACACAGAAAACAACTGCAGTGGGATTAATGAACTGCAATTATAGGAATCACAATCTTTGTTTTCTTTCACTTGTATTATTGTCAACTCCAAGACTGATTTCAAATGGCTTGTTCTTAATCTTATTCCATCACAAAAAAAGAAAAGCTCGCCTGATCTGCAGTGCTAATTACATCTGCCTTGCTACAATTCCCAGGCTTTTCTTCTTTCTGTAAATAATCAAAAAGCTTTTTTTTCTGTTCCCACTGTTTTCCATTATGCCTCAGGATACTTATTTACTTTAAACATTATACTGCTTCATAAAAACCTAAACCAATGCATTAAATTGGATCAAGGAAGCAAAATACAATATCCAGAAGCACTTTCCACTTTTGTCTTGAAAAATCTCAGCATCATACCACTTTTTTTATTCACATAATGCAGATTTAAGTACTGGTAGCTAACTTTTAATCCCTTTAAAAGAGCCTAAATCATTACTGCTGTGAAAGGTGTTCACGGAGATTTAACCTAAGAAAAAAGGAGCCTTCTGCCAAATGGGTGAACTTCCTGGACTTCAGTCATCAACACCGAAACCAGACATTTCCACACTTCTTCTGGAAAGCCATAGACCAGGCAATCCTCCCAGAAGTTTAAAGGCTGAACTTTCTTCTACCATCATTATAATAACCAGGCAATTGACAGATCTTATCTGGTAGAAAGTACATTAAAGAACACAATACCTCAGCTATTAAATACAATATGAACCAAAACTTCCTGCAGCTATTGTAGAAAGAATATGTGACTCTTCATGTAAATGCCATTAATGGCCTTTTTCTGTAAAGTAAACTTTAATTTACATACATGTTTGACATGAATCACCTTGTTATATAATTAGAACTTAAAAGGGGTTGAATCGCTAATGCAGCAAAATATGTTCGCTTGAAGCAGTACATTCCAGCTTACCAATTCTTAGATGTGGTGATGTCCCCCAGCAGTGACAGATGTCCAAGAAGACCTTAGAGTGAAGAAACCATTCCGCCATATCTAGGCCCTGATGAAGAAAGTCTGCCAGCCTATAAACCGACTTTCATGAGAAAGAATTGCCTGAAGAAATTTGATAGAATTTGGTTACCATGGATGGATCAGTACCATTACCAACCTTCCCCTTTGATTAGGTGCCTGTTTTCTCCCCCTCTTTGCAGTCCCACCCTAATCTCTCCACCCCTCGCTCCCCTCTTTTCCCTCTTTTCTGTCCATTATGCCCACTGTTGTGTTGTCAAATTGTTGTACATGCCATGTATGAGAATAAAGAAATTCTTAAAAAAAATGTGCCGGACGATTGTTTATTCAGGGAATTTGGACTGTGGACAAGGCTGGAACATGCGCTCTTTGGCCCAAGCAATAGTTAGGTCCACATCTTGAAAGGCCATGTGGCTTCTGGTGCTATCCTGATGATTGATGTAAGCCACAGCTGTGGAGTCATTCGGCTGAACCCTTGACAGTCGCCCCTGAACTTGGTTGGTCCAATGCAGCTGGTATAGATGAATGACCCTTAGTTTGAATGTTGGTAGGAAGTCTGGCTCCCTCAATGACCACATCCCTTGGGCTAATTCTGTCCCTAGGACATTTCATTAAATCATTAGCCTGACAGGCTGCCATTCATCATGACAACTGTCCAGGTTAACAGGAGATGACTTCCCAGATTCCAGGACTGGTCAGCCACCAGGTTAGAAATATCCTAACCTTTGGATATAGGCACATGGACCCGTCCAGAGAATGAGGGAATGTGTCCCATGCAGTCAACACACTGAGCTACAGAGGTCTGGAGTGAAAGTGTGCAAACATCACTGTCTCGAATGAGGCCCACTACCTTCAAGCAAAATTGGACCACAGGAAGCTATTTTGGAGTACAGGGTCCAGACATGAGTTTAGGGGGTCTCTATTCATTCTCAGTGAAAAAACACCTGGGGTAGCGACATGTCCAAGACTAGGCCCAGGTGCTCAAAGTGGTGGGTTGGATCCAGCACAAACATATGTCGTTTGGGAATCTACCTGAAGCTCTAAAGTGTCTGTATTGCTCACCGCATATTGGCGTCTAGAGCCGAGGCAGAGTGATCTTTCAAGAGAAGATCATCCAGATATCCAATAATGTGAATTCCTTGAGAGTGCAGCGCCACTAGGTTCAGGGAAAGCACTTTGGTGAATACCTGAGGGACAGACAAAAGGGATAAGCCACAAAATGGAAATGCTGCTTGCTCACTGAAAGGAACCGCTGATGAGAAAAAATAGGGATATTTAAATGCGCATCCTTGATTAATACTAGAATACTATCAATACTAGAAATTATTGCAGCACTATAAAAACAAATGTGTTGCGGCAATGCAATTAATGACTAGGCCAATTCCATTTGGAAATTTTTGACCTGCAAAAAAGTCCTGAGAAGCTCTAAATCTAGGATGAGGCAAACGTGGGAATATGGGCTTCACAACCATAAAGAGGTTTACATAAAAGCTGCAAAACCATTCCTCAGAGGTAACTGGTACAATCACTCCTGAAGAGTGAAGTTGCAGCAAGGCAGTCTAAAGTGCCTGTAATCTTGTCGGTGAGGCTGGCATATTGGAGGGCTTATGCCGCGTACACACGACCGTTTTTCTCGACGAGAAAAACTGCATTTTTTCCTTTCGCCGAGAAAAACGATCGTCTGTGGGCTTTATGTCGTTTTTCTCGACGTGAAAAACGGCATTAAAAACGACGAGAAAAATTAGAACATGTTCTAATTTTTCTCGTCGTTTTTTCTGACATTTTTTCTGCGGCAGTTTTCCCATAGGGAAACACTGCCGCGGAGCCCACAGACGGTCATTTTTCACGACAAGAGAAAAAATGACGTGAAAAACGACCGTGTGTGGGGAACAAGCCGTTCCCTCGTTTTTAATGTCATTATTCACGGCGGTTTTTTAACCGCCGTGAATAATGATCGTGTGTACGCGGCATTAAGGTGGGGAGTTGGTAGACTTTATCGTGGGCACCTTTTAGCTTTCTTTTTACTTGGTAAGAAAGTGCTCTTTTCACCTGTGATTTCTTAATAAAAGTGTCTAATAAGTTTCCAAAGAGTCATTCTCTGTCTAACAGAATCCTTTCTAAGCATTTCTTATAAACTGTTTCACAGACCAATTATGCAGCCAGAGGATCCTGCACCACTGTACCGGCATGAGCCGTCTACACAGTAGCGCACGGCTATTGGGACAAGCTCCTGTTTTGGAGCACTGAGGGATTGACCAAGATTGGCCTTCAGTTGCAAGTCATGTGCTTGGTCCAGACAGCCAGAGATCAGCAAACAGACACCACTAACGGTTGCATTGCTGAGCTCAACAGAGCAAAAGGGACACCTAAAACATTTTGTCCAGCAGGTCCTTGAAGACTGAGACATCCTTAATGGGAACCATAAGGGATTTGCTGAGGCAGGATTAGTCAGATCCACTAAAGGCACTATCCACTTTTTGCTGCAGACCGACTGCACTGGGTACAGCTGTGCAAACCTCCTGGAAGGTTCTGGTCTTGGCCAGTCTTTATACAGTGTAGCACCCTCTAGTATGCCAATAGTGTGAAAGCAGGTAAAACAGAGTTTGGCTCAGGGCTAAGTCTGAGTCATGAAATCTGGGTCAGGGTTTACTGGAGTTCAGGGCTGGATGACTCATGCAGGCAGCTCTCTGGTGCCTCCCCCTGATTCTGGAAAGTTGACTCTTCACCAGTCTACCCGACTGACTCCTCCGGAGATCTACCAGGGCAAGGTTACAGAAGATTAAAGCAAGAGACCTGCTATGTATGGCCTGTCTCTCCCTGGTTTTGTAAAGTTGGAGAACATTCTGGAACCTGGGGGGCGGAGGTTAGGAGGGTTGTCCAAGCAACTGATGGAATATTATATCAATTATTAAATGAAGTAGGATTGAAGGATATATGGAGATTGAGGAAAACGATAGAACAACAATACTCATGCTTTTCAAAGACATATAATACACTCTCCAGAATCGATATGGCCCTAGGTAGTGAGGATATATTATGTTATATTAAGAATATAAAATATATTCCCAGAGGTCTTTCAGATCACTCCCTATTGATGGTATCAATATGTCAAGGGGAGAATCTCTACAAGAAAGAATAGAAAATAAATCCCATTTGGTTCGAATTTGGGGGGGACCCTGAGGGAATAATGTTATCTATAAAAGAATATAGAGATATGAATATTGATACGGCACCTCTGGGGGTGGTCTGGGATTCCCTATAAGCCTTTCTTAGGGGTTCATTGATACAGTGGGTGGCAAGAAAAGAATCAAACAAGAGAATTAGAGAGGTTAGCTATGCAAAAGGTAACAAATGCGGAAAAACAATATATAGAGGCACCGTCAGCGAAACATTGCAGAATGGGTGAAGGAGGGTTGGCAGTGCCACACCCATGGAGCTATTTTTTGGCATCACAAATGCAACACTTGAGGGGGTGTATTATTCCTGAGGGGGGAGACACGAATAGGAAAAGTATGCTTCTAGGAACACATCATAACTCATTAACAGAGACCTTAGAAGCTGAATCTTTTTTACTTAAGACCCCCACTATTACACTGATTAAAAAACTATGGAAGATAGGTAAAAGGATGGGTTATACAGAATTCTCCCCTACGTGGGATAATAAACATCTACAGGAAGTGGAAAATGTAGGGAAGAGCAAGGGATGGGAAAGATGTGGGTTGAGGCAACTAGCTTAATTGTACAAAGAGACAATTCTTAATTCATTTCAGGAACTAAGAGAGGAATATGGCGTATCAATACAGTCTTTCTATAAATACCTACAAATTAGACACACTTTAAATAAACAATTTAAAGAAAGGCCGCTGGAATGGAGTGAGATTGCAAAGTAGTAGATGCACGCTTGTCTAAAGGGTTAATATTGGAAATTTATGGGAATATATGTGAGGTGGCAATAGACGGGGAAAAGAGTACTCCCTTGTAAGCGTAGGTGGGCAGAATATTTAGGAGGCGTAATTGAGGAACAATGGAGACACTGGAGGCTGGACCACTGGCATCTTTGTCCCCATCACAATGAATTTTGCATTTGATATTACTTCACAGATCATTTTACACTCCCAGAAAGCTATTTCAATATGGGCGTAGATCTGATGCTAATTCTCCATGTTGTGGGCATTGAAATGGAGATCTTATCCATATGATGTGGAGATGCCCAAAGTTACATAGATATTGGGGGGAGATTTTGGAAACCATAAAACAGACTTTTGGAGTGGCCTTTGATATAAACCCCATTGTGTGCATACTGGGATATATAGGGGAGGAGGTATTATAAATAAAAGATGGATGGCAATAATTAGATGTCTGTTCCTAGCAAGGAAATAAATAGCGAAGAGATGGATAGCAATGAATCCACCAACTCATACAGAATAGTTAAAATAAGTAGATGTTACATTTAGGAGAGAGAAAGCTGTATATACTAAAAGAAGGAATGATGGGAAATTTAGGAAGATATGGGGACCCTGGCTAAATAAGGTAAACAACTAAGAAATGAAGAGATAAATGTTAAAAAGTAGGAGGAAACTAGTAGAATAAGGGAATAGACTGAGGAAAGATAACACTGATTATAGAGAAACTTTCTTTTTTTAATTCTTTATGTAAAAGATATAAATAGAGTATAGAGTGACAAAGGTTAAATTGGTTTTATATGAAGAAATATACAGTAATGATATAAAAGAAGTGCATTATGTGTACATTATGTGTATATATATATATATATATATATGTAAAGGGTTTATGTGTTAAGTAAGATGAATGAATGTGTTTTGTAAAATGTGGACATTTTTCAAATAAAGATTACATTACTTAAAAAAAGAAAAACTATTTTCTAGTCTGACACCTCAAAATTGTCTTGAACATATATTGATGTTTATTCTCTTGAGTTCTTGGCCCTGGTAAACAAATGTACAGTAAGTCCCCTACATATGAACGTTCAACTTGTGAACTTTCAAAGATGCAAACATGTGTTTGCATGTCCAATCGTGTAAAGCTGGGCACACACACTCAGTTTGCTTTTGTTCAACCCAGTGGGCTGAACGAAAACAAACTGACGGATCGCCGTACCAACACAAGCAATCTCCACTGCTGTGCTATTGAGTTCTGACAGGTGGACTCCCCAGTGGACGCTGATCAGCACTCGCAGCCTTTGTCTGCCAGCGCTGATATTTGCTGGACTTACAATCAAGTTGGACTTACAAATGAGCTCCTGGAACAGAACTCGTTCCTAAGTAGGGGACTTACTGTATCTAGAAACAGTTTGTTCTGTAGATAAGTACTTAAATTTTACTAATATACGAAACCCAATAATTGATCAATTAAAATTAACACCTTGGAGCTGCAAAAAAGGTGTTTTTTGGCAAAAGATGAACACAAATAGATGAAGAAAAGCAATTGATGACACTTACACCTATCGCAATCTTTTTGCAGAACTGGCCAATGGATGAACATGGATACCTTCTTTAATTAGGCTCTGTATAGAAAGTCCTAGGCTGACTGTATAGGTTTCAAATTGATGTGTTATATGCTTGTGATCAACCATAAATATGGATCAGAAGGGCTTACCTTATATAGAATTTGATTTGGTTGTTCAGGTCGACCTTCAGATTACAAAGTTTGGATAAACATAAAGGGGATTATAAAGAGATATTTATTTTCACTCTGTTGTGAATCTTTTTGAATATTATTTATAGTGGCTAAAATATTGACTTTCTTAGCAAAATCCTTGTAACTATAAGATGGGTTGTGAGAATGACTTTTCTAATTCAGGACAAGCCATCTTCACTCCAGCATCATTAATCCATCTTCACACAATCATCTAAAACATGATGCCTGACACAGATCAGCCACCTTTATAGCCTCTTACATTGTGAATTACTACAAAAAATATAATGTTACACTCTCGTTACTGGCGAGAGGAAAACGAGGAAATGCTTACTGTTCTCTGCAGCAGACTGATGACAACATCATAGCCTAAGCAAAGTCTTCAAAGAGTTCAAGGGTAGCTTTTTAACCATTTGCCGACCGCCGCACGAACATATACATCGACAGAATGGCACGGATAGGCAAATGGCCGTACAGGTTCGCCCCTTTAAATTTGCCGCCGTGTGGTCGCACGCACGACCCTGCCTCGAGCTCCGCGACCGTGCCCGCGGGACAGGCAGACTCGATGTCCGCCAGTGTCCCACAATCGTGTCACAGAGCTGAAGAAAGGGGAGATGTCAGGGTAAACACAACATCTCCCCGTTCTTCCTAGTGACATGTCACTGATCGTCTGCTCCCTGTCATCGGGAGCAGCGATCAGGGATGTGTCACTCGTAGTCACGCCCCCTAACAGTTATGATCACTCCCTAGGACACACTTAACCCCTTCCTAGCCCCCTAGTAGTTAACCCCTTCGCTGCCAGTCACATTTACACAGTAATCAATGCATTTTTATAGCACTGATCCCTGTATAAATGTGAATGGTCTCAAAATAGCACCAAAAGGGTCCGGTGTGTCCGCCATAATGTCGCCATATTGTCGCAGTCACAATAAAAATCATTGATCGCCATTACTAGTAAAAACAAAAATATTAATAGAAATTGCATAAAACTATGCCCTATTTTGTAGACACTATAACTTTTGCACAAACCAATCAATAAACGCTTATTGGCAAAAATATGTAGAAGAATACGTATTGGCCTAAACTGAGGAAAAACATTTTTTTAATATATTTTTTGGGGATATTTATTAAAGCAAAAAGTAAAAAATATTGTTTTTTTTTTCAAAATTGTCGCTCTACTTTTGTTTATAGCGCAAAAAATAGGTGATCCAATCCCACCAAAAGAAAGCTCTATTTGTGGGAAAAAAAAGGACGTCAATTTTGTTTGAGAGCCACGTTGTATGACTACGCAATTATCAGTTAAAGCGATGCAGTGCCGAATCGCAAAAAGTGCTCTGGTCTTTGGCCAGACAAATGGTCCGGGGCTTAAGTGGTTAATGATAAAAGGTAGAACTTTTTTGAAAAAATATACTGATGCTCTGTATTGTGATGTGCCAGGAATGTGGTCATTTAGACTTTTAAAGTCTGTGACAGGTCCAGATAAAAAAAAAGTTTTTCTTGCCCATGACTAAACATTTGATGTGAACCTAGGCTCACTTCACTGCACTTCATCTCACTTCACACTTAAAAAAGTCCTCTGTAAACATTGGAAACTAAAGAGAGTTTGCTTGTTGGATCAAGTTTTGGTCTCCATCCTATGACTATGGCTGGCTGAAAAAGTCACAGAAGGCAAAGCAGGGCATTAAATAGTCCCACTGCATGAATAAATTTCCCTAAATAACTTTAAATGTGACATACAATAGCAAGCTGTTGTACAGTGGAGGAAATGTACTGTATCATTCCGTTTTTGATTACTAATTTCAGTAATTTGCATCCCTAATCTATGTTTGTATCCTGCTTAGCAGAAAGTTTGATTGAAATGTACTGTCTACTGTACATGATACAGTGTCTCGTCTCTAGCATAAATAAGCAATCTCAAGTCTCACGGCAGTTCCTGATTAGAAAGTGTATAGGCCACCCATGATATTCACTGCTTCATCCATATTTGTGATTATTATGGTTATTCAAATTGGAGATATAAAGTGGTTGAATGAGGTCATACCTCCCATGGCACTGCTAGGATAGCAGAAGACATGTTGATTGATTAAATCCATCTCCACATTCTAGCACTTGTCTTGGATTACACTAATAAAAAGTACACATTGTAGAAGAGTGTTAGCTTCCAGCAGGTCAGGAGTCTGTTCGCTTGTATACTTTTGTGTTTATGTTCATGTATTCATGGGTAAAAATTGTTGAGTTTTTGTGCATCCCCAGAACTGCCCTGTACACACGAGCGGAATTCCCATCGGAAAAAAGTTGGATGTTTTTTTCCGACGGAATTCCGCTCAGGCTTGGCTTGCATACACACGGTCACACAAAAGTTCTCTGAACTTTCAAGCGTTAAGAAAGCGGTGATGTACAACACTACAACGAGGCGAAAAAAAGAAGTTCATTGCTTCCAAACATGTGTCGAATTGTTTCAGAGCACCTTTGGCCTGGGATGAGGTACTACCCTGTCGTCCTGTTCGCCTGGGTATGAAGACCCTGGGGTTGTGGAGAAGGCCCGGGGTCCAGCACTTTCGGCTGGGGTCCGCTAAGGATTGAGGAGTCCATGGTGCCGCCTTGCGAGGGGACCCGCACTCTCAGAGAAGGGAGGATCATTCCAAAGGACCGATGTGGGAGTCGCGGTGAAGGAAGGGTCTGTTGACTCTCTGGGGGGAAGTCTTCTCCTTGATAGGGGCCATGTTCTAAGAAGGAAGTTCACGTTCACTAGGTCAGTGGCGGTGGCCTTATTCACCAGGTTTGTGCCAGAGACCAAACTCACGGTCTGTGGCAGAGACTGTGCGCCTAGTATACTGCTTGAGAATCTGAGTAGTACAGTAAAGAGCTACGTTTGTGCCTTGACCTCCTCCACACCTTGGGCTGTCCTGATTCCTCGCTCCAACCTTTTTTCCTATCCAAAAGACTGTGTATTGCAAAGCGAGAATAAATCTAAGTTGGAGTTTCAGCTGGTGTGGACATTCATGTTACTGGGGAAGTTAAGGACTTACTCACGGTAGAGGTGAGAATCATTCTCAGGAGGATTTTGGCCCTGGCTGCAGACAAGACCCAACAACAACACCGCTTAACCTTTTACACAAGAGGGTATGGGCTGATGCGGTGTGCCTTTCTCCCCCCTGCGAGGAGCCAAGTTAAATGCAGGCTGGGTGAAAGGTGGGTGCGCTGCAGCTGTTTTGCAAAATTGCATCTTAACTTTGCATCTGTTTATTAAACTACAATTTACAGTTACTCCCTGTCTCATCATTATGCGGTTTACTTATTCTGTTAAAACTGTGTGTAGCTGTAAACTGGAATTTTTTTTGAAGTAGAAGTACAGCTAAAGCTCGTTTGGCTGTACTTCTTCTGTGGAGCACAGTAGTGCAGTTCGTTCTGCACTGGTCAGGATCCATCCACATGCCTGGACTGGCACACGGCTCAGCCTTTCAGCAAGCCACTGAGAGCCTGTGCCTGCCGCTCCCACCCCCTCCACAGCCCAGCGCTCCAGTGAGCGCAGGGGGGGGGAGAGCAGACAACGGTATACAGTATATGCTAAGCACTTTAACCACTTGCCGCAAAATCACATACCTTTACATCATTCTGCTTCAAGTGATAGTACCATTTTTTAGATCTGACAGTTGGCTTTCCAGAGATGACAACCGATGCGGCTAAGCAACCACTCAATTGTTATCACAAGCAGCGGGAGGGGATTCCCCCCTCCCACCGCAAAACCCGGGCTCTTCCGTCCCACCGGGAGGCTCGAGGGACCAGCCAGCACATTTGCCGGCTGGTCAGAGACCGGAACAAAGCCGGCTTTGATTGGGTCTCGGATCTAGTAACCCGAAAGCGGCATCACAACGTCACTTCCGGTTTACTGGAGTCTTAAAAGCACCAGATTTTTTTCAAATATCAGTATTCAAAACAGCCAAACTTGGTGTTTTGAATGCTTTAAAGTGCAAAGGAGGGATTTGGGGTATTATAGATCCCAGATCTCTCCAAAAATACCAGACCTGTGACTATTTCCGTCACTAGGGATGTTTACATTCTTTGTGACAGCAATAAAAGTGATAAAAAAAATGTAAAGGGACAGTGTAAAAAGCGCCCTATTCCTCGCGCACAGAAGCAAACACATACGTAAATTGTGTCTGCAAATGTAAACAGTATTCAAACCACACATGTGAGGTATCGCCGCAATCGTTAGAGAAAGATCAATAATTCTAGCACTAGACTTCCTCTGTAACTCTAAACTGGTAACCGTTAACAAGTTTTAAAGCGTCGCCTATGGAGATTTTTAAGTACTGTAGTTTGTCGCCAATCGACGAGCGTGCGCAATTTTAAAGCATGACATGTTAGGTATCTATTTGCTCAGCATAACATCATCTTTCACATTATACAAAACAATTGGGCAAACTTTTCTGTTTTTTGTTTTTATTCATGAAAGTGTATTTTTCCCAAAAGATTTGCTTTTAAAAGACCGCTGCGCAAATACAGTGCTACAAAAAATATTGCAGTGACCGCCATTTTATTCTCTAGGGTCTCTGATAAATATATATATATATATATATAATGTTTGGGGGTTCTAAGTAATTTTCTAGCAAAAAACACTGATTTTAACTTGTAAGCAACAAATGTAAAAAAAAAGGCCTGGTCTTGAAGTGGCTAATCTTGCTGTGGTAAGTAGTAAGCAAAGTAATCATGTACTCATCTGGCCTTTATTCCACAGATGAGCTGTTTTATATTCTTCATCTTCATACACTTTCTAAGGGCTAGTTTACACTTACTAGCATCTAACAACTCTTGTCAAACAGATGTTGAAAAATGTTAATTTGATTAGCGGCTGCAGCACTGATCAGTGCATTCTGACAGTGGAAGAGTCCCTGCTGTCATAATACAATAGCACAGAGGGAGGATTCCTCAATCCACATCTCTTGTATGGATGGGGAATTCGACTATTTTTTTTTTCCAATTTCCCTCTGGCTGGTCAAAAAATAAAAATAAAGACATATTTATGGGTAGCTAAACACCCTGCTACCAGCTGTTGAAATTAGAAACTGAGGGCGGTGTACAATAACAAAATAAATACAGATAAGAGCACAAGACCAAACTTGGATAACAGAATCCAAGATCATTTTATTTGTTGGTAAAAAAAGTCATGCAAAAACAGCCAACACGTTGTGGGGCAAACCCCCCCCCCCCCCCCTTTCTCAGGACTCAACTTGGATGACCGCAGTGAAAATAGTGACTTCACAGATCTGTATGAGAATCAGTACTGAACTCTCCACATGGAGGAACAATTTGATAGCAGTTGATGAGCAGCAAATGACGTGTCACGTTGTTCCTCCAGGAGAGTTCAATATTGGTTCTAATATTGGCTTGTGATGCTGAAAGGAAAGTACAGGGTTGAAAAAGCTATGCCTTCTGCACAGTGTTAACATTTTCCACTCTGTCCTTTCCTTTTAGCATACTGAGTCCCAGCTCTTGTAGGTCCTCTTCTACATACCAAATTCAGCTTGTTTTGATCTTCCATTTTCCTCTTAAATTTTCC
Source organism: Rana muscosa (assembly GCA_029206835.1). Taxonomy (NCBI): domain Eukaryota; kingdom Metazoa; phylum Chordata; class Amphibia; order Anura; family Ranidae; genus Rana; species Rana muscosa. The sequence continues at coordinate 1,019,109,471 of CM055122.1, read as the reverse complement.
TCAAAAATCTTTAGAATACTTTCTCATTACATGACAACCCCATCTAAAATGTTGGCTTTTTATTTCTGCTACTATAGATGAATATTCATGACTGTTGTGTAACTTTTTATTTGTCCTCTTCTTGTATTCTCCATTTATCATTTTTGCTATGAATATCATCCTTACAGCCCTCCTGCCTACCCTTTCAGTCTATACACCTCTGTAGTACCCAGTTCTCAGCTCCACATATAACATATAAGGTTTGAGAAAAGCTTTGTCAATTCAAATTTTAGATATTTTTCCCCAGGATATAATAACTGTCTTTAGTGAATTATAACTTTTTTCCCCAGCAGTCACTCATCTTTATATTTTTTGGGAAACATCATTGTCTTTTATTGTGGCGCCCAGGTAGCAGAATGACTTCACTGTTTCTCTGCAGCATAATAATTTTACATTTTCTTTGTCTCGATCATGTACTTTGTCTCGATCATGGCCGCAAATCGGCCAAAATTGGCTGGTTTGGCAGGAACAATGTGACTTTCGGCCCTTGTGTACAGCTGTCATTTCTACAAAAGCCAGCTTTCTAGAAAACCAGGATCCGATCACACCACTTTGCCGATGCTTAAGCATAGGCTATGCTTAAGCATCGGTAAAGTGGTGTGAAACGCGTCAGTGTTGTGCTTTTTATTCTGATTGTTGTATGGACTAATTTTTCAATAAGGGAATTTACTTGGAGTGCGGCCATCCAGATTTTTTTTATCACATATATCCTGTATACTGAGCCGGTGTTCCGTCAGATTAAACAACCTGTCAGAATGTGTAACAGAAGTGACATTTCGTCACCGCCATCTTGCTACACCCCGCACCCATCCACAGTAAGGATACAGGGAGAAGGGGGCAAACGGACATCTTGTTACACCCATCGGACTTTTGCACTAAACACGTATATTTTTAACAGTAAACTGAGTTTATGTAGTGAAATACAGTACTTAGAACTCTGTTTGACTGTTTAGATGTTGAATTTTAAAAGCAGCGGCAAGCCTGCTGATCTGACAGGTTTGCTAATCGGACAGGAGTTGACTGTTTTTAAAATTCAACATCTAAATATTTACACAGAGTTCTAAGTACTATATTTCACTATATAAACGTAGTTTACTGTTGAAGAAAAGTGCTTGTTCCCCGACTACGCTTCTGTCTGATCCCAACTTGTTACTGACCTTTTGGCTTGTTTACTGACTACACTTCTGTTTGATCCTTACCTGCTTAATCCGCTACTAGACCCTGCTTGCTCAGCTCCTGAGGACCGTGACCTGGTGCTAACATGCAATAAATCCATATCCACCATTAGCACTGGTGAACACCAATTGGTACTTAGACTCCACACCTCAGGTGAGTCTGCATCATCCGCCAGGGTGACCTGCCTGTGTACTAGGGATGGGCCCGGTGCTCGATTCGAACCCATGTTCGAATCGAGCATCGGGCGTTCGCTCGCTCGTCGAGCCCAGAACTATTTGGGCCGTTCGCATCACATTCGTGTGATGCGAGCGGCCCCGCAATGCATTGCGGCCGGCGCGGCCGGCGCAGTGCATTGCTGGCTGATGATTGGCCAAGCATGCACTGTGACCCCGCATGCTTGGCCAATCACAGCGCCCGAAACTCGGAGAGCAATAATTGGCTACAGGCAGGACGCCTGTAGCCAATTACAGCTCAGGGGCTTTAGTACACGCCCCACCATTTAAAAGGCCGCCACGCCATCGGCCCCGGTCACATGAGTTCCGGCTTTAGGAGAGATTAGTCTGCTGATTCTGTCTTTGCTTGATACTGAAAGATTTGCTCTTCTTTGCTAAACCATTGGCTATTTCTTTGCTAAACCATTGCTACCTAAGTCATTGATCGTTCATTGCTGCTGATTGCACAGTTAGTGTGTTATTAGCTGCTGCTGGGGATTAGTCTGGTGCGTGCTTACTGTTAGTACAGTATTGCAGTAGTACCAACCGCAGTGCTGTTAGCACAGCATTGCACCCCAACAGCACCCATAGGACTTCTAGTGTGTTAGTGGCAGCAAACAGAGCTCCTATATTTTCTTCTCAGCAGCATCCATAGGACTTCTAGTGTGTTAGTGGCAGCAAACAGAGCTCCTATATTTTCTTCTCAGCACCACCCATAGGACTTCTAGTGTGTTAGTGGCAGCAAACAGAGCTCCTATATTTTCTTCTCAGCAGCACCCATAGGACTTCTAGTGTGTTAGTGGCAGCAAACAGAGCTCCTATATTTTCTTCTCAGCAGCACCCATAGGACTTCTAGTGTGTTAGTGGCAGCAAACAGAGCTCCTATATTTTCTTCTCAGCAGCACCCATAGGACTTCTAGTGTGTTAGTGGCAGCAAACAGAGCTCCTATATTTTCTTCTCAGCAGCACCCATAGGACTTCTAGTGTGTTAGTGGCATCACACAGAGCTCCTATATTTTCTTCTCAGCAGCACCCATAGGACTTCTAGTGTGTTAGTGGCAGCAAACAGAGCTCCTATATTTTCTGCTCAGCAGCACCCATAGGACTTCTAGTGTGTTAGTGGCATCACACAGAGCTCCTATATTTTCTTCTCAGCAGCACCCATAGGACTTCTAGTGTGTTAGTGGCAGCAAACAGAGCTCCTATATTTTCTTCTCAGCAGCACCCATAGGACTTCTAGTGTGTTAGTGGCATCACACAGAGCTCCTATATTTTCTTCTCAGCAGCACCCATAGGACTTCTAGTGTGTTAGTGGCAGCAAACAGAGCTCCTATATTTTCTTCTCAGCAGCACCCATAGGACTTCTAGTGTGTTAGTGGCAGCAAACAGAGCTCCTATATTTTCTTCTCAGCAGCACCCATAGGACTTCTAGTGTGTTAGTGGCAGCAAACAGAGCTCCTATATTTTCTTCTCAGCAGCACCCATAGGACTTCTAGTGTGTTAGTGGCATCACACTGAGCTCCTATATTTTCTTCTCAGCAGCACCCATAGGACTTCTAGTGTGTTAGTGGCAGCAAACAGAGCTCCTATATTTTCTTCTCAGCAGCACCCATAGGACTTCTAGTGTGTTAGTGGCAGCAAACAGAGCTCCTATATTTTCTTCTCAGCAGCACCCATAGGACTTCTAGTGTGTTAGTGGCATCACACAGAGCTCCTATATTTTCTTCTCAGCAGCACCCATAGGACTTCTAGTGTGTTAGTGGCAGCAAACAGAGCTCCTATATTTTCTTCTCAGCAGCACCCATAGGACTTCTAGTGTGTTAGTGGCAGCAAACAGAGCTCCTATATTTTCTTCTCAGCAGCACCCATAGGACTTCTAGTGTGTTAGTGGCAGCAAACAGAGCTCCTATATTTTCTTCTCAGCAGCACCCATAGGACTTCTAGTGTGTTAGTGGCATCACACAGAGCTCCTATATTTTCTTCTCAGCAGCACCCATAGGACTTCTAGTGTGTTAGTGGCAGCAAACAGAGCTCCTATATTTTCTTCTCAGCAGCACCCATAGGACTTATAGTGTGTTAGTGGCAGCAAACAGAGCTCCTATATTTTCTTCTCAGCAGCACCCATAGGACTTCTAGTGTGTTAGTGGCATCACACAGAGCTCCTATATTTTTTTCTCAGCAGCACCCATAGGACTTCTAGTGTGTTAGTGGCAGCAAACAGAGCTCCTATATTTTCTTCTCAGCAGCACCCATAGGACTTCTAGTGTGTTAGTGGCATCACACAGAGCTCCTATATTTTCTTCTCAGCAGCACCCATAGGACTTCTAGTGTGTTAGTGGCAGCAAACAGAGCTCCTATATTTTCTTCTCAGCAGCACCCATAGGACTTCTAGTGTGTTAGTGGCAGCAAACAGAGCTCCTATATTTTCTTCTCAGCAGCACCCATAGGACTTCTAGTGTGTTAGTGGCAGCAAACAGAGCTCCTATATTTTCTTCTCAGCAGCACCCATAGGACTTCTAGTGTGTTAGTGGCAGCAAACAGAGCTCCTATATTTTCTTCTCAGCAGCACCCATAGGACTTCTAGTGTGTTAGTGGCAGCAAACAGAGCTCCTATATTTTCTTCTCAGCAGCACCCATAGGACTTCTAGTGTGTTAGTGGCAGCAAACAGAGCTCCTATATTTTCTTCTCAGCAGCACCCATAGGACTTCTAGTGTGTTAGTGGCATCACACAGAGCTCCTATATTTTCTTCTCAGCAGCACCCATAGGACTTCTAGTGTGTTAGTGGCAGCAAACAGAGCTCCTATATTTTCTGCTCAGCAGCACCCATAGGACTTCTAGTGTGTTAGTGGCATCACACAGAGCTCCTATATTTTCTTCTCAGCAGCACCCATAGGACTTCTAGTGTGTTAGTGGCAGCAAACAGAGCTCCTATATTTTCTTCTCAGCAGCACCCATAGGACTTCTAGTGTGTTAGTGGCATCACACAGAGCTCCTATATTTTCTTCTCAGCAGCACCCATAGGACTTCTAGTGTGTTAGTGGCAGCAAACAGAGCTCCTATATTTTCTTCTCAGCAGCACCCATAGGACTTCTAGTGTGTTAGTGGCAGCAAACAGAGCTCCTATATTTTCTTCTCAACAGCACCCATAGGACTTCTAGTGTGTTAGTGGCATCACACAGAGCTCCTATATTTTCTTCTCAGCAGCACCCATAGGACTTCTAGTGTGTTAGTGGCAGCAAACAGAGCTCCTATATTTTCTTCTCAGCAGCACCCATAGGACTTCTAGTGTGTTAGTGGCAGCAAACAGAGCTCCTATATTTTCTTCTCAGCAGCACCCATAGGACTTCTAGTGTGTTAGTGGCAGCAAACAGAGCTCCTATATTTTCTTCTCAGCAGCACCCATAGGACTTCTAGTGTGTTAGTGGCATCACACAGAGCTCCTATATTTTCTTCTCAGCAGCACCCATAGGACTTCTAGTGTGTTAGTGGCAGCAAACAGAGCTCCTATATTTTCTTCTCAGCAGCACCCATAGGACTTCTAGTGTGTTAGTGGCAGCAAACAGAGCTCCTATATTTTCTTCTCAGCAGCACCCATAGGACTTCTAGTGTGTTAGTGGCATCACACAGAGCTCCTATATTTTCTTCTCAGCAGCACCCATAGGACTTCTAGTGTGTTAGTGGCAGCAAACAGAGCTCCTATATTTTCTTCTCAGCAGCACCCATAGGACTTCTAGTGTGTTAGTGGCAGCAAACAGAGCTCCTATATTTTCTTCTCAGCAGCACCCATAGGACTTCTAGTGTGTTAGTGGCAGCAAACAGAGCTCCTATATTTTCTTCTCAGCAGCACCCATAGGACTTCTAGTGTGTTAGTGGCATCACACAGAGCTCCTATATTTTCTTCTCAGCAGCACCCATAGGACTTCTAGTGTGTTAGTGGCAGCAAACAGAGCTCCTATATTTTCTTCTCAGCAGCACCCATAGGACTTCTAGTGTGTTAGTGGCAGCAAACAGAGCTCCTATATTTTCTTCTCAGCAGCACCCATAGGACTTCTAGTGTGTTAGTGGCATCACACAGAGCTCCTATATTTTTTTCTCAGCAGCACCCATAGGACTTCTAGTGTGTTAGTGGCAGCAAACAGAGCTCCTATATTTTCTTCTCAGCAGCACCCATAGGACTTCTAGTGTGTTAGTGGCAGCAAACAGAGCTCCTATATTTTCTTCTCAGCAGCACCCATAGGACTTCTAGTGTGTTAGTGGCAGCAAACAGAGCTCCTATATTTTCTTCTCAGCAGCACCCATAGGACTTCTAATGTGTTAGTGGCATCACACAGAGTTCCTATATTTTCATCTCAGCAGCACCCATAGGACTTCTAGTGTGTTAGTGGCATCACACAGAGCTCCTATATTTTCTTCTCAGCAGCACCCATAGGACTTCTAGTGTGTTAGTGGCAGCAAACAGAGCTCCTATATTTTCTTCTCAGCAGCACCCATAGGACTTCTAGTGTGTTAGTGGCATCACACAGAGCTCCTATATTTTCTTCTCAGCAGCACCCATAGGACTTCTAGTGTGTTAGTGGCAGCAAACAGAGCTCCTATATTTTCTTCTCAGCAGCACCCATAGGACTTCTAGTGTGTTAGTGGCAGCAAACAGAGCTCCTATATTTTCTTCTCAGCAGCACCCATAGGACTTCTAGTGTGTTAGTGGCAGCAAACAGAGCTCCTATATTTTCTTGTCAGCAGCACACATAGTACCTATAGTGTGTTAGTGTCAGCACCCATAGGACCTACAGTGTGTTGTGAGCACACATAGGAGTTCTATTTTTTATACTATATACACTACCGACTACAATGGCTGGAAGACCGCCAAGGAGAGGCAGAGCGTGCCGAGGCAAGAACACAGGGCAGGCAGGCTCTGTTTCTAGAGACAACAGTGCTGGCCGTGGACGTGGTCGTGCATCGTCATCAGCACGTGGCCATGGGACACGCTTGTCTTTGTTTTCGGCAGCTGGACATGTGGAGCCGCATCATGCCGAAGGCTTGGTAGAATGGATGACCAAGCCCTCCTCATCCTCCTCATCCTCTCTCACCCAGGCTCAGGGTACTGGCAGAGCAGCTGCCAACGCGTACTCAATGGCATCATCAGCCACCCCTTCCCTAGACCCACCATGTCCTCCTGAGGAGTCCCCCGAACTGTTTGAGCACAGTGTTGGGTACATGCTCCAGGAGGATGCCCAACGATTCGAAGGCTCGGATGATGATACCCAGCTTGAGGAAGTCAGTAGTGTGCGCGCAGAGAGAGGGGATGCTGAAGGACAGCAATCTGGCAGTAGTGTTCCACCAGCTGCAGCTTACTGCCAGGTTTGCTCTAGTGGTGAAGAGGGAGGGGATGATGAGGTCACTGACTCCACGTGGGTGCCTGAAGGGAGAGAGGAGGAGGAGGAGGAGGATGCAGCGTCACATGTCCAACGAGGCAGGATGCCCCCTGGAGGCCAGCTAGAGGCCAGCACAGCAACTGTACCACACCGCAGAGCTCCGCCTGTGCAGGGCGCTGCCTCTGCACATTATCACAAAAGTTCTTTGGTGTGGGCCTTTTTTGAGACGAGTGCATCAGATCGCACCACTGCTATTTGCAATATTTGTCTCAAGCGTATCTCGCGTGGCCAAAACATCAGCCGCTTGGGCACCACAAGCATGAGCAGACATATGTCGACCTGCCATGCAGCTCGTTGGCAAGCACACATAAAAGACCCACACCAAAGAACAAAGCAGACCTCTCCTTGCTCCTCATCAGCTGGGATCTCCATCCCCACTATATCTTCAGTCCTCTCTGAAAGCTGCTCTGAGAGGACTGAAGGTGTAGAATTAGGTGTGTCACAACCAAGTACTTGCAGTACACCGACGTCCGATTGTAGCAGGCAAATTTCCCTGCCCCAGCTGCTGGACCGTCGAAAGAAGTATACTCCCAGCCATCCACATGCCCAGCGGTTGAATGCTAGCTTGGCTAAATTGCTAGCACTTCAACTGCTGCCTTTTCAGTTGATAGACTCGGCCCCCTTCCGTGAGTTTGTTCAATGTGCGGTTCCTCAGTGGCAGGTTCCCAAACGCCACTTTTTCTCACGGAAGGCAATTCCGTCTCTCTACTGGCATGTGGAAGGCAATGTCCATGCCTCGCTGGACAGGGCGGTCAGCGGTAAGGTGCATATTACCGCTGACTCATGGTCCAGCAGGCATGGACAGGGACGTTATCTTTCTTTCACGGCCCATTGGGTCACTCTATTGGTAGCTGGGAGGGATGCAGGACAAGGTGCAGTAGTGTTGGAGGTTGTTCCGCCACCACGCCTCCAAAATGCTACTACTGGTTGTGACACACCTCTCTCCTCCACCCCCTCCTCTTCTTCTTCCTCCATGTCCTCTTCGAGTGCTCTGTCCTCGGAACCAGCGGTGCTCCGTAGGCGTACAAGGGGCTACGCGAGTACGCAGGCAAAAAGATGCCATGCCGTGCTTGCGCTGGTGTGTTTGGGGGACAGGAGCCACACTGGGCCAGAGGTTCTGGCAGCTCTGCAGGGGCAGGCCGAGAGGTGGTTGACGCCACGCCAGCTTAAGCCAGGAATGGTCGTTTCTGATAATGGCACCAACCTCCTCTCCGCCCTGCGACAGGGGCAGCTCACCCATGTGCCCTGTATGGCTCACGTCCTCAACCTGGTGGTGCAGCGGTTCTTGGGCAGGTTCCCAGGCTTACAGGATGTCCTGAGGCAGGCCAGGAAAGTCTGTGTGCATTTCCGCCGATCTTATAATGCCAGTGCTCGGCTGACTGAGCTGCAAAAGGAGCTGAACCTGCCCAAGAACCGCCTAATATGTGACATGCCCACCAGGTGGAACTCAACGTTGGCCATGCTGCAGCGACTGCACACGCAGCAGAGGGCCATCAATGAGTACCTTTGCGACTACGGCACCAGGACAGGGTCAGGGGAGCTTGGCTTTTTTTCCCCACGCCAGTGGAGCATGATCAGGGATGCATGCACTGTCCTCTCACCATTTGAGGAGGCCACGAGGATGGTGAGCAGTGACAGTGCATGCATCAGTGACACTGTACCTCTTGTCCACCTGTTGGAGCATACGCTGCGTGGGATAATGGACAGGGCACTTGAGGCAGAACAGAGGCAGGAAGAGGAGGACTTCCTTGTCTCTCAAGGCCCCCTTTATCCAGACAATGTTCCTTCTGTCCCACCCATCACACAGGAAGAGGAGGAGGAGGAGGAGGAGGAGGATTGTGTGAGCATGGAGGTGGAGCCTGGCACTCAGCATCAGCAGCAGCAGTCTTTTAGGGATGATGTACAGTCCCAACAAACCAGTGGACTTGTACGTGGCTGGGAGGAGGTGGCTGGCGATCATGTCATCCTCAGTGACCCAGAAGACTCCGGACCGAATGCCTCAGCTAACCTACGCTGCATGGCCTCCCTGATCCTGCAAAGCCTGCGGAAGGATCCTCGTGTTCTTCGGATCAAGGAGAGTGACCATTACTGGCTGGCCACTCTCCTTGATCCACGGTACAAGGGTAAGGTTGCGGACCTTATCTTGCCGTCGCAGAGGGAGCAGAGGATGAGACATCTCAGGGAGGCCTTGCAGAAAGGTCTGTGCAACGCGTTCCCAGAAACTGGGAGGTTACAAACTCCTGGTCCTGGACGACGAGTTGCTGAGGCTTCGGTCAGTAGCAGAAGGAGCGGTGGGGAAGGTGGACGTCTGACCGATGCGTTCAGACAATTTTTTAGTCCGCAGCCCCAAGGTATGATCGGTTCCAGCAACCATCGCCAGCGTCTGATATACATGGTGCAGGAATACCTAGGGGCAAGGTCAGACTTGGACACCTTTCCCACCGAAAATCCTCTGGCTTACTGGGTCCTGAGGATGGATCACTGGCCAGAGCTTGCACAGTATGCAATTGAGCTACTGGCCTGTCCTGCATCCAGCGTTCTTTCCGAACGCACATTCAGTGCTGCTGGAGGATTTGTCACCGATCATAGGGTGCGCCTGTCCACCGACTTGGTTGATCGACTGACCTTCATAAAAATGAATCAGTCTTGGATCACCACCAGCTACCAGACACCTGAAGCGGATATAACGGAATAATTTATAATGTCACATCCCTTCAAGACTGCCTATGCTGATGCTGAGTGACTGTCCTGTTATGTTCACTGACTATCCTCTTCCTCCTCCTCAATGATCCATGCCACCACACCAGTGCCTAAGGCACAATTTTTCAGCCCCTGTATAACAGGGGCGTGTAATTACAATTTTTTAAAAAGATGCTTCGCAACAGGTGTGACTGCTGTGCTCAGAGTACAGTATCTGTGAGGGGTTGCAGTGTTGTGGCACCAGCACCAGTGCCTAAGGCACAATTTTTCAGCCCCTGTTGGGGCGTGTAATTACAATTTTTAGGCAATGCTTTGCAACAGGTCTCATTGCTGTGCTCAGAGTACAGTATCTGTGAGGGGTTGCACTGTTGTGGCACCAGCACCAGTGCCTAAGGCACAATTTTTCAGCCCCTGTATAACAGGGGCGTGTAATTACAATTTTTTAAAAAGATGCTTCGCAACAGGTGTGACTGCTGTGCTCAGAGTACAGTATCTGTGAGGGGTTGCAGTGTTGTGGCACCAGCACCAGTGCCTAAGGCACAATTTTTCAGCCCCTGTTGGGGCGTGTAATTACAATTTTTAGGCAATGCTTTGCAACAGGTCTCATTGCTGTGCTCAGAGTACAGTATCTGTGAGGGGTTGCAGTGTTGTGGCACCAGCACCAGTGCCTAAGGCACAATTTTTCAGCCCCTGTATAACAGGGGCGTGTAATTACAATTTTTTAAAAAGATGCTTCGCAACAGGTGTGACTGCTGTGCTCAGAGTACAGTATCTGTGAGGGGTTGCAGTGTTGTGGCACCAGCACCAGTGCCTAAGGCACAATTTTTCAGCCCCTGTTGGGGCGTGTAATTACAATTTTTAGGCAATGCTTTGCAACAGGTCTCATTGCTGTGCTCAGAGTACAGTATCTGTGAGGGGTTGCAGTGTTGTGGCACCAGCACCAGTGCCTAAGGCACAATTTTTCAGCCCCTGTATAACAGGGGCGTGTAATTACAATTTTTTAAAAAGATGCTTCGCAACAGGTGTGACTGCTGTGCTCAGAGTACAGTATCTGTGAGGGGTTGCAGTGTTGTGGCACCAGCACCAGTGCCTAAGGCACAATTTTTCAGCCCCTGTTGGGGCGTGTAATTACAATTTTTAGGCAATGCTTTGCAACAGGTCTCATTGCTGTGCTCAGAGTACAGTATCTGTGAGGGGTTGCAGTGTTGTGGCACCAGCACCAGTGCCTAAGGCACAATTTTTCAGCCCCTGTATAACAGGGGCGTGTAATTACAATTTTTTAAAAAGATGCTTCGCAACAGGTGTGACTGCTGTGCTCAGAGTACAGTATCTGTGAGGGGTTGCAGTGTTGTGGCACCAGCACCAGTGCCTAAGGCACAATTTTTCAGCCCCTGTTGGGGCGTGTAATTACAATTTTTAGGCAATGCTTTGCAACAGGTCTCATTGCTGTGCTCAGAGTACAGTATCTGTGAGGGGTTGCAGTGTTGTGGCACCAGCACCAGTGCCTAAGGCACAATTTTTCAGCCCCTGTATAACAGGGGCGTGTAATTACAATTTTTTAAAAAGATGCTTCGCAACAGGTGTGACTGCTGTGCTCAGAGTACAGTATCTGTGAGGGGTTGCAGTGTTGTGGCACCAGCACCAGTGCCTAAGGCACAATTTTTCAGCCCCTGTTGGGGCGTGTAATTACAATTTTTAGGCAATGCTTTGCAACAGGTCTCATTGCTGTGCTCAGAGTACAGTATCTGTGAGGGGTTGCAGTGTTGTGGCACCAGCACCAGTGCCTAAGGCACAATTTTTCAGCCCCTGTATAACAGGGGCGTGTAATTACAATTTTTTAAAAAGATGCTTCGCAACAGGTGTGACTGCTGTGCTCCAAGTACAGTATCTGTGAGGGGTTGCAGTGTTGTGGCACCAGCACCAATGCCTAAGGCACAATTTTTCAGCCCCTGTTTAACAGGGGCGTGTAATTACAAATCTTGATCTAATAGTTCACAGCAGGGCCCATTCCTGCGCCCACCAAGAGTAACTATGAGGGCCTACAGTCTTGTGGCAACACCGTCCACCACCACCACCACCACCAAAGGCCCAATTTTTCTGCCCTGTTCAACAGGTGCATGCAATTACAAATCTTGATCTAATAACTCACAGCAGGGCCCATTCCTGCACCCACCAAGAGTAACTGTGAGGGCTTACAGTCTTGTGGCTACACCGTCCACCGCCACCACCACCAAAGGCCCAATTTTTCTGCCCGGTTCAACAGGTGCATGCAAGTACAAATCTTGATCTATTAACTCACAGCAGGGCCCATTCCTGTGCCCACCAGTCTTGTGGCTACACCAACATCTAATAGGGCAAATTTCTGCAGAGTATATACGGCAGGCCCCTACTTTCAAACATCCAACTTACAAACGACTCCTACTTGCAAACGGCAAGAGAAAACAGGAAGTGAGAGGAAATCTACCCCTAGGAAGGAAAATTCTATCCTGTTAGATTTAATTTGGGAAAAAGGTATCTCCTCTCTACTGATGCTTTATCACCAATCCTTGTTTCAATTAAAACCCCACTTTTCCAAAAACATTTGTCATTGGGACGGAAAGTGAGGTGACATGTTCTGAACAGATGTGCAAAGACAGCAAATGTTACAGGGGTGATAACCCCTCCCTATGTTCTCCAAAAAGCTTAAAAATTGATTTTTTTGGGATGTAGCTACACTTCATAATGTACCTGTTCAGATTCTACTTAAGAACAAACCTACAGTCCATGTCTTGTTTGCACCACCTATATACTGCTGTTCAGAGTATATAGGGTTGTAGGTATAGGGTTTTATTATTTTGGGTGCGGGGTCCCCCTTAGTATCCATACAAGACCCAAAGGGGCTGGGGTGGGGGGGGGGGGGTGATGGGGTAGCCATGCCATTTTTCTCAAGGATTTTCAGCCATATGGCGGCCAGGACAAGACATGACATTAAAGCCGCAAGTGGTTTTAAATGGCTTCTTTTTTTCCTTTACAAATGTCATTTTGTGCAAGGACAGTTCTAAACACGGGAAACACATGCCACTTCACAGGCATACTTTAGACACCCCCCAGGTACCGTATTTAAAGGAAAATTTCACTTTTTTTTTTTCACTTTATGCATCATTAAAATGACTGCTCCCGAAAAAACTTTAGTTTTTAAAATTTCTTTTTGCATTGATATATGTCCCCTGGGGCAGGACCCGGGTCCCCAAACCTGTTTTATAACATTAACATGCATATTGGCCGTTGTAATTAGCAATTTTGATTTCGAACGTTCGCGTCCATTATAACGAATAGGGTTCGAAAATTCGCGCGAACTTTCGGTCCGTTCGAAGGTTCTGGTGCGAACCGAACCCGGGGGTGTTCGGCTCATCCCTACTGTGTACCTATCCTGCTAGTTTCTGTGTGAGCTACCCACTACTACAGCAACTGGTCTTTGAACCTGACCCCTGATCGTGACAACCACATACTAAAGTCCAATATTTTCTGTCCAGTGGATATTCATCCTGATAGAAAGGCAATTATAGGGAGAACTAGTCTAGAACATCTAGAAGCCCTAATGTTTCTAAAGCTCAATTGGTGGAAAATAAAAAGTCCAAATGTCCCACTCCTCACTCCTAACATTTTGCTAGTTAAAAAAATGTTCTAACATCCTCTTATACTTACCTAACTAAGCCCACTTTCACATAATGATCCATGGTGCCTATTCCTGTAATTGAGAACAGTGATCAGAAGCTGCATTCCAGGCCAGTCAATTGGTCTTGTTGAAGCCCCTTAAATTGTGACATACAGTTGTGCTCATAAGTTTACATACCCTGGCAGAATTTATGATTTTTTGGCCATTTTTCCTAAAATATGAATGATAACACAAAAACTTTTCTTTCACTCATGGTTAGTGTTTGGCTGAAGCCATTTATTATCAATCAACTGTGTTTACTCTTTTTAAATCATAATGACAACTAGGGATGAGTCGAATACCCCCCAGTTCGGTTCACGGCAGAACATGCGAACGGACCGAAAGTTTGCGCGAACTTTCGAACACCGTTAAAGTCTTGAACATCAAAAATCAAAAGTGCGAATTTTAAAGGCTAATATGCAAGTTATTGTCCTAAAAAGTGTTTGGGGACCCGGATCCTGCCCCAGGGGACATGTATCAATGCAAAAAGAAGTTTTAAAAACTACAGTTTTTTCAGGAGCAGTGATTTTGATAATGCTTAAAGTGAAAAAGAAAAAAAAGAGAAATATTCCTTTAAATATCGTACCTGGGTGGTGTCTATAGTATGCCTGTAAAGTGTTTAGAACAGTCACTGCACAAAATGACATTTCTAAAGGAATAAAAGTAATTTAAAACTGCTTGCGGCTGTAATGTAATGTCAAGTCCCGGCAATATGGATGAAAATTATTGAGAAAAAAGGCATGGGTACCACCCCCCCACCAGCCCATTACCAGGCCCTTTGGGTCTAGTATGGATATTAAGGGGAACCCTGCACCCAAATTAAAAAAAGAAAAGGCGTGGGGCCCCCAGGCCCTATATTCTCTGAACAGCAGTATACAGGCGGTCCAAACAAGACAGGGACTGTAGGTTTGTTCTTAAATTGAATCTGTTTGTAATTTGGAACAGGTATATTTGTAAGTGTAGCTCCAGCCAAAAAATACATTTTTAAGCTTTTTGGATAACATAGGAAAAGGTCATCACCCCTATAACATTTGTTTTGCTGTCTGTGCCCCTGTTCAGAAGATTTCAGCTCACTTTCTGTCCCAATGAAAATTGGATTTAGAAAATTTGGGTTTTTTAGGGAAACAAGGATTGGTGATAAAGCATCAGTGGAGACACCTTTTTCCCATATTAACTCTTACAGGAGAGAATTTCCCATCCTAGGGGTAGATTTCCTTTCACTTCCTGTTGTCTCCCTCCGTTTGTAAGTAGGAGTCATTTGTAAGTCGGATGTTTGAAAGCAGGGGACCGCCTGTATATACTATACGGCCTCCCTATATACTCTGCTGAAAATTTGGCCTTAGGTGTTGGTGATACCAGTACACTGTAAGCCCTCATAGTTACTCTTGATGGGCGCTGAAACGGGCCCTGCTGTCAAATATTATATCAAGAATTGTAATCACATGCCCCTGTTGAACATGGGCAGAAAAATTGGGCCTTAGGCAGTGGTGGTGGTGGCACAACACTGTAAAGCCTCACAGTTACTCTTGGTGGGCGCAGGAACGGGCCCTGCTGTGAAATATTATATCAAGAATTGTAATCACATCCCCCTGTTGAACAGGGGCAGAAAAATTGGGCCTTAGGCAGTGGTGGTGGTGGCACAACACTGTAAAGCCTCAGAGTTACTCTTGGTGGGCGCAGGAACGGGCCCTGCTGTGAAATATTAGATCAAAAATTGTAATTACGCGCCCCTGTTAAACAGGGGCAGAAAAATTGGACCCTTAGGCGGTGGTGGTGGTGCCACAACACTGCAACCCCTCACAGATAATCTAGTTTAGCGCAGGAATGAGCCCTGCTGCAAAATATTACAGCAAAAATTGTAATTACACGCCCCTGTTAATCAGGGGCAGAAAAATTTGGTCTTAGGCACTGGTGGTGGTGCCACAACGCTTCAACCCCTCACAGATACTCTAGTTGAGTGCAGGAACAAGCCCTGCTGCAAAATATTACAGCAAAAATTGTAATTACACGCCCCTGTTAAACAGGGGCAGAAAAATTGGGCCTTAGGCAGTGGTGGTGGTGCCACAACACTGCAACCCCTCACAGATACTCTAGTTGAGCGCAGGAACGAGCCCTGCTGCGAAATATTACAGCAAAAATTTTAATTACATGCCCCGGTTAAACAGGGGCAGAAAAATTGGGCCTTAGGCAGTGGTGGTGGTGCCACAACACTGCAACCACTCACAGATACTCTAGTTGAGCGCAGGAACGAGCCCTGCTGCGAAATATTACAGCAAAAATGGTAATTACATGCCCCTGTTAAACAGGGGCAGAAAAATTTGGTCTTAGGCACTGGTGGTGGTGCCACAACGCTTCAACCCCTCACAGATACTCTAGTTAAGCGCAGAAACGAGCCCTGCTGCGAAATATTACAGCAAAAATGGTAATTACACGCTCCTGTTAAACAGGGGCAGAAAAATTGGGCCTTAGGCAGTGGTGGTGGTGCCACAACACTGCAACCACTCACAGATACTCTAGTTGAGCGCAGGAACGAGCCCTGCTGCGAAATATTACAGCAAAAATTGTAATTACATGCCCCTGTTAAACAGGGGCAGAAAAATTTGGCCTTAGGCACTGGTGGTGATACCCCTAAGGCTGATACACAGACCAGGTGATACCCCTAATGGAAAACTTACTGAAGTGTACACCTCTCATGTAAGAACCATCGGGAGAGGTCCTTTTAATCACAGTTCCTGTGCTTTCTGGAAGTTGGAGTTGAGACATCTCCATTGGAGTAACTGCCTTGGAGTTCCCGTCCATGCTCACTTACATCTGATTCACGGTAAGAGTATTTATTACCTACCTGTCTATCGTGGATGCTGGAATGTACTTCAAACTCATCCTGGGTGTTTTCACGCAACACATCTGTAACGTGGATATTTTATGCTTCACAGTGGATTCGGCACGTCCATCGAGGAATAACATAGACTCTGTTTCATCCACATTTATTATAGGACACTTTATTGTGTGTTAAATATATTGGTTTGGTCTATTCAATTAGGCGTACCATTGCAATATATGTTTTTATGTACACTATTGTATGTCCACCTCACCATTACTATTTGTAGTTCTTTCAGTGGAACACTGCAACCCCTCACAGTGACTCTAGTTGAGCGCAGAAACGAGCCCTGCTGTGATATATTACAGCAAAAATTGTAATTACACGCCCCTGTTAAACAGGGGCAGAAAAATTGGGCCTTAGGCACTGGTGGTGGTGCCACAACACTGCAACCCTCACAGATACTCTAGTTGAGCGCAGGAACAAGCCCTGCTGCGAAATATTACAGCAAAAATTTTAATAACACGCCCCTGTTAAACAGGGGCAGAAAAATTGGGCCTTAGCCACTGGTGGTGGTGCCCTGAAACAAAAAAATGTTCTTAGAAGTTATCAACATGAGCATTGAGGAGGAATAGGATAGGCACTCAGCATAAGAGGATAGTTACTCAGCATCAGCATAGGCAGTCTTAACCACTTAACGACCGCCCACTGTAAATATACGTCGGCAGAATGGCACCGACAGGCAGAATCACGTACATATACGTGATTGCCTTTGTATAGTTGGGGGGTCCGATCGGACCCCCCTTCTTTACAGTGGGTGGTCGTTTTTACCTTCGGGAGCGATCCGGCATGAGGGGACGGCCGTTCGATTCCAGCCACCCCCTCTCGATCGCTCCCGGCGAATGAGAGAGCTTCCCCTGCCTGCCAGGCAGGAGGAAGTGATGTCATCTCTCCTGCGGCGCTCACATATACCGAGCGCCGCACAGGAGAAGATGCAGGTTAGTACACAAAACAGCACACTGACACCAGGACACATAGGCACATAAATCGCCCCCCCCAGGCCCCCCAGACACCCCCAGATCACCCCCCAGCCCCCCCCCCCAGCCCCCAGTCACAGTGTCACTGATTGCAGTGACCATTTATTTAGTGATCACTGCAATCAGTGACATTTGTGACTGTAAAAGTGTCACTACATTTAGTTTTAGGTCCAGTGTAGCCCCCTAACCCCCCCCCCCCTAATAAAGGTTTAACCCCCTGATCACCCCCCAGATAACCCCTTCACCCCCTAGCACCGGCGTCGCTAAGCAATCATTTTTCTGATCGATGTCTTAGCGTCGGTGATGCTGATCGGTAGCCAGTAATTTTTTTTAGGTTCGCCGCAGGTTTTTATAGCGTCGGGTATCCCCATATATTACCTAATAAAGGTTTAACCCCCTTGATCACCCCCCCAGGTAACCCTTTCACCCCCTATCACCACTGTCACTAAGCGATAATTTTTCTGATCGATGTCTTAGCGTCGGCGATGCTGATCGGTAGCCAGTAATTTTTTTAGGTTCGCCGCAGGTTTTTATAGCGTCGGGTACCCCCATATATTACCTAATAAAGGTTTAACCCCCTTGATCACCCCCCAGGTAACCCTTTCACCCCTTAGCACCGCCGTCGCTATGCGATCATTTTTCTGATCGATGTCTTAGCGTCGGTGATGCTGATCGGTAGCCAGTAATTTTTTTTAGGTTCGCCGCAGGTTTTTATAGCGTCGGGTACCCCCATATATTACCTAGTAAAGGTTTAACCCCCTTGATCGCCCCCCAGGTAACCCTTTCACCCCCTATCACCACTGTCACTAAGCGATAATTTTTCTGATCGATGTCTTAGCGTCGGCGATGCTGATCGGTAGCCAGTAATTTTTTTTAAGTTCGCCGCAGGTTTTTATAGCGTCGGGTACCCCCATATATTACCTAATAAAGGTTTAACCCCCTTGATCACCCCCCAGGTAACCCTTTCACCCCCTATCACCACTGTCACTAAGCGATAATTTTTCTGATCGATGTCTTAGCGTCGGCGATGCTGATCGGTAGCCAGTAATTTTTTTTAGGTTCGCCGCAGGTTTTTATAGCGTCGGGTACCCCCATATATTACCTAATATAGGTTTAACCCCCTTGATCACCCCCCAGGTAACCCTTTCACCCCCTATCACCACTGTCGCTAAGCGATCGTTTTTATGATCGTTGTCTTAGTGTCGGTGATGCCGATAGGTAGCCAGTAATTTTTTTAGGTTCGCCGCAGGTTTTTATAGCGTCGGGTACCCCCATATATTACCTAATAAAGGTTTAACCCCCTTGATCACCCCCAGGTAACCCTTTCACCCCTTAGCACCGCCGTCGCTATGCGATCATTTTTCTGATCGATGTCTTAGCGTCGGTGATGCTGATCGGTAGCCAGTAATTTTTTTTAGGTTCGCCGCAGGTTTTTATAGCGTCGGGTACCCCCATATATTACCTAATAAAGGTTTAACCCCCTTGATCGCCCCCCAGGTAACCCTTTCACCCCCTATCACCACTGTCACTAAGCGATAATTTTTCTGATCGATGTCTTAGCGTCGGCGATGCTGATCGGTAGCCAGGATTTTTTTTTAGGTTCGCCGCAGGTTTTTATAGCGTCGGGTACCCCCATATATTACCTAATAAAGGTTTAACCCCCTTGATCACCCCCCAGGTAACCCTTTCACCCCCTATCACCACTGTCACTAAGCGATAATTTTTCTGATCGATGTCTTAGCGTCGGCGATGCTGATCGGTAGCCAGTAATTTTTTTTAGGTTCGCCGCAGGTTTTTATAGCGTCGGGTACCCCCATATATTACCTAATATAGGTTTAACCCCCTTGATCACCCCCCAGGTAACCCTTTCACCCCCTATCACCACTGTCGCTAAGCGATCGTTTTTATGATCGTTGTCTTAGTGTCGGTGATGCCGATAGGTAGCCAGTAATTTTTTTTTAGGTTCGCCGTCAGGTTTTTATATAGCGTCAGGTACCCCCATATATTACCTAATAATGGTTTTAACCCCCTAATTGCCCCTAGTTAACCCTTTCACCAGTGATCATCATATAAGTGTTACGGGTGACGCTGGTTAGTTAGTTTGCTTTTTATAGTGTCAGGGCACCCGCCGTATATAACCCAATAAAGGTTTAACCCCCTGATCGCCCGACGGGTGATATCAATTAGGTTTTAGCGTCAGAGAGGGTCTGCGTCACACCCCAGGCAGCGTCAGGTTAGTGTCAGTAGCACTAACACCCACGCGTGAAGCATACACCCCCCTTAGTGGTATAGTATCTGATCAGCTCAATATCTGATCTGATCAGATCTATACTAGCGTCCCCAGCAGTTTAGGGTTCCCAAAAACGCAGTGTTAGTGGGATCAGCCTAGATACCTGCTAGCACCTGCGTTTTGCCCCTCCGTCCAGCCCAGGCCACCCAAGTGCAGTATTGATCGATCACTGTCACTTACAAAACACAACACACATAACTGCAGCGTTCGCAGAGACAGGCCTGATCCCTGCGACTTCAGTGCTGTAGGAGGTGATTTCACCACCACAGTTAAAAAAAAAAAAGCATATATGCCGAAGCATTGGGGCAGCAGGAGCGGATGAGCGATTTTGCTCCTAATGCCGCGTACATACGGTCGAAATTCCGACGGAGGCTTGCCCGTGGAAAAGTCTGACCATGTGTACGCAGCATAACTTTTGCGAGAAGATGCCCCCATGCTTCAGCATATATAAATGGTGCATGTATGCCCATCATTAGAAGTGGGTGGATGAAGGGCGGTATTCTAATGGTGGGCATACCCACCGATCAATCTTTTTTTTTCGTTCAGCCAACAGGCTGCATGAAAAAAAAGATTACAATACATGTCCAACAAGGACCAGCAACGTACTGGTATGTTGCTGGACTTTGAATGTTTATACCAGAATGATGCCTGCGGGTTTAGGTATCATCTTGGTATCATTCTTTTCAGCCAGCGGCCGGCTTTCATGTAAAAGCAATCCTGGTGGCTAATTAGCCTCTGGACTGCTTTTACAAGCAGTGGGAGGGAATGTCCCCCCCCCGGATATAAAAAGCGCCATTGGGAAATTGGGAAAGCATTTTATTACACCGATCTTGGTGTGGTCAGATGCTTTGAGGGCAGAGGAAAGATCTAGGGTCCAATAGACCCCAGTTTTTTCAAAAAAGACTACCTGTCATTACCTATTGCTATCATAGGTGATATTTACATTCCCTGAGATAACAATAAAAGTGATAAAAATAAATAAATATGGAAGCAACAGTTTAAAAATAAAATAAAAAAGCAAAATTAATAATAAAAAAAAAAAAAAAAAAGCACCCCTGTCCTGCCCTGCTCTTGCCCAATGGCGAACGCAAGCGTCGGTCTGGCGTCATATGTAAACAGCAATTGCACCATGCATGTGAGGTATCACCGCGAAGGTCAGATCGAGGGCAGTAATTTTAGCAGTAGACCTCCTCTGTAAATCTAACGGGGTAACCTGTAAATGCTTTTAAAGGCTTTTAAAAATGTATGTAGTTTGTCGCCAATGCGCGTTTGTGCGAAATTTTAAAGCATGTCGTGTTTGGTATCTATGTACTTGGCCTAAGATCATCTTTTTTATTTCATCAAACATTTGGGCAATATAGTGTGTTTTAGTGCATTAAAATTAAAAAAGTGTATTTTTTCCCCAAAAAATGCGTTTGAAAAATCGCTGCGCAAATACTGTGTAGAAAAAAAAAATGCAACACCCACCATTTTATTCTGTAGGGCCTTTGCTTTAAAAATATATATAATGTTTGGGGGTTCAACATAATTTTCTTGCAAAAAAAAATATGTTTTCATGTAAACAAAAAGTGTCAAAAAGGGCTTTGTCTTCAAGTGGTTAGAAGAGTGGATGTAAGCTTCCTAATGTTGTGTATAAAATGCCAGAACAGTTCAAAACCCCCCCAAATGACCCCATTTTGGAAAGTAGACACCCCAAGCTATATACTGAGAGGCATGTCGAGTCCATGGAATATTTTATATGTTGACACAAGTTGCGGAAAAAATAAAATTTATTTTTATTTTATTTATTTTTTCACAAAGTTGTCACTAAATGATATATTGCTCAAACATGCCATGGGCATATGTGGAATTACACCCAAAAATACATTCTGTTGCTTCTCCTGAGTACGGGGATACCACATGTGTGAGACTTTTTGGGAGCCTAGCCGCGTACGGGACCCCAAAAACCAATCACCGCCTTCAGGCTTTCTAAGGGTGTCAATTTTTGATTTCACTTCTCACTGCCTATCACATTTGCGCCCTTAGAAATCCTGGAGGCGGTGCTTGGTTTCCGGGGTCCCGTACGTGGCTAGGCTCCTAAAAAGTCCCACACATGTGGTATCCCCGTACTCAGGAGAAGCAGCAGAATGTATTTTGGGGTGCAATTTCACATATAACCATGGCATGTGTGAGCAATATATCATTTAGTGACAACTTTTTGTATTTTATTTTTTTTTGTCATTATTCAATCACTTGGGACAAAAAAAAAAAATATTCAATGGGCTCAACAGGCCTCTCAGCAATTTCCTTGGGGTGTCTACTTTCTAAAATGGGGTCATTTGGGGGGGTTTTGTGCTATTTTGGCATTTTATGGCCTTCAAAACTGTGATAGGTAGTGAGGAGTGAAATCAAAAATTTGCGCCCTTAGAAATCCTGAAGGCGGTGCTTGGTTTCCGGGGTCCCGTACGTGGCTAGGCTCCTAAAAAGTCCCACACATGTGGTATCCCCGTACTCAGGAGAAGCAGCAGAATGTATTTTGGGGTGCAATTCCACATATAACCATGGCATGTGTGAGCAATATATCATTTAGTGACAACTTTTTGTAATTTTTTTTTTTTGGTCATTATTCAATCACTTGGGACAAAAAAAAAAAATATTCAATGGGCTCAACATGCCTCTCAGAAATTTCCTTGGGGTGTCTACTTTCTAAAATGGGGTCATTTGGGGGGGTTTTGTACTGCCCTGTCATTTTAGCACCTCAAGAAATGAGATAGGCAGTCATAAATTAAAAGCTGTGTAAATTCCAGAAAATGTACCCTAGTTTGTAAACGCTATAACTTTTGCGCAAACCAATAAATATACGCTTATTGACATTTTTTTTACTAAAGACATGTGGCTGAATACATTTTGGCCTAAATGTATGACTAAAATTGAGTTTATTCGATTTTTCTTATAACAAAAAGTAGAAAATATCATTTTTTTTCAAAATTTTCGGTCTTTTTCCATTTATATCGCAAAAAATAAAAATCGCAGAGGCAATCAAATACCATTAAAAGAAAGCTCTATTTGTGGGAAGAAAAGGACGCAAATTTCGTTTGGGTACAACATTGCATGTCCGCACAATTTACAGTTAAAGCAGCGCAGTGCAAAATTCTGAATTCACCTCTGGTCCTTTAGCTACCAAATGGTCCGGGGCTTAAGTGGTTAAAGGGATCTCACATTCATAGTAAAATTAATCGGTTACATCAGCATCAGGTGCTTGGTAGCTTGTGATCCAAGACTGATTCATTTTTATGAAGGTGAGCCGATCAACTGAGTCTGCGGACAGGCGCACTCTGTGATCAGTTACATAGCCTCCAGCAGCACTGAATGTGTGTTCAGATAGAACGCTGGATGCAGGACAGGCCAGTAGCTCAATTGCATACTGTGCAAGCTCTGGCAAGTGATCCATCTTCAAGACCCAGTAACCCAGTGGATTTTCAGTTGGAAAGGTCTCCAAGTCTGATCTTGCCCCTAGGTATTCCTGCACCATGTAAATAAGACGCTGGTGATGGTTGCTGGAACCGATCAGACCTTAGGGCTGCGGACTAAAAAATTGTCTAAACGCATCGGTCAGACGGCCACCTTCTCCACCGCTCCTTCTGTGGCTGACCGAAGCCTCAGCAACACGTTGTCCAGGACCAGGAAATTGTAACCTCCCAGGCTCTGGAAACGCATTGCACAAACCTTTCTGCAAGGCCTCCCGAAGATGTTTCATCCTCTGCTCCCTCTGCGAAGGCTGGATAAGTTTCGCAACCTTACCCTTGTAACATGGATCAAGAAGGGTTGCTAGCCAGTACTGATCCCTCTCCTTGATACCACAAATCCGAGAGTCCTTTAGCAGGCTTTGCAGAATCAGGGAGGCCATGCAGCGTAGGTTTGCTGAGGCATTTGGTCCGGAGTCCTCTGGGTCACTGAGGACGACATGATCCGCAGCCACCTCCTACCAGCCATGTACAAGTCCATGGGTTTCTGGGGACTGAAAACAATCCCTTGAAGACTGCTGCTGATGCTGTGTGCTAGGCTCCACCTCCATGCTGACACAATCCTCATCCTCCTCCTCTTCCTGTGTGATCGGCGGGCCCGCAGGAATACTGTCTGGATAAATGGGGCCTTGAGAGGTAAGGAAGTCCTCCTCTTCCTCTGTTCTGCCTCAAGTGCCCTGTCCATTATTCCACGCAGCGTATGCTCCAACAGGAAAACAAGAGGGACATTATCACTGATGCATGCACTGTCACTTCTCACCATCCTCGTGGCCTCCTCAAATGGTGACAGGACAGTGCATGCATCCTTGATCAGTAGCCACTGGTGTGGCAAAAAAAAGCCAAGCTCCCCTGACCCTGTCCTGGTGCCATACTCGCACAGGTACTTATTGATGGCCCTCTGCTGCGCGTGCAGCCGCTACAGCATTGTCAACGTTGAGTTCCACCTGGTGGGCATGTCACAGATGAGGGGAAAGTTGCATTCCTTTTGAAGGTCAGCCAGCCGAGCACTGGGATTATATGACCGGCGGAAAGGCCCACAGACTTTCCTGGCCTGCCTCAGGAGATCCTGTAAGCCCGGGTACCTGCACAAGAACCGCTGCACCACCAAATTAAGGAGGTGAGCCAAACAGGGAACATGGGTCAAGTGTCCCTGTCTGAGGGCGGAGAGGAGGTTGGTGCCATTGTCGCAAACCAGC
Source organism: Rana muscosa (assembly GCA_029206835.1). Lineage (NCBI taxonomy): Eukaryota > Metazoa > Chordata > Amphibia > Anura > Ranidae > Rana > Rana muscosa. The sequence goes on along the minus strand of CM055122.1, from coordinate 1,019,085,372 downwards.
ATTCCTGGCTAAAGCTGGCGTGGCGTCAACCACCTCTGAGCCTGCCCCTACAGAGCTGACAGAATCTCTGCCCCAGTGTGGCTCCTGTCCCCTAAGCAGACCAACTCAAGCACCGCATGGCATCTTTTTGCCTGAGTGCTTACATAGCCCCTAGAATGCCTATGGAGCACTGCAGGTTCCAAGGACAAATCTGCACAGGAAGAGGCCATAGAGGAAGAAGAAGAGGAGGGGGTGGAGGAGAGAGGTGTGGCAGAATCACCACTACCAGCATTTTGGAGGCGTGGTGGCGGAACAAGCTCCAACATTACTGCACCCTGTCCTGTATCCTTCCTAGCTGCCAGCAGAGTTACCCAGTGCGCCGTGAAAGAAAGGTAACATCCCTGTCCATGCCTGCTGGACCATGAGTCAGCGGTAATATGCACCTTACCGCTGACCGCCCTGTCCAGCGAGGCCAAGACATTGCCTTCCACATGGGACACCTAATTCTACACCTTCATTCCTCTCAGTGCAGGTCTCTGAGAGGACTGAAGGTATAGTGGGGTTGGAGATCCCAGCTGATGAGGAGCAAGGAGAGGTCCGCCTTGTTATTTGGTGTAGGTCTTTTAAGTACTGTTGCCAACGGACTGCATGGAAGCTCGCCATATGTCTGGTCAAGCATGTGGTGCCCAAGCGGCTGCTGTTTTGGCCACGCTTAATACGCTTCATACGGTGCGATCTGCTGCACACGTCTCAAAATAGGCCCACACTAAAGAACTTTTGAAAAAACGCGCGGAGTCAGCAGCGCCCTGCACATGTGGAGCTCTGCAGTGTGATGCAGTCGGGTGGCTGACCTTAAGCTGGCCCCTGGAGGGCATCCTGCCTCGTTGGAGATGTGCCTCCTCCTCTCTTCTATCAGGCACCCACGTAGAGTCAGTGACCTCATCATCCCCTCCCTCCTCGCCCTTGGAGCAAACCTGGCAGTATGCTGCAGCTGGGGGAACATGACTGCCAGTTTCTTGTCCTTCTTGGGCACCCCCTCTCTCTGGGCTCACGTTACTGCCTTCCTCAACTTGGGTACCATCATCGGAGCCTTCAAAACGCTGCGCATGCTACTGCAGCATGTACCCGACACTGTGGTCGAACAGTTTGGGGGACTCCTCAAGACATGATGGTGGGGCTAGGAAGGAGTGACTGATGACATTGAGCCGATGGAATAGGCTGCTTTGGCAGCTGCATTGCCAGGCCAAGTACTCTAAGCCTGGGTGACAGAGGATTAGGAGGATGAGGACAGCTTTGTGATCCAACCTACCAACTCATCTGCATGTTGTGGCTCAACACGGCCAGCTGTCGAAAAAAGGACAAGCGTGCTCCACGGCCACGTGCTGAGGATGCACCGTGTCCACGACCAGCACTGTTGGCTGTAGACACAGAGCCTGCTTGCCCTCTTTTAGTGGCCTGTGAGCGTCTGCCTCTCCTTGGTGGCCTTCCAGACATACTGTAAAATTAGATTAGCAAAACCCTGCCTAAAGTTTACTAGAAAAAGTAAACCAGGAATGGCCCGAAGTCAGATGTAGCTACACAGGATACAGTATATATATATATATATATATATATATATATATACAAGCCGGGATGTATATATATACTATATGCACTGCAGCTAGCTGAATCACCTGCCTGCCTGAAGTATTTTTAGAAACAGTACAGCAGGAACGTTCTGCAGTCAGATCTAGCTAAACTGGATACAGTGTATATATATATATATATATATATATATATATATATATATATATATATACAAGCCGGGATGTGTATATATATATATATATATACTAAATACACTGCAGCTGCAGCTAACTGAATCACCTGCCTGCCTGAATTATATTAGAAACAGTACACCAGGAACGCTCTGCAGTGAGATCTAGCTAAACTGGATACAGTGTATATATATATATATATATATATATATATATATATATAAGGCCTGGATGTATACATTTACTAAATACACTGCAGCTAACTGAATCAAAAGAAAGGGAAGAGAAACTGCGCTCGGACGACTTCAGACAGGTCATGTGACTGAATTGTCTACATAAAGGAAGCAGCAACTAACCTGAAAACAAACATCAGTGTGCAAAGTAAAAATATATAAATAGTTGCGCTAATCTTAGATTTGTGAACCAAAAATCGAATAATAAAACCAATGAAAGGTCAAATGACCAATTGAAAGTGCATCAGTGAAAAATATTTGTTACATACTAAATGAAAAACAATAAACAAATTAATAGTGAAGTGATCACTAAACAATGTTGTGTATAAAGTCCACTATTTTGAAAAAGAAGACCAAAAAAAAACAAAAATCAAATAAAGTCCATATAGTGTAATCCAAAGGAAACAACACCCATGGAGATATCCAAAGGAAGGCCCTCCAATCTTCAATAGAGGCTGGTAAACAAACGTGAGATCCACCACCACTAGTAATTAGTCCTGCTTACCAGATGGAGTTGGTCCCCTGTAACGGGGGACCTCAACAGGCATGTAATGAATCCCAGCTGGTTTAGCCGAACCGATCATGTATCTTCAATTAGAAGTCAGCACTTTCCACACCAATTTGAATCACATAAAAAGCAAAAGGATAGCTGGATAGTGTAAAATCTTCGGGATATTTATTGATGGTATAAGCATAAAAACATACTCACATTAAGCAGATTAAAAGACAGCCTTAAGTTATATCAACGCCGGCCGGTCAGGCGTTAACACAAAGATCCGTCCGTGTAGACCGAGCAGTGGATGGTGACGTCAGCACGCCACTCGTTCCGCCCTACGCATTTCTTGAAAATTCACGTCGTCTCGGGGCCCGTGCCCTATATGGACTTTATTTGATTTTTTATTTTTTTTTGGTCTTCTTTTTCAAAATAGTGGACTTTATACACAACATTGTTTAGTGATCACTTCACTATTGATTTGTTTATTGTTTTTCATTTAGTATGTAACAAATATTTTTCACTGATGCACTTTCAATTGGTCATTTGACCTTTCATTGGTTTTATTATTCGATATTTGGTTTACAAATCTAAGATTAGTGCAACTATTTATATATTTTTACTTAGCTAACTGAATCGCCTGCCTGCTCAAACTAAATGAAATGACACTCTCTCTCTCTCAACGCCACCAACACACTACACACGGCCAACGTGCAGGCGATGTCGCAGTGCATTATGGGCCGTGATACACTGCTCTAATTTGGCGCGAAAGGCCCATAATGTTCGAATTTTGACAAATGGGCGAACAGCCAATGTTTGAGTCAAACTCATGTTCGACCCGAACAGAAAGCTCATCCCTAATGACAACATAAACTACCCAAATGACCCTGATCAAAAGTTTACATATCCCAGTTCTTAATACCGTGTATTGCCCGCTTTAACATCAATGGCAGCTTGAAGTCTTTATCTTCTGAGATGGTAAAGCTGCCCATTTCTCTTGGCAAAAAGCCTTCAGTTCCTGTAAATTCTTGGGCTGCCTTGCATGAACTGCACGTCTGAGATCTCCCCAGAGTGGCTCAATGATATTAAGGTCAGGAGACTGAGATGGCCACTCCAGAACCTTCACTTTATTCTGCTGAAGCTAATGACAGGTCGACTTGACCTTGTGTTTTGGATCATTGTCATGTTGGAATGTCCAAGTACGTCCCATGCGCAGCTTCCTGGCTGATGAATGCAAATGTTCCTACAGTATTTTTTGATAACATACTGCATTCATCTTGCCATCAATTTTGACCACATTTTCTGTGCCTTTGTAGCTCACACATCCCTAAAACATCAGCGATCCACCTCTGTACCTTTCATCATAGGCCCTGTGTTTCTCTTCTCCAAATGTAGCGTTTATGGTTGTGGCCAAAAAGCTAAATTTTGATCTCATAACTCCAAATGACTTTGTGCCAGAAGGTTTGAGGCTTGTCTCTGTGCTGTTTGGTGTATTGTAAGTGGGATACTTTGTGACATTTGCGTAGTAATGTCTTTCTTCTGGCGACTCGACCATGCAGCCCATCTTTCTTCAAGTGCCTCCTTATTGTGCATCTTATAACAGCCACACCACATGTTTTCCGAGAGTTCTGTATTTCACCTGAAGTTATTTGTGGGTTTTTCTTTGCATCCCGAACAATTTTCCTGGCAGTTGTGGCTGAAATTTCAGTTGGTCTACCTGATTGTGGTTTGGTTTCAACAGAGCCCCTCCATTATCCACTTTTTGATTAGAGGTTTGAACACTGCTTATTGGCATGCTCAATGATATGTTTTTATATCCCTTTCCTGTTTTATACAGTTCAACTACCTTTTCCCGCTGATCCTTTGACAATTCTTTTGCTTTCCCCATGCCTCAGAATCCAGAAACTTCAGTACAGCACTGGATGAAAGATGCAAGGGTCTGTCAGGAGTCCAGAAACTCATTGAGCTTTTATACACACACACTAATTACAGGCAAACAGATCACAGGTGAGGATGGTTACTTTTAATAGCCATTCAAAACCCTTTGTGTCAACTTGTGTGCATGTTATCAGGCCAAAATCACCAGGGTATGTAAACTTTTGATCAGGGTCATTTGGGTAGTTTCTGTTGTCATTATGATTTAAAAAGAGTAAACAGTTGATTGATAATAAATGGCTTCAGCCAAACATTAACCATGAGTGAAAGAAAAGATTTTGTTTTATCATTCATATTCTCTGAAAAATGGCCAAGAAATCATAAATTCTGCCAGGGTATGTAAACTTATGAGCACAACTGTAAGAACTGGAAGATTACAGCACCCTGGGATGGACAATTCTGTCAGCCATTGAGCAGCATCCACATCAACAAGAAGCAACGTCTGTATTGCAAGGAGAACCCTTTCCACACTACAGATCAGAAGAAAGAGGAATTGGGACTCAACCTCACACTCTTGATTTTCTACAGTAGGTAAGGAAACATTTTATTTTATTTTATTTAAAGACAAAAGCTTTAAATAAAAGTCTACTTAAATTATGAAGTAAACATTATTAGTCTCTGTGTAGTAGATGTTGTCTAATATAATTATAGTATGTGTAACAGATAATTTAACAGGTACTGTACCTTCAAACGGTATTAAAGTGATTGCACAACCACTTTTACCTACAGGTAAGCCTAGATTAAGGCTTACCTGTAGGTGCTAGAAATATCTCCTAAACATACACAGTTTAGGAGATATTTACAATAAAGACTTGCGCCGATGTCTACGGCGCATGCGCCGTAGACAATGGCACAGGCACACTTCAGAAACCGCGATCATGCCGTTTCTAAAAGAGGGCATACCGTGACTGGCGGCTCCTGCGCGCATTCGCTCTAGTGACGTCATCGCAGCTCAGGCCAATCACAGCGCCGGACAGGTAGGATCCAGAGTCTAGTCTCGGAGGGGCACTACCAGAAAATTTTGCGGGAAATTTGTCGGGGCAATGGCTGGTGTTGGCGCTTCAATCATCATGGCGCCATGGTTGATATGGTGTCAGGATGATTGAAGCGCATTATTACTATTATTACATTGTAATATAAAATTAAATAGTTCAACTCACCATAATGCAGAATCAGTGGGAGCCCTGAGCGTGTCACTTGCCACCGTTGCCTGCCACCAGATGCGGATTGTCACTTGCCATGTCACTTGCCACATCCCCTGCCACCAGATGTGGATTGTCATTTGCCAATGTCGCCTGCCACAAGATGCGGATTGTCACTTGCCATGTCACTTGCCACATCCTCTGCCACCAGATGTGGATTGTCATTTGCCAATGTCGCCTGCCACAAGATGCGGATTGTCACTTGCCAGTGGCTGTGTCCCAGAGTGAGGGCAGGCAGGGAAAGATGATGTCAGAAAGCCACTACCCATCAGAATATGCAACCAAAGTGATGTTGCATTGCGGCCATCTTGGTACACCCGCACTTGTCCACAGTAAGCCTAGGGTTAGAAGTCGGCAAGCAGACATCTTTATACACCCACCAGAGTCTTGCTTTTCAAAGTTATTTTTAACAGTAAACTCAGCTTATATAGTGAAATATAAGTTGAGTTTACTGTTAAAAATAACTGTGAAAAGCAAGACTCCGGTGAGTATATAAAGATGTCCGCTTGCCGACTTCTAACTCTAGGCTTACTGTGGACAAGTGCGGGTGTACCAAGATGGCCGTGATGCAACGTCACTTCAGTTGCATATTCAGATGGGTAGCGGCGGCTTCCTGACAGAACACCTGCCTGCTCGCTCAGTGACATGCCAGCCCGCTCACCAGCCTTACCGCCCAGCATGATTGCTCACTCACCAGCCTGCCCGTCCTCTAGCTCACCTGCCGGCGCTCACCCGCTCATTATTTTCTCGGGGGGAGCAATTGCCCTGTTGCCCCCCCCCTGGATCCGCCCCTGGCACCGAAGCCGCGATACCTGGAAGTAACTCCAGGACGACATGTGGGCACCGCAGAGGGGGCTTCGATCCCAGGTGAGTATTACATAATGAGCTAGTATGCTATGAATTCTAGCTCATTATGCCTTTATCTTGCAGGTGTTAGTTTTTTTTTTGTTATTTTTTTAAGTTGGGTTTACAACCACTTTAAACCCAAAAGCAAACATTTATTATATTGCATCTTATCAATACTTATATGTGATGGCAGCATTAGATTTCATTTGTAGGCTTTTTTTCTTCTATTTTCAACAGAACAAGCTCTCTTCCAGACCTAGCAGTCAAAGGCTTGTGACAAACCATTTACCCCTGACAGGGGTGCATACAATGATCAGCTTTTATTTATTTTAAACTTTTTTACCACAGAGGAAAAAAAAAACTGTGTTGCTGTAACTGCTTATAAAGTATTAATTGGAGTTTGGCTTCAATTTGTTAGATTTTCTAAATCTGCTAGTACAATTAACACTCTCCTGACAAGACTGACAATGCTACTGTCCAAAGGTGTACCCTGTGGATACAGGCAGGGCTGCTGATAGGGAGGACCACCAGTTCTCTTGTAGGGGGCCCGGGCTCACAGGGGGGCCCAAACAGCAGAGGGAATCAGTGCGGCCGGATGGAGGGGCAATTACAGGATACCCTATGTGACTCTCTGCAGCAGCTGGAAACCGGTTTCTCTCCCTCCCGCCGACTTTCAGCTGCTGCAGGGAGAGACACAGACACAGCTGACGGCTTCCCTGTCCCATGAAAAAAATAACAAATTGTAACCTTGTATTGTTTTAATCCCTTGTAAAATTTAATAAGATTCTTGGAAAAAAAAACTGTAAAAAAAATAATTTGAAAAAACTGTAAATTTTTGTTTTCAAAACATTATATATTTTTTAAAAATTATGAAATGTTTTTGTTCAAAAATGTAAAAAACAAATTAAAAAAGGGCTAATTCACACAGCTTCTCTGTTATCTTTGTGTCCGCTAAGAATAATTTTAGTATATTTTTAGTGAAAATGTTGTTTTGATATATTTGAGGGGGGCCCTGCCAGGTAGGCTGTATGGGGCCCCGTGATTTCTAACAGCAGCATACAGGATACAGGAGGTGTGTTACTTGCCAGATCGCTAGATAAATACAGAGGATGAAAGCCTAAAAAAAGAAAGCTAATGCAGCCACCATATCTAATGACTGGTAAGCTGCAATATATTAAATTTTTGGGTTTGGGTTTAATACATCTTTAAAAAGAGAGTCTTTCTTTGCAATAGTAGCAGAATTTCTCTTCTTATAAGGGCAAGCTCTTTGTAAGCTGATAGTATTTTGAAAATTATGCTAAAACCAGATAATATAAGTGTAATAAAACAGCTTACTTCTTGTTGACACAGAGCTTAAATCTGGCTATGATCTTCTCATCTTGGCACTGGGAACTCTTTGTCTTGAATTACAGAACTTGGCAACTTAACTGAGGCACAGGAAGACATTAATTAAAATATTAAAAGTAGTTTGCCTTTACGTTTGTTGTAGGGGTTTGGCTCCGAAGCTACATGCAATCTAGTTTCATTTTGTATCCTATGTTCGGTCGTGGATGATGTATCACAATCAAAATTCAGGAAAAAAAGTAGAGCATGCACATTTACACTTTAACTTAAAAATGTTTTTACCATTAAGCAGTTCACATAGGCCACATTATCATTTTGGATACCACTACCACTACTTCCTCAAAAATTATCCCATTTTTTCTTTGCAGTATGTTATTAAAAAGTGATCAGTTTTTGCATTCTGTAGAAAATCATTTTCTCAAGTAGTGATCAAATTAGTGAAATTACTGATTCCAATTGTTTGATTTTTTTTTTGATTTTTTTTTTTCATATTTTAAGCTGAACTATGCAATCCGCAGAGTGTTTTGCAATACAGAAATTTAGGAAATTGCTTTTTATATACTGTACAATTCAAAACAAAGATGACAACTCTTCATGCATGTATTTGGGTGAATCTGAAAATTGCCGATCTGATTTCCCTGATTTCTCCTGCTTGGCTTTGTAAAGGTTGTCTCTCACTAATAAAGAGGGCACCAACTGATAAATCATAGGCAAAGCCTAGTACACACTATTAGAAAATCAGACGAAAATATTTGTATTCAGAACGATCATCGATTTTCTGTTTATTAGTACACTGCTTTCGAGAACTGATGTAGACTGTTCAGATGATAATTTCCAAACGGAGATGTTGGAAAATGTTCTCTTTAGTTATCTTAACGTCCGATTTTTGTTTAATTAATACAGCATCCGTCCTATAAAAATTGAATGGACAAATCTGTGCATGATCAGAAACAAAGTACGACCATAGACCAAACATAAACCATAGCAACATACGTGAACAAAGTACGACCATAGACCAAACATAAACCATAGCAACATACGTGCGAAGGTCCTTCAAGAATTTTTCCTTTTATTTTAGGCATTCATGTTTTCAACACGGGACTAGAACATGGAAAAATTGCGAATGATCATTTGCAGGGGTGGCATGTCTATTAAGGGCACATGGTCGCCACCTCCCCTATCCATCGCCGAAACCCCCCATATACATGCCTCCGGCCCTTACAGGATGCCAGGAGCATGAATTTCAATACAGAGTGGGTGGTTTTCTGAAGCACTGATTAGAGCCAGAGGCTCTAATAGACTTCTAAATAGGGTAGGCTCAGGGTGCTGAGAATGCACTTGGAGCCCACTCAGGTGTGTGAAAATAGGGAATATTCCCTATTCTCACACTGAATCGCCTCTCCCCCAATCAGGAAGGGCAGGTCTGAGACCCGTTTCCCGATTGGGCGAAAGGAGAAGTTTTCTGATTGTCCGCCACGGATAAGGGAGGAGACGAAAGCCGCAGAGCAAAGGAAGGAGAAGCTGTTCATGATGCTTGTCGAGGAGAGCTGGGGAAGCCGCCTGTGATTGCCCGCCATTGATGGGGTAAGTGCACTGACCGGCCCGACCTGGGGGGTTTCGGGTGCATTACTTAAAATTATGGAATTTCTAGAGAGAGAACAACTGAACCTGCTTGCTTTTAGACTTTCTCTAACCGTATGGCGCGGTTTGTCTCTGTTTGTCCTTTTTGAGCTATGGCCCTTTTGTGCTCTCTAGGACCTTGCATCACCCATTGCTATGGGGATGGTGCTGCAGGACCTTTGTCACGTGACTCGCGGCGGATTCACGTCATGTAGTCACGTGACCCCGCCCCTTTCCTCCTTTTTCTTGGATGCGTCTCCCGGGATACCGCATCATGTGATGCATGGCGCTTGTGCGTCATTGCGTCACGTGATGCCGCTCCTCCCCTCATCTTCCTTTAAAGGCTGGCCATGTACATGGTGGTCCCATCGCTAATTTAGACGGTGGAGACACGCCAGGCCAGCAGCAAGCCCCTCCATTGCTTCTCCTAGGTAAGCTGGATCATCCCATTTTGGCAAGGGAGGAGGAGTTCTTCCTACCTCTCAAGTTTATACCATGATCACTTTTTTGTGATACATGGAGATATGCTGCCATCTTTAGTTTTTCATTATTACTGGTTTATTTACATACAGATTGGAGGATTGTAGATCATATGCTTCTCAAGCAACTTTGGAGGAGTGGGTGTTTGTTTTGAGCTCATTCCAGTCTCCCTACCTATGTCATCATAAACGTTCCTTGGATATCCTAGGTACACCAGTCTAATGCCTTTTATTTTATTTTATTTTTAGTTATTATGTTCTAGTGCTTGGGGTCAGTTTTCTGACCCCATAGGAACTATTATATATCTTTGAAACTAATACGTTATTATTTAAATACTCATTTAGAACCAGTAGGATTACACCATTGTGGTCACTGTGCCCGCTTTCTGGTGGTACTTCGGGATTTGTTGGGAACAGAGGGGATCCGCACACTCTCGTGCTGGTCGCGTGAGACACTTTGGTGCTGTTTGCTTCTGGGGGCCCGCCGGTCCAACCGCGAGTCTGCTCTGATGATGTTTTGGGGTATGTTTTTTGTATTAGCGATGCTGTGTTTCTTAAGCTTGTCTGTGCATGCAATCAATGTTGTAAATAGCTGTAATATATTTGCTGTTATAATTTATTTATTTGTATTGTACAGTGCGATCCCGTCTGGATATTGGCCCCTGAAGAAGGGACGGCTTGTGTCCCGAAACGCGTCAGTCTTTCTGGACCTCATCTTGGGATTTATGTACCCTTATATCATCTATGTTTTTAAATGTGTATTTGTACATTTTGTATGTTTTCTAAATAAAACTATTTTACTCTATTACCCTTTTGTTGCCCTTAAAGTCCCATCTTGGGGGTTTTTTCCTTCTTTCTTTAATAAACAGGCTCCTTCCACAAAAAGGATAAAAACCCGTCTGGATGTAGGCAATGTTTTGCATCTGTTTTTTTTCATCATATTACATTGCAAGAATACCAAGTACCATATCGGTATGATTTGGGATCATGGGGAGATGTCCATGATAAGGAGAGAACATACAAACTTCAAACAGATAGTAGCATTGCTGGGATTCTAACCTAGGACCTGGAGCTGTAAGACAGCAGGATTAACCATTTAGCTCATTTAGATTGCCCCTATACATCAAACCTGACAAAACTTTAGACTTTTCTTTGCCACTGTCACTTTATGGTAAATCCATATCCTGATACTTATATATAAAAGGATTGGGACATCTGCCTTTACACTCACACAAACTTTAATGGCATCCCAGTCTTAGTCCGTAGGGTTCAATATTAAGTTGGCCCACCCTTTTCAGCTATAACAGCTTCAAGTCTTCTGGGAAGGCTGTCCACAAGGTTTAGGAGTGTGTCTATGGGATGTTTGACCATTCTTCCAGAAGCGTATTTGTGAGGTCAGGCACTGATGTGTGACTCTGTGCAGGCCAGTTACATTCCTCCACCCCAAACTGGCTCATCCATGTCTTTATGGACCTTGCTTTGTGCACAGTCATGTTGGAACAGGAAGAGGCCATCTCCAAAATGTTCTCACAAAGTTGGGAGCATGAAATTGTCCAAAATGTCTTGGTATGCTGACGCCTTAAGAGTTCTCTTCACTGGAACTAAGGGGCCAAGCCCAACCCCTGAAAAACAACCCCACACCATAATACCCTCCACCAAATGATTTGGACCAGTGCACAAAGCAAGGTCCATAAAGACATGAATGAGCAAGTTTGGGATGGAGAAACTTGACTGACCTGCACAGAGTCCTAACCTCAACACGATAGAACCCCTTTGGGATGAATTAGAGCAGAGACTGTGATCCAGGCCTTCTTATCCAACATCTGTGCCTGACCACACAAATGCGCTTCTGGAAGAATGGTCAAACATTCCCATAGACACGCTCCTAAACCTTGTGGACAGCCTTCCCAGAAGAGTTGAAGCTGTTATAGCTGCAAAGGGTGGGCTAACTCAATACTGAACCCTATGGACTAAGACTGGGATGCCATTAAAGTTCATGTGCGTGTAAAGGCATGCGTCCCAATGCCTTTGGTAATATAGTGTATATAACCCTCAATTCATATAGCTAACACATCCAGGCAAAAATTCCCAGCATTCTTATCAGCTAGCCTGCAAAAAAATGTAAATTGTTAGACAGGATCAATTTGCTTTTTTTGCAGACTAGCTGGTAAGTCAGCTGGGATTTTTTTTGTCTGTTTGTGATGTTGCCTCCAATGTGAACCGTACTGCAAAGGCTAGTAATAAATTGGGGGGGTTGCCATGTTTTTGTATAGCTTTTTTGCTGTTTGCAAAGAATGCCTTCAGCTGCCGTTGTGCTATTACTGGGCGTCCATTGTGTCCCTGTGCCTTTAAAGAGGAGTGAGTTCTCTCCATGCAAACCTGTCCTTATTTATCCACTTCTATATGTGCTCCAACTTGTAGAGTTAGGACTGCAGTATACAGAAGAGCCTCGACTTAGGCGCTGCAGCTTCTACATATATTTGCAAACGTGTGCAACTAAACCCTCTGTTTTTAATGTGAATTTTTAGACAGGGCCAATATGTTTTTTTAAGTGTGCTTGGAAGTGTGCTTGGAAATTTTTGTCTGTGATTTGTGTTGCCCTTCCATGTACTCCTTACTAAAAAGGCTAGGTATAAATTGGAGGTAGTTCCTATCTTTTTTCATACCTGAGAAAGCTAACACGCCAGGATAAAGATACTTATTTTAAAAAAAGTGGCAGTTATAGTTATTTTTAGTCCAATGAGATTTGAAAATTGCAGCCACATGGCTGAAAATGAAGATCCTCCTTATCCTTGTGTAAAGATTTGTGAATTAAGCCTGTAAATATACTGTACATACAGTTATCACTCAGTCCTCAGTCCTCTGGAGGCTTAGAACAATACACATATTGTATTTATATGATATAATGATGAGTACAGGGGTTTGCATCCTACTGTTTGTGTGCATTTAAATTATAACACCAAGGAGATTTATTTTTAATGTTATCATAGAGACGTGTCTTCTTTTTGGCCAAGACATTTGAGACGGTCCATTAGTTAAGTCTATAAAAACACATTTTTGCTTTGCTATTTATCCACTTAATAGCCAGCATTTGGATTTCCTCAATACATTTTGCCAAGGACTGATAGAAGAAGAAAAAAGTAAGAGAATTACATTGAAACATTCCAGATGCAAGATCAAGATTACCTATGAGATTGCGCACGCTTGCAGAGTTTCAATAAACCGTTTTGCTTGTACAGGGTTATACTATTATGTTTGTAGCAGCTCATTATTTTATTGGAAAGCTCAAGAGGTTTTTCAGGGGTAATAGCATCATCTGATCTGCTAAAAATTTCACAATCAGACATGTTATAACTAGAACTTGTAATTACCGGTATATTTTGTTCAACCAGTTTCTTTCATCTAGGAGGAGAATTTAAAAAACAAAAAAAAATCCTCATATTTCTTCACCTATTTACATGCTTACTCTTACACCAATAGAAGAGAATCTTACTTGCTATTATGTTGTTGGATTAATGTCCCTATGATGTCATATGTGTTAATACAAATGGATTTCATGTGCATCCTACTGAATCCATAATTACGGTACATATACAACTTTGCTGTAAAAATGTTTCTGTTTTCTTTTCATACAGCACACATAAATAGACTTTTGGTATTTGTAATGGAATAGTTAATTGTCTATAGCTTTGAAAAAGGAATGCAGCATGCAAATATGAAAAAGTGGTGACCTGTAGAGTGATCAAATACTTTAAATAGTTGAATAATCATATACACCCACTGGGAATATATGTTCATCCACATAGCCTGGGAGTTTAGTGAATCTTTATAATTTGGCTGCATAGGCCATGCTCAGTGACTCAGAACAAAACGTAGGAAGGTCCTGGACCTCCATGCAGACTACACTGTTGCCAAGCCATGCAGTCTGATCCAGGACCCACCACAGCCTATGACTACACCAGTGGCGGCTGGTGCTTTTTTTTGGGGAGGCGGCAAACAACCACCCCATGAGCAGCCAGCGGCACCCCCCCACTTGCTGTCTGCCGGTTGGTAACCCCATCTAGGTGGCAGGCAACAGCTCCTGTGTTCTCTCCTCCATCACAGCGGCTTCCGTTGTGCGGCTCCCCCCCTCCTACTAGGCGTCCAATAGGATCGCCTGTCTTTCAGCCAGTTGTGTGACGGGTCCCCCCCATTGGAATCCATGCATCAAGCATCCTGCAAGGGGCCGGATGGGCCGCCCTTGGACTAGACAATGACGGAGCTGCATTAGGATCAGTAGCAGCTGGTGATTACATTTTTTTTTGGGGGGGCACAAACCAACCCCTCCAGGTCCGCACTCACATAATACAGAAATATAGAGATCCAGTCTGGGGGGCAGTTAATATTACAGACAATATAATCCACAGCTGCCCCCTCCGCATTACCTTGCCCAGCACTTTTCCCCGGCAGTATTGTCTCTGCTTGATGAGAAGCCAGAAACCAGAAGTGACATGTTGACGAATATTGATTTGCTAAAATCAAAAGTGGGAGGGTCTGGGGCGCAGTGATCTGCGCTCCGAGGACAACCTGAATCAAGTCAATTAGAGCCTCGGGCTGAAATCACATGCTCGCATCACATTTACGGACCTAATAGACACCCATTAATCCGGCGTCCCGCACAGTGGACTAACAGCTTTCAACATGTTAAAGTAGCTTTCTTCTTTGGCAAACTAACTTTGTAAAACGATCGCCGTTAGAAATGGCACGCTCAGTGCGCCTGCGCGCCGTTGTCTACAGCGCATGCGCCGTAGACATCAGTGCCTGTCTTTTGCAAATATCTCCTAAACCGTGTAGGTTTAGGAGATATTTCTTGCACCTACAGATAAGCCTTAATCTAGGCTTTCCTGTAAGTAAAAGTGGTCTGTAGGGGTTTACAACCACTTTAAAACAGAAACCTATGTTACTACATTTTCTGAGAAACTGTTTTACAATTTATATTTAAGATTAATACATTTTAAACATACTATGTGACTTTTCAGGTAAAGTAAACTGAGTTAACAACTGTAAATTACCTTGCTGTTCTGAAATACCATGAAATCAAGCAGGACACGTGTATCATGTTTCAAGGCATTTTCATTTCATCATTTAATTTCTTTGGGCAGTGGAGTGGAATGGCAACACACCAGTGATCAAAGGAAAAGGTTAAATAGAAAAGAAAATTCTGCCATCTTAATATGGATTATCTTCACAGCTTTCCACAAAAATCCTATATTCTCGACACCCACCCATTAGCTAGCTGACAGCAATTATTGAGACCAGCACTATACTGCAATAGCATGCCTGTTTTAAAATACCTCTGCTACTTTAATCTAAAGATGGACACATTGTGGTTTTGGATCACCCTTATAGATGTGATCTTACCAAAAAATCCTTTGCTCACTCAATGGGTGAATATGATGGTTTCTTGTTGTGGAAACACAGAGCCAGCATGCTGAACTGACTTCAAAATCAAACCTAGATTAGTTACATAGACAGGGTATGTCTGTCTCTTCAGTGCTCTCTTGCAGGTGCTTTGTCAAATAGAAGATAGGGATGTTTTGCTACCATATTACCCTTCCTCACCTAACCTCCTCTGACCTAGCTGCCTTCCAGTATAGCAGACTATAATCATCAGCTTTTAATACAGCTCTTCCTGCCAAATTATGCTGCCCTCACCCTATCTTTACCCTTGGCATGTCCTTAGACTAGATCTTAGCAGAGAACTATAGATATGTGCAATGGAGAAACCATTTGAAGCTCAATCAATTTAAAGGGGATTTTTAGACATACACATAGAAAAGGTTAGCTTGATGTAATTCATCTTCTAGATGTAATTTATATTAGTGTTTTAAAGGAAAAATAAAGCAGTCTTCTATATTCTTCTTTCTTTATTATTAGAGGGCTAGAAACATATCCATTTAATGGGTGAATGTGAACTATTGCTTTAAATATTTTGTGTTATTTTTAGCCAGGAGCCTTCAGGCTCCTTTTAACAGTTGTTAATAGAGCTCAAAAGCTAAAGAGCTAAAATATGCGCACAAGTTTAAAAAAACCGTGAAAAGACAAAAGAGAGAAGGTACACGAGCCTAGTGCATTTTTTCTAAAAAAAAAAAAAAAAAAAAGAAGGTAAATACTGTATCTACTTACAAACATAAAAACAGACAAAAGTCATCAAGGTAGTAAAATAGTTTGGACCACTTTGTGTGTTCCCAAAGCTTGGGAGTAAGGATGAGCTGAACCCCGCACCAAAATTTAAAAAGAAAATGACGTGGGGTCCCCCCCAAAAATCCATACCAGACCCTTCAGGTCTGGTATGGATTTTAAGGGGAACCCCGCCCTGAAATAAAAAAAATGTCGTGGGGTCCCCCCAAAAATCCATGCCAGACCCTTATCCGAGCATGCAACCTGGCAGGCCGCATGAAAAGAGGGGGGGGACGAGAGAGCGCCCCTCCTCCTGAACCGTACCAGGCCACATGCCCTCCCTCAACATGGGGAGGATGTCCCCATGTTGATGGGGACAAGGGCCCCATCCCCTCAACCCCTTGCCCGGTGGTTGTGGGGGTCTGCGGGCGAGGGGCTTATCGGAATCTGGAAGCCCCTTTAACAAAGGGGACCCCCAGATTCCGCCCCCCCCTATGTGAATTGGTAACGGGTACATTATACCCCTACCATTTCACAAAGAAAGTGTAAAAAATTGTAAAAAAACACGCAGACACAGTTAAGATAAGTCCTTTATTAAAAATAAAAAAATAAAAAATAAAAAAAACATTCCATCAATGTAATCCAGTCTGTCCAGCGTTGTTCTCTGTGTCCCGCAGTGATCCGATGTCCAGCAATGCTGCAGTCTCCTCCAGTCTCCACTCCACACGAAACCCCCCATGACGTACGAGGGGGCGGGGTCACCCGTCACATCATAGGGTAAGCCCCGGCTTTCCCCGCTTGTCGGGGAAAAGCCAATGATGTAGGCGGGACCCCGCCTACGTCATTGGCTATTCCCCGGCAAGCGGGGAAAGACCCGGGGCTTACCGTATGATGTGACGGGTGAACCTGCCCCCTCGTACATCATGGGGGTTTCGTGTGGAGTGGAGACTGGAGACTGCAGCAGTCTCCACTCCACACGAAACCCCCATGATGTACGAGGGGGCGGGGTCACCCGTCACATCATAGGGTAAGCTCCAGGTAAGCTCCATAGGGTAAGCTCCTACGTCATTGGCTATTCCCCGGCAAGCGGGGAAAGCTGGGGCTTACCCTATGATGTGACGGGTGACCCCGCCCCTCGTACGTCATAGGGGTTTCGTGTGGAGTGGAGACTGGAGGAGACTGCAGCATCGCTGGACATCGGATCACCGCGGGACATAGAGAACAATGCTTGACAGACTGGATTACATTGCTGGAATAGTTTTTTTTATTATAAATTTTTTTATTTTTAATAAAGGACTCATCCCAACTGTATCTGTGTGTTATTTAACATTTTTTTACACTTTCTTTGTGAAATGGTAGGAGTACAATGTACCCGTTACCAATTCACATAGGGGGTGAGCCGGAATTTGGGGGTCCCCTTTGTTAAAGGGGGCTTCCAGATTCCAATAAGCCCCCCGCCCGCAGACCCCCACAACCACTGGGCAAGGGTTGTGGGGATGAGGCCCTTGTACCCATCAACATGGGGACATCCTCCCCATGTTGAGGGCATGTGGCCTGGTACGGTTCAGGAGGGGGGGCGCTCTCTCGTGCCCTTTCTTTTCCTGCGGCCTGCCTGAAGGGTCTGGTATGGATTTTTGGGGGGATCCCACGCCGTTTCTTTTTTAAATTTTGGTGCGGGGGTTCCCCTTAATATCCATACCAGACCTGAAGGGCCTGATATGGAATTTGGGGGTGACCCCCACGCATTTTTTGGGGGGTTTGGGGTTCCCCTTAATATCCATACCAGACCTGAAGGGCCTGGTAATGGAATTTTGAGGGACCCCCACACATTTTTTTTATCTTTATTTTGGTTCCCTGTGCAAAATTTCATTTTTGAAGGAAAAAAAGTCATTTAAAACTACTGCATCTATTAATGAATTGTCGGGTCAGGCAATACAGATAAAAATCATTGAAAAAAATGTCAGGGGTTCCACTTAATATTCATACCAGACCCAAAGGGCCTGGTAATGATCTGGGTGGGGACCCCTGACGTTTTTTTCAATAACTTTTCTCTGTATTGCCAGGGACCCGGGGATTTATTATAGCCGCGAGTAGTTTTAAATGACTTTTTCCTTAAGCAATTACTTTTTGTGCCGGGACAATTCTAAACAAGGGAAACATGCGCTGCTTTACAGGCATACTTTAGACATCCCCCAGGTATGAAATTTAAAGGAATATTTCACTTTTATTGTTTCACTTCAAGCATTATTAAAATCACTGCTCCCGAAAAAACGTCAGTTTTTAAACCTTTTTTGTGCATTGAAACATGTCCCCTGGGGCAGGACCCGGGTCCCCAAACACTTTTTATGACAATAACTTGCATATTAACCTCTAAAATTAGCACTTTAGATTTTTCATGTTCGTGTCCCATAGATTTTAACGGTGTTCGCGTGTTCGAACTAATTTTTTGCCTGTTCGCATGTTCTGATGCGAACCGAACCGGGGGGTGTTCGGCTCATCCCTACTTGGGAGGACCTCACCTGGATCCAACTGGCTTACGCATTTTGAGGGTAACACCCTCTCCTCAGAGCCAAAGCCTTTTGGATCCTTACAACTAGACTATTTATATATGTAGCGGGGTGTTCCCCTATAATGGGAAGAAACTACATCACCCATAACCCCAATCTTCAGATGTTCCACCGCAGAGACTCATGGGAGGGGTTATAAAAGGAGGAGGCGAGGCCGGGCTCGGCCTCTTTGGGACACGAGACTTCACAGACGGATCCTCCTGTGCGGATGTGTCGGAGTGCAAGGCCTGAAGCCTGAGGCCTTGCTCAGCACCAAAGAGCCTTCCACCCCCCCCTCTGTGAGCCTGGGTGGCATCTGACTTTGTGCGCTACAGCCTGGTTGGATCGGGGACCCGATGGTTGGAGAGATCGAGTGTGTGTGACACGGCCGGTGGAGGTTTCCCGGACTGGATCCGTAGTCCGGCGGGTGAGAGGGCATACTGTTACTGCATATAGGCCTATAGACTGCCGTGGCCTACAAGTTATTTTGATACCCCTATTGAAGAGCCTTGTCAGAACTGATCATGCGGCTTTATTTAACCAAGTTCTATACCCCTTGGATTACAAAGTTATACTCTGTTTGAAGTGCACCACCATTACAGACTTGCCGGTGAAGAAAGAAGGACTAAGTTAAATATTAGAACCAGGCCTGGTGGGGATTCTAGCGTGTTTGATTACTGCGCCATAGGGCACTTAGTTAACGGTCGCCCGTATGGCGCACCTGTAGCGTGTGTTACTACATAGTGTGTTAGAGTGGCAGGACGCTGCCCTTAGGAGTGATTATTTTGAACTGTGATTACTGTTACCCCCTTTATCCATATTGAGAAAATAAGTAAAACACTTTACCTATTACAATTCATCACTGTTTCCTTGCTTAGTTATTATATTGCATAGGATATATCATTGATTGTTAATACTAGCTGTGCCAGAAGGGGGTAGAGCCTATTGCCGGGGGTTGGCGGAGCTGCACTCAGGGCATAAATCTAATTCTGCGGCCTCCTTAGTTGGAGGTATCGCTACATATATAAAAATAAACATGGCATGAGGTTCCTTTGTTCCTCCCTCCCAAGGGGAGCAGCCTGTTATACACATATCATAAGACACACCTATCTGCAATTAATATTATTATACAGGATTTATATAGTGCCAACAGTTTACGGATCGCTTTTGCAACCAAAGGGCATAAAGTACAATTACAATACAATTTAAAACAGTAGGAATCAGAGGGCCCTGCTCCTTGGAGCTTACAATCTAAGAGGGAGGGTCAAGAGATACACAAAGTTAAAAGATGTGGGGGGACAGGCTGATGAAGAAAATAAATGTACAGTTGTTAGATGGGGGCAGGAGAGGCCTTTCTGAAAAATGGGTTTTCAGGGATCGACAGACAGATTGGAGTAGGGAGTTACAGAGGATGGGAGAGGCTCTGGAAAAGTCCTAGAGGCGAGCATGGGAGGAGGTGACAAGGGAGCTAGAGAGCAGGTCTTGGGAGTAACGAAGAGAACGATTTGGTTGGTATTTTGAGACAAGGTTAGTGATGTAGCTGGGGGCAGAGTTGTGAATGGCTTTGTAAGTTGTTCACATTCAATAAATTGGACCACAAACAAACTCTATTGCCGCGTACACACGATCGGAATTTCCGACAACAAATGTTCGATGTGAGCTTTTGGTCGGATATTCCGACTGTGTGTAGGCTCCATCGGACATTTGCTGTCGGAATTTCCAACAACAAATGTTTGAGAGTAGGTTCTCAATTTTTTCAACAACAAAGTTCTTGTCGGAAATTCTGATCGTGTGTATCCAATTCCGACGCACAAAAAAAACTACGCATGCTCGGAATCAATTTGACCCATGCTCAGAATCATTCAACTTAATTTTTCTCGGCTCGTCATAGTGTTGTACGTCTCCACGTTCTTGATGTTCGGAATTTCCAAGCAACATTTGTGTGACCGTGTGTATGCAAGACAAGTTTGAGCGAAAATCCGACGGAAAAAAAACACGGTTTTGTTGTCGGAAATTCCAATCGTGTGTACACGGCATATCAGAAAATGGGAGCAAAAGGCAAAAGACAATATTTTTTTTATCTTTTCATAATATTAATATTACTGCAACTATTTGTTTACCTTATCTAGCGGGGTCTTCTTTAAGGCCCTATGGACTACGTTACCCAGAACCCCGTTTGGCACCCAGGGTGCATTTGGCCACCGCAGAGACTCATGAGTGGAGCTATAAAAGAAAAGGGCGAGGCTAGGTTCGGCCTCATTGGACACCGCGCTGCAATCAATAGGACTCCCTGTGCGAAACTGTTGCAGTGCAAGGCCCGAGGCCTGGGCCTTGCATACCTTCTGAAGAGCCTTCCACCCCACTGCTGAGCCTGGGTGGTACCTGATTTCCTGTCGAGTTTGCTGACATCAGTAGGACCGGAGACCCTGCCGTTGCGGACACTGTGGGTGGAAACACAGTGGTGGAAGCCCCGGACTGGGATCGCGTCCGGAGGGGTGAGCGAGCATCTGCTCACTTATTTAACTTGTACTTTGATTAGGCCTAGTGACTGCCTTGGCCCATCGTGCTGTAGTTATTATCCCGCCGAAGACTAGTGGCGGAAATGAGTTGTGTAGTCTCCGGTGAAGTGTTCCTCTTTTATTAACCGTTAATGGATTACAAATACTGTTCCTGAATGTGCACCACCGTCCATCTGCATGCGAAGAGTTGTTTTCACAGAGACTGAGCTTTATCTGAGTCAGGCCTGACCAGGGGTTTAAAACTTTGTTTGGTGCGCCACATTGCGCATAGAGAAGATAGCTGCACGTTGCGTGTGATCACTCTGCACTATCACTGATTAGTAGGTTTATTGCTGCAGGGCTCTGCATGTATGCTATGTGTTATGTTCAACCTGAACCTTTATACTTAAGTAAATCAGATATAGTTTACCACTCCTGAATCAGTGTTTATTATTGCATATTATCTGCCTATCCTGCTGTGAGATTGTGTATAACCAGGTATAGAATTATATGATGGAAACATTCCCTAGACTAACTGTGCCATAGAGGGTTGAGTAGATTGCCGGGGGTTGGCGGTGCTGTATACAGGGCCCGAACTAACTGAAAACCAGCGGCTCTCTTAACTGGGGGTAGCGCTACATGTGGGGGCCTCGTCCGGGATCCTTGTACAGCAAGTAACACGCCAAAAAGTACAGGCATGGACCCGCTGGAAGTAGGACAGTGGTGCGCAGTGGCTGGCGCCGATTCAGCCGCGGCAGTAGTTATTGAACTCCCGGGGATCTGGCAGGAAGGAGCGATAAAGCAGTTAATAATGACACTATCGCCATGCCAGAAAGCATGGGTGACTGATGTAAAGTCAAATTCCTCGCTTACCCACGCATTAGTAGAATGGAAGAACGAAATACCAGAGCATCTCAAAAGTCCAAACATACAAACAATGGACGATCAGACCTATAACTTGATACATGCATTGCCACTCAAGGGAGAATGGTTTCAAACACCAAAACCATCACCTCCACAAATATCTCTGTTACGTACCTCCGATGATGAGTCTGACTCGTAGGAGAAGACCTCTCATACAGCTCTGGTTCAGGAGCCACCGGAGTGGGAACAGTGGTCTCGGGAACACAGCGGGTAGGAGTGCCTGTAGAGACTGTGGTGGTTGACGCTGTAGCTGGTTGATGATCCTCCAGATTTGGCTGGAACTGTGAATGACAGCAGGATCAGTAGCAGGCTGAAGCAGGGAGAGATAAGCCAGGTTAACACGGTAACACACAGAGTAAGTAGCAGGCAGGTGCAGGGTCAGGCGAGCCGGGTCAGATCGGGTGGTCCGGCAGAGCAATGCGGAGGACTGGAGCAGGGTCAGATAAGCAGGCAGAGGTCTGGCAACGGAGCAGCAAGCAGTAGTATCAGAGTCAAGACAGGCCGGGGTCAGGGTTGGAGATAACAGGTAAGTCAGCAGAGCCGGGTCGTTCAGGTAAACAGATAGCAGATGCGGGTAGAGATACTCAGAAGCTGCAAATCAAACAGCACTGCATGAGTGCAGCTGCTGTCCTTTTAAAGGCCTATTGGCGCCAAACAGCGTTCAGCGTGCACGCGCGCGTGCACACGCGCGCGCAATAGCAGTGTAGGATCGCGCATATGCGTGCACAATAGCGGTGGAGGATCACGCATATGCGTGCGCACACGCGCCGAAGAGGCGCGTACCCGCGCAAGCGCGTTCCTGTGTCCAGTCATGGTAAGTCCCTGACAATCTCCACCGCCATCCCCTAAAGCAGGAAAGCAGAAGGGTACAGAGAGTCCCGGATCACCACCGGCCACCCTCAGCGCAGAACTGTGCGCTGTCCTACGGGAGATTGTAGCCCAGTGTAAGAAGGATCCTACAGATTACCCGATGTCGGGATACAGAAAACCTGTAGCTTCGGGAGAAGAGGGATTTGAGGAGTGGCTAGACGGCGCTACTCAGGCCCTAGAGGAATGGGAAGTCCCAGAACACCGAAAAAAACAGAGAATCACTAAGGCCTCGTACACACGACCGATTTTCTCATCCAAAACAGTCAAGAAAAGTTTTTGTCTAGAAAAACGTTCGTGTGTATGGTTTTACGACGAGAAACTTGCCGAGAATCTCGACGAGAAAATAGAGAACCTGCTCTCTATTTTCTCGTCAGGATTCCAGATTTCCTCGTCGTGTTTCTCCTCGGCCTGTTTTGTGACGAGAAAATGGTTCGTGTGTATGCTTTTACGACTCTTCCAAAAGCGCGCATGCTCACAAGCAACTATGAGACGGGAGCGCATCTTCTGGTAAAACAAGCCTTCATAATGGAGAGAGCACATTCGTCACGCTCATAAATATTTCATCGTTTAAATGTTCTGCATTGAAATCTTCGTTAGAATGTTACATTAATCAAAACGAGTGACCTTCTTTTGCTGCTGATATTCACACAGAGTTCTGCCTTATTTTTAACCTTTTTCATGCTGCTCTTTATAAGATTTATGTGTATTATATCGTGCAAGTTTTTAGGAATAATTTAAATGGTTTGATTTTTCAAAATGATGTTAATTCTAATTTCTCAATGTTTTGATAGCGATCTCCCATTTAATTTTGGAATCTATATTATTTAAATTTCACACCATGTTTTTGTGCTAATCATATTTAGTTATTCTTTTGGGGGGGGGGGGTGATATCTGTGCCTTTTATTGTCAGTCAAATGTATCTGCTTACTCCAAAGCTTGATTTTGTTTATTTAAAAATACACATAGTCAAGTATGAACTTAAACAAAAAACACATTTATTCATGTTTATAAATTAAATAAAGAGAAGGCAGCGCTGGAGAAGCTGTTGCCATTTGTGCATCCCAGGGACCCCAGAGCACACAGCAACCCTGTGTGGACACTAAAATTGGGAGCTTGAGAAGGCCCACATTTCTGAACACAATCTGATGCTGGCCTCCCAGAGGTCAGGAACAGCAGCAGGTGAGATATATGTTCCAAGTGTGTGGTACTACAACAGGCTGCCTTCTGTCCGACCACAATGAAGCAAGGCCATCACTTCCTCTTCTTCCTGGCAACCTTCCCTGTAGCCTTTCCTGAAGCCTTTCCTGAAGCCTTTCCTGAAGCCTTTCCTGCAGCCTTTCCTGCAGCCTTCCTTCTTCGTTTGGCTGGAGGCTGGCCCACTGGAGGGGTACTCCTGTCAGGAGGAGGAGGTGGAGGTGTAGCAGAAGGGGGTGGGGCAGAAGAAGAAGGTGGAGGTGTAGCAGAAGGGGGTGGGGCAGAAGAAGAAGGTGGAGGTGTAGCAGAAGGGGGTGGGGCAGAAGGTGGAGGTGTAGCAGAAGGGGGTGGGGCAGAAGGTGGAGGTGTAGCAGAAGGGGGTGGGGCAGAAGGTGGAGGTGTAGCAGAAGGGGGTGGGGCAGAAGGTGGAGGTGTAGCAGAAGGGGGTGGGGCAGAAGAGGAAGGTGGATGTGGAGGTTGAGGTTGGGTCAGTTGGGCCACCTCACATATGGCGGTATTGGGTGTAATTTTCTCCATCACCCCCTTGTTGAGCAAGGTGATGAGCAGGGGCTCGCATAGGAGGCGTTGCTCCATGCTCATCACCTTGAACTTAGCCTCCACTAGGCCGGCAATGGCCTCTTCAGGGGATGTGGGCTCCTTGAGGGTGGCATGGGCCTCTTTAATAAGGGCCATTGCTGCCTCACTGGTGGTCCTGTCCCTCCTGCCTCTTTTGTGAAGCCGGATGGGAGGCACCTGGGATCTGGTGCTTCTCCTTTGCCCTGCCACCTCCTGTCTGCCACTGGGCCCTGCCACCTCCTGGCTGCCACTGGGCCCTGCCACCTCCTGGCTGCCACTGGGCCCTGCCACCTCCTGGCTGCCACTGGGCCCTTCCTCCTCCTGCCTGACAGTTTCCAGACCCTCCTCCTGGCTGATTTCATCCTGTGTATGAAAAAGGAACATAGTTTAATATGTTGGTTTAATCTTTGCATCAAACTTTGTAATCCTGATGGAAGCAATTAGAATGTAAATGCATAAATCCTTGCTTTAAATTTACCACTACATCAGCTTGACTATTTACCACACAATTAAGTGCAGAATAATGTCTACAGATCCTGATTTCACTTGTGGAATACAAAATAATGTATGTTTCTCATCCTGACATATTTGGGAAACATTAATTTTATCCCAATACATTTTCAGTTAATACTATACCTGGCTCCAGATGGACAAATCAGGATCATCCAGGATGGCTGCCTCCTCTTGCTCCAGAGAAGGCTCAGGTTGGCTGCAGGGAAGTCTGGGGGGAAGAGTGGAGAGTGATGGCCTTGTCTCAATGTGGTCATCCAGGAAGGACATCCTGTTGTAGTACCACAAAATCGGGACATAAACATCATCTGCTGCTGCTCCTGACCTCTGAGAAGCCAGCACCTTAGAGCGTTCAGTCCTGTAGGTACCTCTCAAGCTCCCAATTTTAGTGTCCACTTGTTTTGCTGTGGCTGTGGGCACCTTGGTATGCACAAATGGGAGCAGCTTCTCCAGTGCTGCTTTTCTCACCCCTTTTTTTTTATGTATGGGGTTTTTTGTCTCCCACAGAGCCGGCAGCTCTCTTACCCGGTCAATAAATTCCGCCAGGAACTCTTTGTCGCTAATAAAGACATTCATATTGTATCTGCAAGAAAAATAAATTATATTTAAATAATGTGAGGCAAACAGTCTAACCTCCTTCACATCCTAGTCACCATATATATCCTCCAACAATCTCAAGACAGTATAGGCCAACAATTTTTACAAGTCACAAAATCACATACCTTCGTTCGCACGTCCGTCACTTGAACTCCTCTCTCCGCACACCGAACGTACTATAGTCACATGTGTGTTTGCTATATACACACCACGCATGCGTCAAAATTCGAACACGTCGCTCCGCACACGTCACCCGCCCATGACGTTCTAACTTACATCTTTTCCCCGCCCCTTCTCTTTCGGCGCGCAGACAGATATGGCGGAGTTACAGCAGGTGTCTGATAATTCCGCAACTAGCGAGGAGACAAGCCCGGAGACCGAGGACACGTCACGATCAAGGAGGAGATTCAAGGCATCGAATATGTCTTTGGCGGAGATGGCGGAGATGGTGGACATCTTGGTCAAGGCTGATTATGATGCCAAGCATGGGCCGTATAGCAAACCAAATAGAAGGAAGGCCAAAATCCTCACTAAAGTTGTGAAGAGTCTGAGGGTGAAGTTCGGGGTGAAACGCTCAAATGAGCAGCTCAGAAAGAGGTGGTCAGACCTCAAACTGAGGGAGCCAGACCAGTTGAGGATCATAAAGAGGATGCTCGCTAAAAGTAAGTAAAATGACGACGTTTCTGCTATTAATATTTTTAGAAACTGACATGTTTTTTTTTTTTATCATATTGGACTCCCTTCCAAAATGTAATATTTTGAACTAGGTTGGGCACAGTAATCGTTCGTTACGTTACCGACACTTCGTTCGGCCACTATCCGCGGTTTTGGCTTATTTAAGAGCCACAAAAGTAATTAGACATCTGCCATTTTTGATCAAGTATTGTGGATAATTTTTTAGTCTAGATGATGTGTTTGTAAAGAGAATGAAATGCAAACTTTTATCAGTGTAAAGGAGAGGACACTCAGCAGCTGCTTCCACATCTGTACTTTGGAGCACTATAGTGTGGACCTACAGACCCCCCTTTTTTGGGTGTCCCACACAGGTGCATCAGAGTTTTTTTGTGGTGCCTCCATGTCCAAAAAATTACATCCAAATGTGAATACTAAACATATTTGGGGTCATAAATAATGCATTCTTCTTTAAATTCCGCACAAACACACACTTGTACCCCACTTCCAAACAATTTAGCCTGTTTTTAGTTTAACAAGGAGATTTACAGTGTGATAAATAGACCTTTGGTTTTATTCTCATAGGGGAGAGAAGACTGGGAGGAGGACACTCCAGGGAGCACATGCACCCCACAACTTCCAAACAACACCAAACTCCCAAAGACCCACAACCGAAAGATGTGCAGGAAGTTGAGGTGGAGGAAGGAGAAGTGCAGGAAGGAGAGGTGGATGACGTTGTGGATCTGGTCACCACAACAGGTCAGTATCTGACACCACAGCTTAAGGTAAGCGAGGTAGGCCTGCAGAGTTTAATTAATTGTTTTTTCTGGTTTTTAGGGGATGTAAATGTTGTGAAGGATAGCACACGGTTCTCTGCTGACAGTGCCCTCCGCCTCATCCAGCAAGTGATGGAATGTAGCACGGAACTGGACCTAATTAAACAAAGAATCCATGTGATGGAACAAACATTTAAAGACATTCTCGATGTTTTGGGGAGAATTCAATAAGCCATCCAAACACATTTGTTTTTACATGTTTGTTTTTATATTTTTTTCTAATTTTTTGAGTAACAAACCAGCCAAAAATTGAATATGCACACAGTGTGTGAACATGTGCTATCTGCCATCAGGGGATATCCATGTACGTCTTTTGTGGGTGCAACCCCTTCCTCGTATCAAACGTCGGTGAACTGAGGAAGGGGATGCACCCCCAAAACACGTCCATTGATCACCCCTGATGGCAGATAGCACATGTTGACAATAGGGATCAGGATTGTAAACTTCCTATATGAAAAAAATTAAAAATGTGTGCATATTCAATTTTTGGCTGGGCAAGGGGTGGCAGGACCCCATATTAGGACGGGCACATAGAGACGTAGTTTGTGTAAGTGAATATCTCCGATTGCTCAGAGGTATCCAATGTTGTAATTTTTGAAATGCAACTGATATTTTTGTATTTTCATAAGCCAAAAATTGCCGGGTTGTGGCCAGGCCAACCCCAAAGTAAAAAAAAAAAAAAAAAATGAAGAGAATGTGCACAGAGTAAAATATTTGACCACAAACAACGTGTAGCTTCTTTTTATAATACCCTCTAAGCTTATTTGGTTCTTTTGTAAGGTAACATAGTGAAATGGTTGTTATTTACTAAAGTAAAATACACTTGCCACTACAAATGCACAAAGACAAACTAGGAGACAGGAAAGAACAAATAATTAAAGGTTTAAACAAGATTTTTATTGGGATACTTAGACATAGGCTGGCATAGGAATTGCCCCCCTACCCGTGAAATACTCCATGTATTTGTCCCGAACCACACAGGCATTTTGGGGGGGCAAGCCAAGACGGGCAGATTCCAGGCCCGGAAGGGGATTTGCAGGGGAAAGTCCAGCCTCTGGCAAAACTGAGGCCATATAGGAATTTGATTTTTGGCTCAGAAAGTTGTGTAGCACACAGCAGCATAACACTACATAGTTTATTTTGTAGTCCGCCAAGTGGATGGAAGTCATAAAAAGGCGGAACCGGCTGGCCATTATGCCGAAGGCATTTTCAACGACTCTTCGGGCCCTGGCCAGCCGGTAATTGAACACACTCTTCTCTGGGGTCAGGGTCCTCTGTGGAAATGGTCTCATAAGATGCCGTCCGAGTCCGAAGGCTTCATCAGCCAAGAAAACAAAGGGGAGTCCTTCAATATTCCCTGCATCCGGTGGCAATGCAAGGTCGTCACTCTGGAGACGGAGGGCAAACTCCGTCTGGATGAAGGATCCCCCATCGGACATCCGGCCATTCTTCCCTACATCAACATAGAGAAATTCATACCGTGCTGACACCACCGCCATCAGCACAATGCTATGAAACCCCTTGTAGTTGTAGTAGTAGGACCCAGAACGGGGTGGCGGCACGATGCGGACGTGCTTCCCGTCTATGGCACCACCGCAGTTGGGGAAGTCCCACCGCGTGGCAAACTCCGATGCCACAGTCTGCCATTCCTGTGGCGTGGAAGGAAGCTGTGGAGTGAAACAAGATGAAATAATATTAGAAAAACAAAGTCAGACATTACAAGGAAATTCTATCCCAAAAAATTAGAGACCAACATCAATCTAATTATACGTTTATTAAGGTGTGTAAAAAAAGTATAATGGAAGGCTCATTTATCATATTCATCACCCCCTCTGATGGGCCATTACTAAATTATTTTGGGGGGGGGGAGATGTGTTTGGCCACAGGATAGCATTGCAGTGGCGGTGCGTCCAGAGTGGGCGCTGGAGCACTGTCCCCTCTCTCCTGTGCCCATCACTCAGAACAATACATAGGTTCATGCGTTGCATGAACCTATGTATTGTCTATGCCGCACACTATTCAGGTGGATGGCCTCTTGTAAAGCGACCGACATATGAATCATTGCGGCATTTAGGGGGTTAAAATTGCAGAGCAGAAACAGGTATTAAAATAGTCTTGCAAATTACAACCTGAGGGATGTAATTGGCTTCCTCAAAGAAAAATCGGGGACGCAAGGAGGGGGGCATTCCTTGTGTAAACACTGACAGGCTGCTCTGCCAATCATGTTCACCAAGTCTGTTTAATGGTAACATGATTGGCTGATGCAACATGAAGGGAAGGAGAAGACATCAAGGACAGAAGAAGGATGGCGCTGACCACAAGAAGGTAAGTGCAGGGCTGGGGGGAAACTGGCTGCATTAGAGGGGACTAAATGGCTGCATTTGAGGGAACAAAATGGCTGCATTGGAGGGGACAACTGGGGGCGTTTATTAGGCAACAGAGCAAAAAAGGAGGAAGTTTATTTCCTAAATTGGGGTTTGAACCCCCCAACATTTGGAGCAACAGGCGCCCCTGCTGGAAAAGTTAGTGAAGGGAAATATTTAGGGAGGAGAAAAAAGGGGCAATCTAAAGCTTCCAACATGCATGGGGACAAAGGGGACATTCTCAGCATATTACAATCATGGTAATTAGGGAAGGATGAAAGAAATACAATACATTAGCATACATGTAATACCTAAAATGTGATGTTAAGGGAGAAAACTTACCCTAATATAGTCCTCCTGCAGGACTTGGATGATGGCAGAACAGGTGTCTGGGATTATGAGGCCCAGAGCCTGGGGGGAGATGCCTGTGGTGAACTTCAAGTCCTGAAGACTTCTCCCTGTCGCCAGGTAACGCAACGTGGCGATGAGCCTCTGCTCAGCACTGATGGCTTCCCGCATAACGGTGTCCTTCCTGGTAATATAGGGGGACACCAAAGCCAACAGTTCCTGAAAAACGGGGTCAGACATCCTCAGAAAATTCCTGTAGTCCTCAGGATTATTCTCGACGATCTCCCGCAGCAGAGGCATGTGGCAGAATTGGTCCCGCTGGAGCAACCAATTCTTGGTCCATGAACTCCTCCTCACACCATTCATGGACTGGTCTTGGTCCAAAACAAGCAGACCAACACCAAGCGCATGCACAGCACGAACTCGACGACGAGAACGTCCAGGCGACATGGCTAGGAAACGGTCGTCTAATCAGAACGTACAGAACAGAACGCACTTTAGAACAGCAAGGCCTATGAATAACGAACTGAAAATCAGAAACGAACAGGCAAGAACGCACTGTAAAACAGATACGACCTGCCTAGACGCCCTGAAAGTCAAGATACGAACCCACAAGCACAAACTGAACGGCAGAAAACGATCTGAAAAGTACGAAGACTGAAAAGCGCGAATCGTCTCTTCCCAAACTTTTACTTCACACGCGGTAACACGAGATCAGCAAAAGCAGCCCAAGGGGTGGCGCCAAGAAAAAAGATCTTCCCCTTTATAGTGCCGTCGTACGTGCTGGACGTGAGCGCAGAGAACAACGAGGAAATTGGGAAATGACAGTGTGTACGCATAGAAAGCTTGACGAGAAAATTGACAAGCTTAACAAGAATCTCGTCGAAAAAAACGACGTGTTTTTTACGACGAGAAAATCGGTCGTGTGTACGAGGCCTGAGAGTTTGAAGGGGCCTGCTCTGGAGGCCATACGCAACCTTAAGCTGAGCAAGAAAGACTGTGATGCACAGGATTATCTAGACATTCTGCAGAATGTGTTCGGGGGAACGGAAAAAGTAACTGAGCTCACTTACCAGCTGGAGCACTGCTACCAAAAGACGGGAGAGAAACTGTCAGAGTTCATGAGACGTCTGGATAAGATCCTGCATAATATTATACTAAAAAAAGGGATCGACCCAAGGAGAGGGGATGAGGCCCGTGTCCAGCAGGTGTTGAGGGGAGCTCAGCCTTTGGATCCCATCGCATTAGCGCTATGCACCCGACAGGACGGGAAGAGCCTGGAATACCCTGACTTAATCCGAGTGGTCAGAGAAGAAGAGGCTATGTTGGAAGACAAGAGGAGGAGCCAACCAGTCGAACCAACCAACCCTCCGGCGGTGATGGTCAGGTCGGCCATGACCCTCGAAAGAGACTCAGAGGTGGATACCCTGAAGTCACAGATGTCCCAGGTATTGGAGATACTGACCTCTTTGATGGCAAAGGATTCAGGGGTACCAGAAAGGGAAGGACCAAAGAAGGAACTGTTCCCAAATGCCTCAGCGGCCGCTTCCCTACAAGATTGGGGGGACACGATTTGTTTCAACTGCGGAGGAGTTGGCCATGTCGCAAAAGTGTGTTCCAGTCCGAAGAAAAAGAAGCTGACTAATCGCAAGCCAGGGGAAAACTTCAGAGGGCCCCGGTAAAGGAGTCAACCGGGTGCCCATCTTCCACAGTGAGCTCCAAACTGAATGCAGAAGCTACTGAGTTCATCCCGTCCAGTCCCTTAACAGATTCTTGGGAAGATGCCTGTGACTCACTCTCAGGGGAGGTTCCAAGAGACTCCATGTATCTTCCTGCTCCTGACTCAGTGGAAACCCCCAAGTCTGTTACAAAAGAGGAACCTGCAGTATCTGAACCAGACATTCCAAGAGAACAAAGGATGAGAAGGACCATAAGGCCTCCCCGAAGATTGACTTACCCACAAATGGGGGAGAGCTCAGAAGACACTGTGGTCACTGCCAGGAGAAGTGTGGAAGACCCTGATCCTTTCACTGTTTATTTAGTGGAGGGCAACCCCAACTCAACCTCTGGCACAGTTAGGCAGGTCGCTTATGACAGTGTGACCTGTGGGCGAGGAAGTTCACCCTCTCGTTTTTGGTGGGAACTTCCTCTGCCGACATCATACGCCGCTTTGTCAAATGTTGTGCGTAGTATTTGTTAATAGTTATCTTTGGGGACCAAAGAGTTTAAGTGGGGGGAGTGTGTAGCGGGGTCTTCTTTAGGGCCCTATGGACTACGTTTCCCAGAACCCCGTTTGGCACCCAGGGTGCATTTGGCCACCGCAGAGACTCATGGGTGGAGCTATAAAAGAAAAGGGCGAGGCTAGGTTTGGCCTCTTTGGACACCTCGCTGCAATCAATAGGACTCCCTGTGCGGATCTGTTGCAGTGCAAGGCCCGAGGCCTGGGACTTGCATACCTTCCGAAGAGCCTTCCACCCCACTGCTGAGCCTGGGTGGTACCTGATTTCCTGTCGAGTTTGCTGACATCAGTAGGACCGGAGACCCTGCCGTTGCGGACACTGTGGGTGGAAACACAGTGGTGGAAGCCCCGGACTGGGATCGCGTCCGGAGGGGTGAGCGAGCATCTGCTCACTTATTTAACTTGTACTTTGATTAGGCCTAGTGACTGCCTTGGCCCATCGTGCTGTAGTTATTATCCCGCCGGAGACTAGTGGCGGAACTGAGTTGTGTAGTCTCCGGTGAAGTGTTCCTCTTTTATTAACCGTTAATGGATTACAAATACTGTTCCTGAATGTGCACCACCGTTCATCTGCATGCGAAGAGTTGTTTTCACAGAGACTGAGCTTTATCTGGGTCAGGCCTGACCAGGGGTTTAAAACTTTGTTTGGTGCGCCACATTGCCCATAGAGAAGATAGCTGCACATGGCGTGTGATCACTCTGCACTATCACTGATTAGTAGACTTGTGCACAACGGAAAAATTTGTTCCGTTTCGGTTCGTTTCTTTCCGGTCCTGTTGATTCGTAATCATTCGTAATTTTGCTAGACGGGATTTTTCGTGTTCGGACTCATTCGTATTTTTGCAAGCGACATTTTTCGTTGAATTTTTTGTTGCTTTATAATTCGTACTTTCGGTAGAGTACGTTGTTTTTCGTTGATTCTGGACACAACTCCTACTTTCGTAACTTTTTTTGGGTTCGTTGATTCGTAATTTTCCGTGTCTCTCTCACAACGACGCTGCCTATTATGCCTAATGTGCTTCGAATGGATTTGTACTTTTCTAAATACATAGCGGTTATTTGTAACGATTCGAAATCTCGTATTTTACTTTCGTTTTTTACATGCGGCTATAGGCTCCGCCCCTGTACACCATTTTGAGAGGGTTCAGCACGGTGAGGGAGAAGCAGAGAGCAGAGCAGAGTGAGTGTTATTGTGCTTCGAATGGATTTGAAATCTCGTATTTTACTTTCGTTTTTTCATGCGGCTATAGCCTCCGCCCCTGTACACCATTTTGAGAGGGAGTTCAGCATGGTGAGGGAGAAGCAGAGAGCAGAGTGAGTGTTATTGTGCTTCGAATGGATTCGTACATTCGTAACTTTTTTCATAACGAATTATGCCGAAGACCTTCGGGCATTCGCTATTTTGCGGTATAATTTATTTCGGATTCGGTTTTATTCGTAATTGCTCTGTTCGGAAATTCGAATGCTTCCGAATGTCCGAAAGTTGCTAAATTCGGACGAATTTTGATTCGTTACGAAACGAATTGCACAAGCCTACTGATTAGTAGGTTTATTGCTGCAGGGCTCTGCATGTATGCTATGTGTTATGTTCAACCTATACCTTTATACTTAGGTAAATCAGATATAGTTTACAACTCCTGAATCAGTGTTTATTATTGCATATTATCTGCCTATCCTGCTGTGAGATTGTGTATAACCAGGTACAGAATTATATGAAGGAAACATTCCCTAGACTAACTGTGCCATAGAGGGTTGAGTAGATTGCGGGGGTTGGCGGTGCTGTATACAGGGCCCGAACTAACTGAAAACCAGGGGCTCTCTTAACTGGGGGTAGCGCTACACTTATTTCTGCACAAAATTATTGTGCTAGCCGTCTCTAGACCTCTTGTATCTAGTAGTTCCCCATTCCTTACAATGTATGTTCTTTTGGGTGAGGTCCACTTTTTCTGCTATGGGCACTGTTTCCATGCTTGTGGTTGGAAGTTGTAATTTTCCCCTTCTTTATTATTGAATGTACTGTATTACCCACAGTATTTCATCTATATGAATAAAGTAGACTGATAATAACTATGACTTGTTCAGGCCTGACCAGGGGTTTAAAACTTTGTTTGGTGCGCCACATTGCCCATAGAGAAGATAGCTGCACATGGCGTGTGATCACTCTGCACTATCACTGATTAGTAGGTTTATTGCTGCAGGGCTCTGCATGTATGCTATGTGTTATGTTCAACCTATACCTTTATACTTAGGTAAATCAGATATAGTTTACAACTCCTGAATCAGTGTTTATTATTGCATATTATCTGCCTATCCTGCTGTGAGATTGTGTATAACCAGGTACAGAATTATATGAAGGAAACATTCCCTAGACTAACTGTGCCATAGAGGGTTGAGTAGATTGCCGGGGGTTGGCGGTGCTGTATACAGGGCCCGAACTAACTGAAAACCAGCGGCTCTCTTAACTGGGGGTAGCGCTACACTTATTTCTGCACAAAATTATTGTGCTAGCCGTCTCTAGACCTCTTGTATCTAGTAGTTCCCCATTCCTTACAATGTATGTTCTTTTGGGTGAGGTCCACTTTTTCTGCTATGGGCACTGTTTCCATGCTTGTGGTTGGAAGTTGTAATTTTCCCCTTCTTTATTATTGAATGTACTGTATTACCCACAGTATTTCATCTATATGAATAAAGTAGACTGATAATAACTATGACTTGTTCAAAGATTATTTTTGAAAAGGTAATTTGTAAGGTTTACTGTTCCCTTAAAGCATAACACCGGGCACACAGCCAAACACATGTTTGAAATGCAAACACAAATACAACCTAAACATGGAGCGCTGACTTCAAATTTTATTTTATTTTTTGCAGTGTTTAACTGCTATGATATAAAGATCTTGAATAACCCATTGTAATTTGTAATCTTTAGATATAAAGCTCTACTCGATATACTTAATATACACAAACAGCTGAATGACTCAGAGGAGGGACATCCTCATCCCTCTGCTACTGATATTGAGTTGTATGCCTTTTCAATTAGAACCAAACAATCGTCGAGTGCAGAACCAGTGCTGGGATTTCATTTTAGAAAGCCCACCATTCTTTGTAAAATATTAGAAGCAAACTGTTTTAAATGCTTATTTGCATCGGTCAATAAGGGAAGCAGGAGCGCCACCCCCCCTAATCTCCATGCGCCGCCCCCCTAAACTCCATGTGCCACCCCCTATCCTCCATGTGGGGTACCGGACTCCTAGGTTTCTATATGTTTTTTTGGGTTTTTTTAAGCACATGATTACAGCCTGAGGCTCTGATTGGCTTCAAAAAGGTTGGGCTCAGGGCGCAGTTAGCGAATCAATATTCGCTATTGTCTTCTGGCTTATCCTCCTGGCCAATCAGGACAGGAGGCGGATATTAAGACCGAATAAGCCGGGAGGAGAAGTCGGTGAAGCCGCGACCTGGATGGGGTAAGTGCGGAGCTGGGAGGGGGGTTAGGTCTTCTAGCTGCAGCTTGTGTGAATTAACCCCCCCCCCCAGGGCCGATAAGGTACATGGACTGACTATCTGGTGACAACCCGATCATGTAGAGCAGGTTGGGGGTCGGAACTTTGAGATGCTGCGTACAGAATGCCCTGATCAGCTGCTGGGAGTAATTGTTTAGACCCTGAGAAAAAGGGACATAGCAGCCCTGTCCCTGCTCCCCTCCTCCAAATTCCTGGAGTAGAAATTAAAGTGCCCTGCTTCAGCGCCTCTTAGGCGGAACATTGTCTGTAACAGGTTCGGGCTTAGCCTTTCATCTGCCTCTGCTGTCAGTGCTGTGGTCTGTGCTGTGTGTGCATTGCACGTATTGGGTTAAACAAGCATTCCTCCTCTCCTATATCTGCCTGCTCAGGAATCATGCAAGCTTTGGGGAATCCAAGTTGCTGGCTGATCTGCTGGCTGTTCCCTGTGTTGTGTTAAGAAGGAGCCTCTTCATTGAGCTTTTCCAAAGCAGGAGAGACTGTGGACTCGGAGTATCCTCACCAATAATGAGTTAATTGTGCCTGAACCTGGTGGGGTTTGCGTCCCCCAAACTATTTTATCACCAGCCCCCACTGCTTATTTGTAAAACAAAGATGTACACAATAAAATGGCGCAAATCATATAAAATATCAGTTTATAAACTTGTAAACATTTAGAAGATTTAAAAACAAAATTGGCCAAGCACTATTATGGTTTTCCTGTGTTAAAACTTGAGAACAGTGCACCAAATCATTAAGCATTATTCATAAATAATTAAAGCAAAATAATTTCTGTATTTATTCTTGCATAACATAGCTGAGCATTAACGCCAAATAAACACACCCAAAAGCATTAACACATACAATGATCCAACCAAACAGCTTATGATTTTTCAGTCTTACTCATTTTTGAATACTGCCACTTCCTGAAGACAGACATAACTAACTGTAGATTTCCAAACAAATAACTTTTGGCATGGTATTTCTAAGCAAAGCTCTTAATTTTACTTTAGTCAGTATTTCCTACATGCTTATTATAGACACACCAAGGCCAATGGTATTAGACATTTTATTTCCAAACACCAAGTACTCAAAGCTAAGGTTTAAAGCTCCAACTATAAAAAAAATGAACACAACCTTCTCATCATTAGTCTAAATTCATTATTGTGGATCTCAAAACTGTATGTAATAACAGCATTTTAACAATTAAAAGTATATACACAACAGCAGCACTGGGATATGTCAGCACGGGAGTCTAACTCATCAGAGTGGAGTATACCAGCGCACAAAGGTTGATTCCATTTCAATCTTAAAGGGGTTGTAAAGGTTTGTTTTTTCTTTTCTAAATAGGTTCCTTTAAGCTAGTGCATTGTTGGTTCACTTACCTTTTCCTTTGATTTACCTTCTAAATGTTGTTTTTCTTTGTCTGAATTTCTCACTTCCTGTAAGCTTGCCCCCATCATCTGAGCCGTTCTGGCTGGGGGTTATTCAGCGTGCTCGCTCCCTCCCTTGGGAGCGTTCACAGCGTCTCCCCGCAAGGATGTAGTCCCAAGGGATTGGGCGAGCACGCTGACTAACCCCTAGCCAGAAGGGCTTGGATGATGGGGGCAAGCTTACTAAGGAGGAACAGGTAGTGAGAAATTCTGACAAAGAAAAAAAACATTTAGAAGGGAAATCGAAGGAAAAGGTAAGTGAACCAACAATGCACTAGCTTAAAGGAACCTATTTAGAAAATAAAAAACGAACCTTTACAACCCCTTTAAAGTCCTTTCCAATTCTAATAAATCTACAGCTCCATTAAAATGATACCACAATCATTTAAAGTCTACACTGAAAGCACATTTGACACAATGACAACACAGGGGTGCAATTATGAAGCCATGACAGACCAGAGCAGGTCATACACAGTGCTTTAGCAAATTAAACATTGTCCAGATATGGTGTAGACCCAATTTAATGTTCACCATAAATGTGTCAATGTGATAGAGCAATCAAATTTAAATTTTATTTTGTGTCAAAAGTATAATAACCTGTACATCCGAGCAGAAAACATATAAAAATTACCACCTTCGAATCAATCATACGATAATCTGATCGTTAGTACACAGCTTTCGAGTGCCGATCACGACAGTTCATGCAAAATTATCCGATGGGATAAGCACAAGACATTTTCTTGTACGATACCAGATTGTACGATTTTCTTTTAATCAGTATAGTTGTCGCTCGAAAAATACAATACAAATACACTACAACACATTACATCACTTCCAAATTTTTATTCTGTCGTACAAGAATTTTCGGAACTTTAGTAAACTCTTCATTTTTTTAATATATTTATTTATACATTTTCCATTTTACACAAGTATACAAAGATACATAACATAAAAAAACAAAGATTTTGGGTATGTTATAAAGACAACCATAAATCCATTACCAAAGTATATATTAATTTGTACTTGTTAATCTTGAATTAGGTCTATGCAATTTCTTTGGGTTTCTCAATCATTATATATCTGTGCGAAATCCCCAAATTATTGGTCAAGACTCATACAAACTAATAAACATGAAACCCAGCCCCCACCCATCCCTGAAAAAAAAAAAAAAATAAGGGGAAAAGAGGAAACTCTTCATTTTTGATATGAAACTAACATGCAAAAAAACAGACGATCATTAGTTTGATAATCTCATCGTGTGTACCAGGCATTAATTGATAGAAGGAATAAAATGTTGGTTTTAGTTGAATGCAAGGAGATGGGTTTAAAATTATCTAGTCACTTTCAATTAAATTACTGTAGTTTTTTCTCTACACAATTTCATTTCAATTCAGTCTTTTAATAAACTGTGTTGAAGTTGTCCATTTAATCAGTGGCGTAGCGTGGGGGGGGCAGGGGGACCGTGGCCCCGGGCGCGATATTTAGGGGGGCGCATTTTCACGCCAGTGTGTGTGACTACTGGCTGCCTCCTCCTCATTTTTGGTTCCGTGTCCCCAGCGCTCCGGCGCCATGTTTAGTGTCTGGCGCCCTGTGATTGGGCGTATGGGGGTCATGTGAGGCGTAGGGCTGGCCTGTCTGTGATCGTGGTTGCTCCTGAAGACTCGCCTCCAGACGTGACCACCATACGCCCAATCACAGTGCGCCGGACACTAAACATGGCGCTATGATGGCGGCCAGAACGCAGGGGAGCCAAGCGAAAATGTGAGCCGCCTCCGCTGCCTCCTCCTCCGCCGCCGCCGGAACCGCCACCGCCTAACCCTGCTCCTCCGCAGCCTCCTCCTCCGCTGCCGCCAGAACCGCCACTGCCTAACCCTGCTCCTCCGCAGCCTCCTCCTCCGCCGCCGCCAGAACCGCCACCGCCTAACCCTGCTCCTCCGCTGCCTCCTCCTCCGCCACCGCTGCCGCCGGAAACCGCCACCGCTGCCGCCGCCTAAGCCTCCTCCTCCGCTGCCGCCTCCTCCTCCTATCCACCGGACCGATGCAGGCCAGGACAAGAAGGTGAGTGAGACTTCCTTGTGGGTACTGGCCCCGGGGGGGATAAGAGAGTGTTCACATGTTCGTGAGTGAGTCCCTTTATATTCCATCGTGTAGCCACGTTACCGGTCCTTTATGATTTAAAGTTTATCCGCAGCAAAACTTAATGTGATTGTTTTGCTCCCACCTTTTTCTGTGAAGTTGTGACTGTTCTATCAGTGATGTGGAAACAGTACTTAAAGAGGAAATTATAACTTTACAATTTAATCCTGCTTTCTAATTTTCAGCGCTGTAGCAGAAACCCACTACACAAGTGGGTTGCTAATGACATACTATAGGCAGCAGGACAGTGTAGTATAATATGGTGGTCAGTGTAGTGTAGTGGACAGTATAGTACAGGGGTCAGTGTAGTGTAGTATGGTGGTCAGTGTAGTATGGTGGTCAGTGTAGTGTAGTATGGTGGACAGTATAGTACAGTGGTCAGTGTAGTGTAGTGCAGTATGGTGGTCAGTGTAGTGTAGTGCAGTATGGTGGTCAGTGTAGTGTAGTGGACAGTATAGTACAGTGGTCAGTGTAGTGTGGTATGGTGGTCAGTGTAGTATGGTGGTCAGTGTAGTGTGGTATGGTGGTCAGTGTAGTATGGTGGTCAGTGTAGTATAGTATGGTGGTCAGTGAAGTATAGTATGGTGGTCAGTGTAGTGTACAGTATAATACAGTGGTCAGTGTAGTATAGTATGGTGGTCAGTGTAGTATAGTATGGTGGTCAGTGAAGTATAGTATGGTGGTCAGTGTAGCGTAGTATGGTGGTCAGTGTAGTGTACAGTATAATACAGTGGTCAGTGTAGTGTAGTATGGTGGTCAGTGTATTATGGTGGTCAGTGTAGTGTAGTGTATTATGGTGGTCAGTGTGGTGGTCAGTATAGTAGGGTGGTCGGTGTAGTGTAGTATAGTATGGTAGTATGGTGGTCGGTGTAGTATGGTGGTTAGTGTAGTGGATAGTGTAGTGGATAGTGTAGTGGATAGTGTAGTGGATAGTGTAGTTATCAGTGTAGTGTGTAATGGTCAGTAAAGTAATCAGGTTGGTCAGTACTATTGTATTTTTGGAAGGGACTCTGGGAGTGTCTAAGTCTGCAGGTTCGGGAGGGGGGGGGGCAAATTACCTGCCTTGCCCCGGGTGCTGACAACCCACGCTACGCCACTGCATTTAATGCATAGTTTTGACTTCACAGTTGACCAAATTCTGATGGTCTCAACACAAGGTTGGTATATTACTTTGTTTCTGGCTATTACTTGAGATCTTACCTGTGATTCCTGGAGCCTTGAAAATGGTTAAAATTGACTAAAGATTGCCACATGTATGGCCAGCTTAGGTTTAGTGTTACATGGAGAATTGCCTTATACTAATATAATTTTGTTCTAACATTTGTATAGAAATGTATTTATATTTATTTCAGGTACTTATATAGCGTCGTCAATTTATGCAGCGCTTTACATATATATTGTACATTCACATCAGTCCCTACCCTCAAGGAGCTTACAATCTACTTTCAAAGTATTTTATTTTCAAATAGGAAAATACAGAGTAACATATACGATAGCAATATAGAAGATAACAGTTTTTAACTGGTAGCATGGGGGGGCTGGAAAAGAACACCACGAAAGAGCTTAAATTAAGGAGGGTCCGTACTCGTAAAAAACTCTATCATGTGGTTAATCATATCACCTGACCTACAGATTTCAATCAAAGGCATACTTCCTCCCAACCGGAGCTTACAATCTAAGGTCCCTAACTCACATTCATACATACACATACTAGGGACAATTTAGACAGAATCCAATTAACCTACCAACATGTCTTTGGAAGTTCAGTATAATCATTTGTCAGAGCACTAACCATTATGGACTCAACAAATTTCATATGGAAACCCTGAAAAATTGTGTTTTGCCATGCCAATTCTGAGTTTGATTTTGGGATGCACATGCACAATACTATAATTGTGGGGTTTTTTCTGAAAAAAAGCACAGGTACAGTCATTTCTGAAGAAAAAAAATCTCCTTGCATTTTTCTCATTACTACAGTTGAACGTGATATTTCATTTGACTCCATTAATTATTAGAAAGTAGAACAAACGCCGCAAAAATGTTTTTTTTCAAATAAAATTCTTCTGGTGTATGGCCAGTTTTAGTGTTAGGTGGTTGTTTGTGAGGTAGTACTCACTGGCTACTTCTGCGTGAGCAGAACATTTTACAAGCATGCCTTCATTTTTATATTTTAAAAAGCAAATTCACACAACTTAGCGGCTAGCTGATTAATTGATTCAACTTTTATAATATGCAAACAATACTTAGGAACTTACACATTAACAGAAAAAAAAAATATGTAGGATTGCATGCCCCTTTTGTCTTTTTTTTTTTTGTCTGGTTTAAGGAGAAGACTTTGAAAATATTGACTGACAGAATGCTATGCCAAACATTTCAATATGCTAAAAGCATTAATTGCATTCATGGCCCATTGTAGAATATTTACAAACCAGGTTACAATTTAACAGCCCTTTTAAAACACAGGGAACAGGGAATTCCTGGGAGATTTGTCTTTATCCTTTTATCTGCCTATTTTTTTTTTACTTTGTACTAACTTCCATCCTATGAGTAGGAATAGTGATCGATACGTAAAACTAGATTTAAAATCCAGACAATATTTGTCCTTGTTCACATTTCGTTTGAGTGAAACAGGGCTCTTTATGAGTGAAACAGACAACAGTAATATAGCAACTAATTGTATGTTACTGTTGCATATTAAAACTAGGAAACACCATAAACTGGCATATGAGTTTGTGGGGTGCTGGCAAGTTAAAGAAGAACTATTCACCAGCACTGCAGTGTTCTGGAGATCTCCCAAGGCCACTCACACGCTCTCTTGAATTATGGAAGTGAATTTTAATGGTAGCTCTACTTAAACTGCCAAACGGGACAGTTCTTAAAGTGGTTATAAAGGCTCCATGTACCGTATATACTCGAGTATAAGCCGACCCGAATATAAGCCGAGGCACCTAATTTTACCACAAAAACTGGGAAAACGTATTGACTCGAGTATAAGCCTAGGGTGTGCCTCACTTTGCCTCACTGTGTCCATGCCTCACTGTGTCCATGACTAGACTGACGTTTAACAAGGGAGTCTATGGAAGGGGTGCCCGGCTTTGAAAAATCTGTGCTCCCCGGCCGTAGGTCCACCGGACAAGACACTTTGCAAACCTGTAGAGGAAGAGTGGGGCTACATGTGTGCCAAGTTTGGGGTCCAGAGGACCTACGACCGTCCGGTACCGGGTCCCCAAATTCACCAGAGAAATTACTGTTTAACATGGGAGTCTATGGAAGGGGTGCCCGGTTTGAAAAATCGGTGCTCCCCGGCCGTAGGTTCCCCGGACAAGAAACTTTGCACACTTATAGAGGAAGAGTGGGGCTACTAGCTTGGGGTCCAGGGGACCTACGGCCGGCCGGTACTGGCTCCCCAAAGTACGGGAGATCAGGCGCAAAAAGGTGACTCGAGTATAAGCCGAGGGGGGCATTTTCAGCACAAAAAATTGTGCTTAAAAACTCGGCTTATACTCGAGTATATACGGTAATAAACCTTCTCTGTTCAGCAACCACCCCCC
Organism: Rana muscosa; assembly: GCA_029206835.1. NCBI lineage: Eukaryota > Metazoa > Chordata > Amphibia > Anura > Ranidae > Rana > Rana muscosa. Next base: position 1,019,042,538 of record CM055122.1, on the reverse strand, counting down.
CTAATAATTTCCTGAGCCCCATCACAATCCAGTGATGTGGACGAGAGCCTCGGCTCTCCAAGGGTTCAAACTCCTGATTGGCTGAGACAGCAGCGGGAGCCATTAGCATATTGGCATAATAGAATGCTGTGCTGGTTATCTGTTGATGATATTGATACCTCTTGACACTCTATGTCTAGAGGAAAAGAGATTTAATCTCCAAATATGGAAAGGTTTCTTCACAGTAAGAGCTGTGAAAATGTGGAATAGACTCCCTGCAGAGGTGGTTCTGGCCAGCTCAGTAGAATGCTTTAAGAAAGGCCTGGATTCTTTCCTAAATGAACATAATATAACTGGGTACTAACATTTATAGGTAAAGTTGATCCAGGAAAAATCAGATTGTCTCTCAGGGGATCAGAAAGGATTTTTTTCCCCTGCTGTAGCAAATTGGAGCATGCTCTGCTGGGGTTTTTCGCCTTCCTCTGGATCGCACAGGGCGTGCATTTTCAGCACAGCGCTATTTGCACTAATGCATGCAAATATGCAGCCACTTGATGCCAAGGTTCGGCTGCCGAGAGGCCACACCAAGGAGTTTTAGGGTAATAAGATAAAAAGCATCAATGAAGGATTAATATTTCTATTTATTTTTCACATAGCATTACAGCAAAACTCACAGCAAGCAGCTACATACACAACTGAAATACCTATACAGTATGTGAACTGTTTTACTGAAAGTTTTATTTCACAAAGAATTTATTAAAGTTTTAAGTACAATACAGTGATTCAATGTACAGGTTATGAATGTAAGTAAAGAAGTATTTCAGACCAAAGAGGGAGAAAATAGGGAGTAGAGCTCCCCACAGTCTGAACCAAGAGGAATGAAAATACAGAGGCAAGTAAAACTTCCCGGTATAAGGGTTCACAAATACACTGTATGAAATGGTAATAGCAACCTTATTGATTGATTGCAATGAGTATTCCTCTATCTACCAACAGGTAGGAGTCACCACCTAGGCAGAAGGACGAAACACACCAACTGCCAGTTTGTAGAGGTGTAAAGGGTGTAACAATTAAGAAGAAGAAAAGGGGGGGCTAAAAGAAAAGAGGAAGGGGGAGGAGGGGAATGGGTGGTGGAAGGGGGGTCCTGTGAGATCTGACTGGTGACAGCATCCCACTAGCCCAAGGTAATCAGTCACAGTGAGAGAAGAGAATGATCAATGCATAATGGCTCATTGTAGTCCAGCCATGGGCCCCAGACCGTGAAATACTTTGCATGGGTTTCATTGCATATGGAAGCTAGCTTTTCTTGTACCATGGTCCCCAAGAGACTTTGTTTAACCTCAGCAAAGTTTATTGATGGGAGTCTCCAGGCCCCAGCTAAGGTCTACCAGGCTGCTAGGAACACTTACCCGACTAGCTTCCTCTGGTGCTTATTTAAGTTTTGTGTGGGCAACAGGGCCTCTCATGGGTCACGGATGAGGTTAGTATGTAAGCATGAGTGAAGCATATTGTAGACCCATATCCAGAATCAGGTGGATATGGGGCAGGTTCACCAAAGGTGAGTTCCCCATTCAGTTCAGCCCCAGAAACAGTGCGAAGGTGCATTTGGGACAAATTTAGACAAGCGGTCAAGGGTCACATACCAGCGGGATACCAACTTGTAGGAATTTTCCTGGGCAAGCACTTTAAAGCAGAATAAAAACAAATGCAAACATTTATTATTTGGCAGCTTACCAATTTTTAGATGTAATGGCTGTACTTGTTGACTTTTTTTAAGATTTCTTACCTTTATTTTCATCTGGTTATCATGGCCGTCAGTTTATTGCTTTTCAAAGAAAAACTCTCTTCCAGATGTATTAGTTACGTGGCTGAGGCAAACTATTTACCACTGATAAGGGAGCTTACAGTGATCAGCTTTTATTTATCAAACTCAAACAGTTCTGGGACTTTTATGATGCCTATACAACTACAAGTTTCTGAAAAATTATTTTCTTTATTAGGCTATACTTGTTGTTTTCCTATACATGTTTCACCAAAATGGCTTCATCAGGATGAGTGTTGACAAATATTAGTAAGCTATACACAGATAACATGTATATGTAAGCAATTTCATATTTACATACATTACATTTGTCAAATCAATGAGGTCAAATCATATAAAGCCGGTGGCTCGGCGGTCACTTTGCCTGAGCTTTGGAGATGCCAACATACTGGTCTACATATGCGATCTCAGTGAGTCTTTAAGAGAGTATACCTTACAGCAGAGGATTTGATTTGGGGTTTTGATCTACTGAATATGTTAGTGATATCCACCCTATCTTTTGTTAATTGAAGCCTTATTAACCTCTGATAAGCCCTTATTGGAGATTCAGTACAGAAACTAAGTTTGCCACCCCCTTGTGATTATACCACAATGTAGCAAATAGTAAGTAACAGTTATATGGTTCTCCCATGTGGTGGAATATACATTTGAATATGTTAGTTGTGGTATTATGTTGTCTTCTCTATATATATATATTTATAGCTCTGGTCTTGTTGCCCCCTCTGTGGCCACCTATAGATGAACCTGCCATGTGTTGGCAGTCATCTCCCTTTGAATAATAGATGCTGGGATTATATGTTGTTGTTTTTTTCTGAAAAAGCTTCTATTTTGCGTAAGCATGACTTGATGATTTGACCTTATTGATTTAACAAATGTAATATATGTAAATATGAACTTGATTACTACTATTTAACAACACTCCTCCTGACGAAGCCAGTTCGGCGCAACTTGTATAGAAAAACAACAAGTGTAACCTTTATGGAAAAACAAGATGTCAATATCTTCTGCTGTATATAATAAATTGTTACTAAACCCAGGACCCTGCATTCACTATATCTGGTCTCCACAATACACAGAACATGGAAATTTATTAAAAATAATTTTAGTAAATATAAACTGTTATCTGTTTTCTCATGAACAGTATACAGTATAGCAGTCTTGTGATTTCTATCAGTTCCTGGTGAAGCTTGTAGGAAGAGTTTTCATACTGCACTGAGCTGTCCTATGAGGCTGCAGGGCGCCTGACCCTCTGTCTGGACAGTGCTGGTAGGCCCTGTGCTGATCACATCCACTCTCCTAAGAAAGAAAAAAACTATCAATACACACCAAACTGAGCATGTGCAGCTTGACTTCAAAGGCTCTGTCTTATCCAGACTTGTCCAGGGGGACAGTGCAAGAAGGGAAGGATCTATGCATACAAGATCAAGCAGCTTTTGTACACAATGCAGCGGATTAACCCCTTAGGTTCCACAGTGAGGAACCTAAGTGAGGCTGATTTTACTGTTGTGGGTTTAGTAACACAATTTTTTAAAATGTAATTTTAATGAATTTAATAGAATTTTTTTTTTTTAAGAAACTTGTACTTGTATAAGCACAATACAAGTTTCAAAACTGTTTGAGTTTGATATTAATGAATTAGGGGATGTGTGCAGTGGCTGCTGGTGGTATATCTTTTGGGGGGGTGGCAAACAATCCACCCGCCGCCACCTCCCCAGACGGTCGGGTCACGGGCACCCCCCATGGTCGGTCGGTCACCAGCCCCGCACTTACCTCATCTAGATCGCAGGCAGTGCTTCCTCCAGGCGACAGCTTCACCCTGCGTTTCCTCCTGGTGCTTCATAATGGCTTCCCCTGCGTCTCCTCCCTCCTTCTCCTCGGCGGCCAACAGGATTACTTCTCATTTCGGGCAATCAGGTGATGGGTCTCAGGACCCGCTTCCTGAGAACCAACCCAGTTGTCACACAACTGGGTGGCTTCGGGGCACAGTGCCCTGTGCCATGAGCCAACCCTTTTTTAAAGCATATTAGAACCTCTGGCTCTAATCACGTGGAATTCATGCGTCCGGTGCCCCACATGTAGATTAGGGGGCTGGACGCATGGATTAGGGGGGCGCCCTGCGCCCCATATGGACGGACCGCCACTGGATGTGTGTGCCATTTTTTTTATACTTCCTTACCCGGTACCACCATGTAAAGATATTTATTTATGTAAAAAAAATGTTTGCTGTAACTACTTATAAAGTATTAGCTGGAGTTTAGCTTTTTCCTACTATATTAAAATCTCCTAGTACATGATATAACACTACCCTCCCCCCAGACTAACAATGCTGCTATCCAAATGTGCCCCCTGTACTCCTTCATCCAGAGTGGAGGCACTCTAATACAGTTAGCTAAAGCTAACCACTTTAAGCAGTACAGCCTTGTCAAGGATCCACCACAACCCTGCTAAATTAACAAAGAAGGAATAGGATCGCACTTCCCATCTACACTGTCAAGAGTCTGGATGGTTAGTTAGTGATGATGTACGTGGCCACCATTTTGCTTGATTTTAGAACAGAATTAAGTTAGACAGATCATGTCTGTGGAATGAAAGCTGACGTAATTTTCGCTTCTGTTTCAAGCTGGTCAGCATGGAGCTGAGTCGACTACTTCCTGGTTTTCCTGAATGTACAGCTATTTAGCACAACATCCCACCAGAAATTTTCCCAGCTACCCGGATCATGTGAGGAGCCTGTGGGACGCAGTAGAACTGCCAGGACTACAAACTTATGATAAGTATGACTCCCACTTATATCTTGTAAGTGTTTTTAATCTTGTGCAAGAAATGTTACTGTTTTAATACTACAATTAGAGAGGCGCCCCCCCTTGTATCTTTTATATGTAATTGCAGCAAAAGTTGGTTCTACAAAGTATTGACTCAGGGGGCCTGAATACAAATGCACGCCACACTTTTCAGATATTTATTTGTAAAAAAAAATTAAAACCATTTATAATTTTCCTTCCACTTCACAATTATGTGTCACTTTGTGTTGGTCTATCACGTAAAATCCCAATAAAATACATTTATGTTTTTGGTTGTACCATGACAAAATGTGGAAAATTTCAAGGGGTATGAATACTTTTTCAAGGCACTGTATATTTATAAATTGATTAATCCTTATGTACTGACGACCTATCTCATTTCTTGAGGCCCAAAAATGCCAGGACAGTACAAATACCCACCAAATTATCCCTTTTTGGAAATTAGACAGTCTGAGGTATTTTAAGTAGAAATTTTTGTCACAATTTTTTGGAAAATTACACTTTTTTAATTTTCCTTTTTTTTTTTACATACTGTCACCAGTGCAGTACTGCGTGATCATATAACTGGCGTGGTTGTAATCACTGACTGGTGACAGTACATACATTTTTTTAAATATATTTTTATATTATATTTATAGTTAATATTTGAAAAATGTTTAAATATTTTTTTCTATTTTATTACTTTTTTACACTTTGCTGTTACAGTGATGATCACTGTAACAGCAATTTTTTGAACGGTCATGAAAGGGTTACATTCATAACAGCTGTGATTGGCCCAAAGTTTTTACATGGTACAGGGTTCAGTGATTGGCCCAGGTTCCATGTGATAGCTGTGGGCCAATCACAGTATTACTGTAGGGATCAGAGCTAATATGAATGAAATTAATACAATACTTAGGCTGGCCATAGATTGATAGATAAAATTCTGAGGAAACTTTGTACAAAAATTATCAGAACATTCTCAGAGCATTCAAATGTCTTTTAAAAGATTGTGTTTGCTTTTAACGTTTGATTTTGGAATAAATAAATTTTACTGAACGAAAACCACATACACTGTTAGAAATTAATTTGTTTGAGAAAGGGTTCCATCCTTTCCTTTTAAATTGGTAGAAAACTAACTTCAATTTGACCCTCTAATGATTAGAAAAAAAGCATTATTTTCCTAAGAATTTTCTTTAAAAATTCTACCCATCTTTGGCCAGCTTTAGAAAAAACTAAGGCCAGTTAGTGAAAAAGCCAGATAGCCTACAAGCGTGTTTTTAGATTAAAGAAGGAAATGATGTGTCTTCTGCAAAAGACCTTCCTACCTTCCGCCTGGCAAGATGCATGTGCAGCTTAGTGTACATTCTCAGCACACCTCTGTTCAGGGATGAAAATTGCGCCATCCCAACTAATCAAGACGGCCAAAGACCCAGAACCCAGTAGAAGCCTGGAAGAAGATATTGGTGCCAGCACGGGGGCTAGCACACATCACACCTTTAGAGGAGAGGTGAGTATTGGAATGTTTAGTTCAGCTTTAATATTTTCTCTCCTATTCCTAGCAAGTCATGTTGTTTATGTGGATAAGAGTATATTTCATGGTGTAGCTAAAATGTGTTGTTCCAATTCCTGCTCTGAAGAGCCTATCCCTCTTTAATTATTTCAAGGACTGATGTCCCTTTCCCGTAATCTTTCCATTTGGATATTCATGAGGACCAAGGGAATTGATTTTATGTTGTACTAAACATTACACCTTGTAAATAAGTACTACACTTGCCAAGCTCAGCAACATAATGCAGCAGGCAGCAGAGAGTGAAGGCTGTGTTATTTTAAAAGGATCATTCACTACTTGATTCAACTAGTAAGAAAGTGCTAAACAACTTCTAGCACATCTATGGAAATTATAACACCATGCTTAGCACAAACTTAGCCATTCTGAAGCCAAGGACATACTTGGAGTGTTTGCTGAGTGATTTAAAAATATAGAATTTTAAATTACTTTTATTTTTTATTTATTTAACTGACCTTATTGGCTTAAGATAAGACATTGAACAGAATAAACACAACTGACCTAAATTATTATTAATGTTATTATACAGGATTTATATAGAGCCAACCATCTAAAATTATATAGGGCCGTACAATCTAAACTGGGTTAAAGGCTTACCTGTAGGTACTGTGAATATCTCCTAAACTTGCACAGTTTAGGATATATTCAGAGTGCATGCTGCCAATGACATCATCAGGGCATGCACTTTGAAGGTCCAGGTTACAGTGCCGAGTTCAAACGGCAAGTTCTGTACACATGCGCAGGAGTGACGTCATTGCGCCACCCGACCGCTTATGTAGCAGGAGGCCGCAAACCCGGAAAGAAAAGACAGGTGAAGATGTCAGCCGTCTGAGCCCTGACATCGCAGCGCTGGAGGGCTTTTTTTCTAAGGTAAGTTTCTCATAATGTACTAGTATGCGATGCATACTAGCATTATGACATTGCCTTGCAGGATTTTTTTTTCTAACCACCAGCGGTTTACAACACCTTTAAAATAAAGTTGAGGGTGGGGGAGAGGGGGAAATTCTGGGACTTAAAATGAAATGTGTGGAAACATACACATCTCCATCCCTGTTTAGTATGAAAAAAAAAGGAAAAACTTGGGACTTTAAATGAGGTATGTGTACCAAGGCTAAAGAAACTGAGTCATAGTAGAAAGCCATATATTTTTTATTTTTTATCCTGGACAATGGATAGCATAACATAATAAAATACTTACATACATGCTGAATAAACATGAGAACAGGTTACAGACCATACAGTTGTATAACCTCAAAGCAGCAAAATAGTTTCATATGGTAAAGGACAAGTATCCTCCATATCATGGGTCAATTCAGAAACAAGATAATGAGATAAAATCTGGATAAACTGATTATATTGAAACATCTATAAAAACATGATGCAAACAGATATGCCCAACATGTTTTGTGGAATCACTCCACTTCCTCAACTGAGGAAGTCAAGTGATTTCACAAAACATGTGATTTCACAAAACATGTTGCCATGCATAAATAGAATTGGCCTTAAAATCCTCAAGATCTCTGTGATACTTCTTGACCTTCTTCTTTTGTTTGTCTTTATCTACCTTTTCTAATAATTTATTAACTCTAATATTAAAATCTGTGATCTGTTGCGTGTCTTAAATGGGGTCCAATTGCTGTTGTAGATCATTAATTCGGGATTCTAAGTTTTATTGATGACCTATTTTTTATCTGGGCAGGATCCCCTGAATCTTTACATCTTTACATCTCTTTTTAAATAAATTAAATTCGAATGATAATAATATAAGATTGACCTCACAGTGGCATGATAAAAAAATAAATTTCCTGGATGTTATTGTTTACCGTCGGAATAATAAATTGGAAACTAAAGTTTATTTCAAGCCGACAGATAGAAACAGCTATCTTCCTACCTGTAGTGGTCACCATCCCCTCTGGCTCAAAAACATCCCAAAGGGTCAGATTATGAGGGTAAAAAGGAACTGTTCTGAGGCAGAAAACTTCATACTACAGTCCAAAATCTTGACCGACAAATTTTAAGCAAAGGGATATAACCCACAGGCCTTAGAGAGAGTTGTAGAGGAAGTGGGAGCACTCCCAAGGGAAGGTTGCTTACAAGAAAAGTCTACCACTACCATTACAGTAAACACCAATGAATGTGGATTTATTACAGGTTTACCCAATACAAAGAGGTGGAGGCTATCTTTAAAGAACATTGGCACATCTTACTACTTGACCAAAAATTTAACCCGGTTCTGCCACCAACACCCCAATTAATTTACCAGAAAGCAATAAGCTTTGGAGATAGGGTTGTAAAAAAAGTTCTGGACCCCCCCAACACGACCACCGACATTCTGGGACTGCAACGGTTTCTTTGCTTGCGGGAAATGCAAGGCGTGTAGGGAGGTAACAAAACCCATTAGAGGTATGAATAACTTTACATCAACTTCTAATGGAAGACATTTTAATATCAAACAGTAAATATTGATAATGACTTTCTACTTTCTAAATTCTTTAGCTCAATTTTTAGCTCCATTTTATTCTATTTTATAACTTTTATACCTATAATTCATATCTTGATCATATGTGAGAATCCTATATCAGGTTCATATAGATGTTTTTTTGTGCATTTATTCATGTTGATTATGCACTCATATGCGCATTGGAATGTTATACACATCCCATGTTTACATGTATGTTTACATATTGAAGTATGATCTCCCATTTCATGGGGTTTTAGCTCATTGTCTCATCTAATATATTTGGATGTCCCATGAGCTATTATCCAATTATTAATGTTCATTACTTGCTCACGCCAGGATAGGGAACGATTTAATACATTGGTCAGTTTCCCTTCACGAGCGTGCTTGGCATACATTTATGCATCTGCATTATTATGGCTATAGAATTAATCTTATATGTTATGTTCAGGTTGTGTTACTGAATGTAGAACAGCCGCCATTGATTTAATGCTTGGTTTGATTAGCCCCGCTACTGCCCCGTACACTGATCTGTACACTCAGTTTGATTACACTTACATCATGCTATGTGTCCGGTCAGTGTGTTGACAGTCTTTGCGTGACTGCCGATGGGGCCAGCGGTGAAAAGGGCGGTGTTACCATCACACATTTAAATCCGGCTACCACGTCACGAGATTACGCCCTCAGACGAAGTCCGGAAGTGACGAAACGCGTCAGTGACTTAATCTCCGTGGTTAACCGGAAGTAGTGTATGCGGTTCACAGGACGCCAATGTACCAGGAAGTGGAGTTGACGATCAACACAACACAGACGTCCCCCCCTGACCTACACGGCTATCCCGGTGAATGTTTATCGCACTTTGCACTTTACTGCCTCATACTATTTTAACCATCGTATGTTTAAATTTGTAAGGGGGGTTTGTTTGTTTGGGTTAATGCATCCCCAAAGGGGAGAACCCTTCACGTGGTGGATTGTTTCTGGTGGAAGGTGTTTGCTCTATGAATCAACACAACACAAGTCACTATTTTGATCTGGTTTCACCATCATCTCTCTCATATGGACAATGCAAATGAAATCTTGTCAAAGTTAATATTTTATGACAAAGCGCTGCTGCAATAATTTTAAAGGGAGCGACGTGGGGAGAAGGACGTGTTCTGGTTGAGCTCCGCAGCCTAAACCCTAATCTATTGCCATCCGGCGACACAGGAGAAAATAGAAACAGTACGGGGTTAAACCCTGTTGCTGCAAAGCAAAAAGACACAGATACCGGGGTCTGAGGGGTCTGGAGGATAGTTAGGCCGGCCCTCAGGCCTGTGGCTGAACCTGACCAGTGCCGCGCCTCCACCATCTTGGGGCCTGTACCTGCACCGGATCCATCCTGACCGGGTAATCCTGCGGACCAAACGGCGACACCTCCGGATCGCAGCACGGAAGATTGCCTGACCCCACGGCAGGATAACTGGACTAGAGAGGTCTGTAGGCCGGTCCTCAGACCTGCGGCCGAATCCATCCAGCGCCGCGCCGCCGCCATCTTGGGACCCGTGACTGCCTCTGAACCACCCCGCTCCGGTAATTAACGCCACAGATCACCCAGCGACACATCCGGAGCGCGGCCCGGACGACCACCTTATCCCACATCAAAACTGAAGGCAGGCAGAAGGTGGGTTACCTAACTAGGACCGGAGATAGACTGCAGTGTCCGGCGGCCATCTTGCTGCACCCAAGATCAGACGAGGACACCCTCCCTGCTACCAAACGGCTTGGAACTTCTCTGAAAAGTGGAGGGATCACTACATCCAAACCACAGGTGAGGCGACCTGACATTCAGATCAAGGTGACTGGCCAGTTATATGATAGCCATGTCCCTGTGATCCTGAACGGCGGCCATCTTGCTACACCCTGGGCCTAACAGTAGTAGAGACTCAGGCATGCCTGCCCCCTACCAATAAGCCACTATACTGCAGGTGCAATCAAACAGAGACACACAGACTGCTGTAATAAAATCCTGCTATACTGAATTGCAACCGGTCTTTCCCACTTTACCACTTGACGCAAGAGAAGTCCCTCCCTCACCGCAACTAATGCACTAATCACACCTACCCCTCCTATTGTGATTATATTCTCACAAGACTGTTCTGCTTCCTACTATCCTCACCTAGGATTTAGGGATAGTGGCTTGGTGCACAGCACCGATGGCAGATGTGTGAGTGAAAACTGAGCTGCTGTGAGACCTGGGTCTGAAAATTAACCGTACGCATAGTGAATATGACCACACAAATCAGAAAGGGAACACATGACCACGTTCTCCGCTCTCTGACTACCCCCAAAAGAAGGATAACTTCAACAAACCTGAACAAATACAGATATAGCGGGGGAAGGAGAAACTCCAAAATGACGACACCTCACAAGCAAAATATGGAGGAAGAATTAGAAGACGACGAAGTTTCCTTACCGCCATCTGAGGACTCGGCAGCGGGCCACGATGAAGGTGACAGACCTCTGACCTACGCTATCATGACAGATATAGCTGCGGATATTAAAAGATCATTCACCTCCGCCATTACGGACATTAAAACGGAGCTGCTTAGGCTCTCCGAACAAATGGCTGTAACGGAACGAGCGGGAAAAAGGAGAGACAGGGCACTGGTCAGACTGGATGACATCACTACCTCCCACTCTCAACACTTGATTGAAATGAATAGACATTTGGAAGACTTGGATAATAGAGGAAGGAGACATAATATAAGAATCAGAGGTGTTCCTGAGACTGTTCTACCAGACCAAGTCAAACCGGCGCTGACTTCCATCTTCAACAAGCTTCTAGATAGACCTGAACAATCTCCCATAGAATTTGACAGGGCTCACAGGGCTCTCCGACCTAGGGCACCAGATGGAAACCCACCCAGGGATATCATATGTTGCCTACCCAACTTTGGTCTGAAAGAAGACGTTCTCCAGAAAGCAAGATCCAATGACCAAATCCTATTTAATGAGACCACAGTGCAATTGTTCCAAGACCTGTCACCAATTACCCTAAAGAACAGAAGAGCACTGAGACCGCTGCTGGAAGTCCTTAGAGAAAAAGGCATAATCTATAGATGGAAATTTCCATTTGCACTACAAGCCTCTCATATGGGCAAACAATACTTGCTCAAAATTCCTGAAGATTTAAAAAAATTCTGCGAAAATCTACAAATAGCTCCAATAGATCTCCCTGATTGGTACGCGGAATTCTTGCTGCCGCCGGAAATCAACAATTACCAATCTGGATCTGGTTCAACACCCACCCGTCCTCCTTCCCAACAAGGACCCTACCGCAGAAATGCCAACAGGAGCAACTCCGACTCTCCCTCTTCCTTCAAAGGAACTAGAAACCCAAGACCCAAGTAAACAATCTAATATTCACTTTTACAGAACTCACTGACGCAAGGGAGGAGAACAAAGAGAGAGGGGGATGTCCCCCCCAAGATTTTATTTTATTTCAATTTTTATTTTTTTTTATTTTATGTTCTCGCAGCAGGAAACTTTAGATTGAAACTTCTGCACGGGAATTTAGTCTGTTTAGGTGTTATTTTATTTTAAGATACCCCTTTTACCCTAGTAAAATATAACCTGGTTTGTTTCCCAGGAGATATCCGCACACCCCTCTCGGATTAAAAGTAGGACAGTTGAGCACAGATGATACGCTCATGAACATGCCTTATTGAACCTACCCTCAAGGTCTAACAAAATAACTCCTTCTTCCACGAACACCGTAAGGGGGATACCAGATCTCTTGACCCTAAACGCCTTACATAAGTGTTACAATCTAAGCCCATGGTATCCATAGTGTTTGAAGACTTAGGAATAAGATCTCATGAGCGACTAACTATACTGCTTTTGATAAGGTTTAACTTGCATAATCTCTCCACTTGGAGGCAGGACGAGTGACAGACCGACATCAGACGAATATGAAGTGCATACCCTCATCTACCCTTTACAGCAACCGGATCTGTGAGTATACAAACTAACCGCATTAATGATGCAATGAGAGTGCGCTCCCTAGACAAACGAGAGAGAACAAAAATGCATCTGCTCTGGCAACTGGATTTTGAATGTCCTCACATGTACCGGTATGTACTGAGGGAGACAGACTTTTTCTCCAGCCGGTCTAATTGTAACTTGTCAAAATGTAACCATTTATCGGAGATCACAGATTTTTGGTAATGAGGGTCTTGTATATGTGACTATTGCTCTATGCTCTGTGCCAACCCACACAAGCACTTATTGGGGTGTGTCTGACCTCTTAACTGTATGTCCCACATGGTGCACTAGGTTACACGCACAGTGCGGGGTGAGGGGAAGGGGCTTCCATATGCTGCTAATGCCTACAGAATCTCACTATGCATTTCACGTCAGACAAGAATTATTCCAGAAAATCTGGTAGATTTGTGAGAACTCTCCTCCTTAGACCCCCTTTCGAGAGGGTGTTTTTTTTTTTGTTTTTTTTTGTTTTTTTTCGGGTCTTTTTGCCTCTCTCCTCCCTTGACTGCTGTTACGTTGTTAAAGTTATCGGTTTAAGTTTATATTACAATTCTATGATGCTCACTTCCCCCCAGGTCTCCCAGTTCTGCTCTCATTCTATATGAGAGATAACCTCACACGCAACACATTCTAGTGATACATTTTTGGTAAACATCATTCCACTGCCAAATTTGTGCCGCTGCGCCTCCCTTATATCCCTCAGAGTTGACATCGTTGTCTCGTTTTAAAGACAACTTACTTGCTCCCCACCTATCAGGTGTAACGTGAGCATTCACTCAACCTCCCCTATTTGTTCACCCCCCTTTCACTCTCACTACCCCTACTCCCTTCCTTAACCTACCCATAACCCACCTAATAACAAGATATTGCCCTAACCACAAACCCCTCGACTATAAGGCAAACCGTACCGGAATCTCAATCATACGATACGTAAATACACAAATTAGATCATGGCTTATACCCATCTAGGAAAATCCCCGACCCTGATATCCCACAATGTCAATGGCCTCAACATCCCTGAGAAGAGATCCAAACGGTTAAAAGAACTTAAAAAAGTCCATCCGTCCGTAGTCTTCTTACAAGAAACACACTTCAAGAGCAAACATGTCCCTACATTCACTGATAACATGTTTACAAAAATGTACCATGCCACAAACCCTCTAGCCAAAACAAAAGGAGTTTCTATATTGATTAACAAGGATTCCCCCTTTGAAGTCAAACAACTCCTTTCAGACCCAGAGGGCCGCTTCCTCTTCCTCAAAGGCGTTTGGGCAGGCTCACCTGTTACACTCGCCAATGTTTACTTCCCAAATGCCGCCCACATCACATTCTGTCATAAGATAATAGACGAGCTAAAATGGTTTGCAGAGGGGTGTATCATCTTGGGAGGAGATTTCAATATTCCCCTCTCTCCCCTCAAAGACACCTCCACGGGACACACAGCTGTAACATATAGAATCCTCAAGCGAATCAAATCACTTTTAAGATCCCTATCTTTGGTAGATACTTGGAGATCTATACACACCACTGGGAGGGACTATACCTTTTTTTCCTCCCCACATAAACGATACTCACGAATTGACTTGATCCTGATCTCACAAAGGGATTTGTGCACCCTACAAAGGGCTGAGATAGGTATAATCTCCCTATTCGACCACGCACCCACAACCATCTCACTGACTTTTGACCCTCCGAAGCGCACCACTTTTAGTTGGAGACTCAATGCGTCACTCTTGACTGATCAGACCATAAAAGACGACATTCATGGAGCGATTAATGAATACTTTAAAAGCAATGTAGACGCAGATACTAATCCCCTAAATAACTGGGAAGCTCACAAAAGTGTGATAAGGGGAGAATTTATGAGATGGGGCGCCAGGAAAAAGAAAGAGAAGGAGAAAGAAATAGTCAATTTGTCCTCGCAAATAGCCACATTGGAATCACAACACAAACAATCACTCTCCATCAAGGTAGAAGAAGAACTGACGCGCTGTAGGGCCGCCCTCAAATCTGTACTTGACCTCAAAATTAGAAAGGCCCTCTTTTTCAAAAAAAGTATCTATTTCGAACACGGAGATAAAAGTGGCAAACTACTAGCCAAAGCATTAAAAGATACCACCATGGCAGGACACATACATGCCATAAGGGATAAAGATGGTACCCCTAGACATAAGACTACTGAAATAGCTGACCTTTTTTAGAAGTATTACTCAAAACTTTACGACCTCCCAGAACAACATAAGCCACCACATTTGACAACCACAAAACAAGAAACGATATCTGATTTCCTTAAGGATAGCCAACTTCCCACGCTCACTCAGGAAGACGCAGCGAAATTAGAAGAACCCATTGATACCGAAGAAATTTTAGAGGCAATCAAAGGCCTTAAAACAGGGAAAAGCCCAGGACCAGACGGTTTTACTTCACAGTACTACAAAACCTACACACATTTACTTATAAAGCCCCTTAGGTCCACATTTAACTATCTAGCTAAGACTGACCATAACTCAGAATCCTTCCTTATGGCACACTTTGCAGTAATACCCAAACCGGACAAAGACCAGACGGAATGTGCAAACTATAGACCCATCTCCCTATTGAATATAGATCTGAAACTCTTGGCTAGGGATGAGCTTCGTGTTCGAGTCGAACATACGTTCGACTCGAACATCGGCTGTTCGATCGTTCGACGAAGATCGAACGATTTGGGCCGTTCGCGCCAAATTCGAGTGACGCGAACGGCCCACAATGCACTACGCCATCGCAGTGTCATCCAGGCGCTGTGATTGGCCAAGCATGCACTGTGACCCCGCATGCTTGGCCAATCACAGCGCCGGCAGCGAGGAGAGCAATGATTGGCCACAGGCAGGATGCCTGTGGCCAATTATTGCTGAGGGTGTTTAGTACACGCCCCACACTATAAAAGGCCGCCAGCACGGCGGCCTAGTGTAGTGTGTTCCGGAGCAGGGAAAGAGCAGCATAGGCAGGGACAGTGACATTTATTTCTTTCTTGCTTAACCTGGATTCCTTTAGTTTAGGGAAAGAGAAGGATAGGTAGGGAGAGTGTCAGTGTGTTTTACTGTTCGAGTCCTTGTTTCTAGGGACAGGGAAGGACAGTGAGTGAATTCTCCTTGTGCTATAGTGTGCTTTAAAAAAACATTTTTTCTAGGGACAGAAAACTCTAGGTAGGGAGAGTGTCAGTTTCTTTCACTGTGCAAGTCCTTGTTTCTAGGGACAGGGAAGGACAGTGAGTGAATTCTCCTTGTGCTATAGTGTGCTTTAAAAAAAACATTTTTTCTAGGGACAGAAAACTCTAGGTAGGGAGAGTGTCAGTTTCTTTCACTGTGCAAGTCCTTGTTTCTAGGGACAGGGAAGGACAGTGAGTGAATTCTCCTTGTGCTATAGTGTGCTTTAAAAAAACATTTTTTCTAGGGACAGAAAACTCTAGGTAGGGAGAGTGTCAGTTTCTTTCACTGTGCAAGTCCTTGTTTCTAGGGACAGGGAAGGACAGTGAGTGAATTCTCCTTGTGCTATAGTGTGCTTTAAAAAAACATTTTTTCTAGGGACAGAAAACTCTAGGTAGGGAGAGTGTCAGTTTCTTTCACTGTGCAAGTCCTTGTTTCTAGGGACAGGGAAGGACAGTGAGTGAATTCTCCTTGTGCTATAGTGTGCTTTAAAAAAACATTTTTTCTAGGGACAGAAAACTCTAGGTAGGGAGAGTGTCAGTTTCTTTCACTGTGCAAGTCCTTGTTTCTAGGGACAGGGAAGGACAGTGAGTGAATTCTCCTTGTGCTATAGTGTGCTTTAAAAAAAACATTTTTTCTAGGGACAGAAAACTCTAGGTAGGGAGAGTGTCAGTTTCTTTCACTGTGCAAGTCCTTGTTTCTAGGGACAGGGAAGGACAGTGAGTGAATTCTCCTTGTGCTATAGTGTGCTTTAAAAAAACATTTTTTCTAGGGACAGAAAACTCTAGGTAGGGAGAGTGTCAGTTTCTTTCACTGTGCAAGTCCTTGTTTCTAGGGACAGGGAAGGACAGTGAGTGAATTCTCCTTGTGCTATAGTGTGCTTTAAAAAAACATTTTTTCTAGGGACAGAAAACTCTAGGTAGGGAGAGTGTCAGTTTCTTTCACTGTGCAAGTCCTTGTTTCTAGGGACAGGGAAGGACAGTGAGTGAATTCTCCTTGTGCTATAGTGTGCTTTAAAAAAACATTTTTTCTAGGGACAGAAAACTCTAGGTAGGGAGAGTGTCAGTTTCTTTCACTGTGCAAGTCCTTGTTTCTAGGGACAGGGAAGGACAGTGAGTGAATTCTCCTTGTGCTATAGTGTGCTTTAAAAAAAACATTTTTTCTAGGGACAGAAAACTCTAGGTAGGGAGAGTGTCAGTTTCTTTCACTGTGCAAGTCCTTGTTTCTAGGGACAGGGAAGGACAGTGAGTGAATTCTCCTTGTGCTATAGTGTGCTTTAAAAAAACATTTTTTCTAGGGACAGAAAACTCTAGGTAGGGAGAGTGTCAGTTTCTTTCACTGTGCAAGTCCTTGTTTCTAGGGACAGGGAAGGACAGTGAGTGAATTCTCCTTGTGCTATAGTGTGCTTTAAAAAAACATTTTTTCTAGGGACAGAAAACTCTAGGTAGGGAGAGTGTCAGTTTCTTTCACTGTGCAAGTCCTTGTTTCTAGGGACAGGGAAGGACAGTGAGTGAATTCTCCTTGTGCTATAGTGTGCTTTAAAAAAACATTTTTTCTAGGGACAGAAAACTCTAGGTAGGGAGAGTGTCAGTTTCTTTCACTGTGCAAGTCCTTGTTTCTAGGGACAGGGAAGGACAGTGAGTGAATTCTCCTTGTGCTATAGTGTGCTTTAAAAAAACATTTTTTCTAGGGACAGAAAACTCTAGGTAGGGAGAGTGTCAGTTTCTTTCACTGTGCAAGTCCTTGTTTCTAGGGACAGGGAAGGACAGTGAGTGAATTCTCCTTGTGCTATAGTGTGCTTTAAAAAAACATTTTTTCTAGGGACAGAAAACTCTAGGTAGGGAGAGTGTCAGTTTCTTTCACTGTGCAAGTCCTTGTTTCTAGGGACAGGGAAGGACAGTGAGTGAATTCTCCTTGTGCTATAGTGTGCTTTAAAAAAACATTTTTTCTAGGGACAGAAAACTCTAGGTAGGGAGAGTGTCAGTTTCTTTCACTGTGCAAGTCCTTGTTTCTAGGGACAGGGAAGGACAGTGAGTGAATTCTCCTTGTGCTATAGTGTGCTTTAAAAAAACATTTTTTCTAGGGACAGAAAACTCTAGGTAGGGAGAGTGTCAGTTTCTTTCACTGTGCAAGTCCTTGTTTCTAGGGACAGGGAAGGACAGTGAGTGAATTCTCCTTGTGCTATAGTGTGCTTTAAAAAAACATTTTTTCTAGGGACAGAAAACTCTAGGTAGGGAGAGTGTCAGTTTCTTTCACTGTGCAAGTCCTTGTTTCTAGGGACAGGGAAGGACAGTGAGTGAATTCTCCTTGTGCTATAGTGTGCTTTAAAAAAACATTTTTTCTAGGGACAGAAAACTCTAGGTAGGGAGAGTGTCAGTTTCTTTCACTGTGCAAGTCCTTGTTTCTAGGGACAGGGAAGGACAGTGAGTGAATTCTCCTTGTGCTATAGTGTGCTTTAAAAAAACATTTTTTCTAGGGACAGAAAACTCTAGGTAGGGAGAGTGTCAGTTTCTTTCACTGTGCAAGTCCTTGTTTCTAGGGACAGGGAAGGACAGTGAGTGAATTCTCCTTGTGCTATAGTGTGCTTTAAAAAAAACATTTTTTCTAGGGACAGAAAACTCTAGGTAGGGAGAGTGTCAGTTTCTTTCACTGTGCGAGTCCTTGTTTCTAGGGACAAAGAAGGAAAGTGAGGGGAATTCTCCTTGTGCTATAGTGTGCTTTAAAAAAACATTTTTTCTAGGGACAGAAAACTCTAGGTAGGGAGAGTGTCAGTTTCTTTCACTGTGCGAGTCCTTGTTTCTAGGGACAAAGAAGGAAAGTGAGGGGAATTCTCCTTGTGCTATAGTGTGCTAAAGCATTCCTCATCAACCATCTTTGAAATCCTTGTTTTTTGGACAGTCAGGGAAATTGTCGTTGTGCTATTCTGTGCAAAAGCAATCATCCTCAACCATATTTAGAAATCCTTAAGTAAAGGGACAGAGAAGGACACCTGAAGGTAGCCCTTATTGCTTTTTTCCCATCTCCCTGCAGGCCATCTATTAGAATGTCTGGAAGGCAAACAAGGAGAGGCAGACAGTCAGGAGGCAATAAAAGAGGGCAAGCAGGCTCTGTGTCTGGGGGCAACAGTGCTGGTCGTGGACGCGGTGCATTGTCATCAGCACATGGCCATGGGACACGCTTGTCCTTCTTTTCGGCAGCTGGACATGTTGAGCCACATCATGCCGAAGACTTGGTAGAGTGGATGACCAAGCCCTCCTCCTCCTCCTCATCCTCTCTCACCCAGGCTCAGGGTACTGGCAAAGCAGCTGCCAAAGCGTCCTCTTCCCTGGTATCAATGTCAGACTCATCATCAGTCACTCCTTCCCTAGACCCACCATGTCCTCCTCCTGAGGAGTCCCCCGAACTGTTTGAGCACAGTGTTGGGTACATGCTCCAGGAGGATGCCCAGCGTTTCGAAGGGTCTGATGATGAAACCCAGCTACAGGAAGGCAGTAGGGTGAGAGCAGACAGAGGGGATGCTCAAGAAGGACACCAATCTGGCAGTCATGTTCCAGCAGCTGCAGCATACTGCCAGATTGGCTCCAGTGATGAGGAGGGAGGGGATGATGAGGTCACTGACTCCACGTGGGTGCCTAATAGGAGAGAGGAGGAGGAGGAGGATGAGGAGGAGGCACATCTCCAACGAGGCAGGATGCCCTTTGGTGGCCAGCGTAAGGGCAGTACACCGACGGAATCACACCGCAGAGCTCCGCCTGTGCAGGGCGCTGCCTCTGCCCGTCATTCAAAAAGTTCCTTGGTGTGGGCCTTTTTTGAGGCTAGTGCATCAGATCGCACAGCTGCTGTTTGCAACATATGTCTCAAGCGTATATCGCGTGGCCAAAACATCAGCCGCTTGGGTACCACATGCCTGACCAGACATATGTTGACCTGCCATGCAGCTCGTTGGCAAGCCTACCTCAAAGACCCACACCAAAGAACAAAGCGGACCTCTCCTTGCACCGCATCAGCTGGGATCTCCAACCTCACTATAACTTCAGTCCTCTCTGAAACATGCACTGAGAGGAATGAAGGTGTAGAATTAGGTGTGTCACAGCCAAGTACTTGCGGCCACTCTGCTAGCAGTACACCGACGTCCGATTCTAGCAGGCAAATTTCCCTGCCCCAGCTGCTGGACCGTCGAAAGAAGTTCACTCCCAGCCATCCACATGCCCAGCGGTTGAATGCTAGCTTGGCTAAATTGCTAGCGCT
This sequence comes from Rana muscosa, assembly GCA_029206835.1. Lineage (NCBI taxonomy): Eukaryota > Metazoa > Chordata > Amphibia > Anura > Ranidae > Rana > Rana muscosa. The sequence goes on along the minus strand of CM055122.1, from coordinate 1,019,022,473 downwards.
TCAACTGCTGCCTTTTCAGTTGGTAGACTCGGCCCCCTTCCGTGAGTTTGTGCAATGTGCGGTTCCTCAGTGGCAGGTTCCCAAACGCCACTTTTTCTCACGGAAGGCTATTCCGGCTCTCTACCGGCATGTGGAAGGCAATGTCTTGGCCTCGCTGGACAGGGCAGTCAGCGGTAAGGTGCATATTACCGCTGACTCATGGTCCAGCAGGCATGGACAGGGACGTTACCTTTCTTTCACGGCCCATTGGGTCACTCTTTTGGCAGCTGGGAAGGATGCAGGACAAGGTGCAGTAGTGTTGGAGGTTGTCCCACCGCCACGCCTCCAAAATGCTACTACTGGTTGTGACACACCTCTCTCCTCCACCCCCTCCTCTTCTTCTTCCTCCATGGCCTCTTCCTGTGGTTTGTCCTATGAACCAGCGGTGCTCCGTAGCCGTTCACGGGGCTACGCAAGTACGCAGGCAAAAAGATGCCATGCCGTGCTTGCGCTGGTGTGTTTGGGAGACAGAAGCCACACTGGGGCAGAGGTCCTGTCTGCTCTGCAGGGCCAGGCCGAGAGGTGGTTGACGCCACGCCAGCTTAAGCCAGGAATGGTGGTTTGCGACAATGGCACCAACCTCCTCTCCGCCCTTCGACAGGGACAACCGACCCATGTGCCCTGTGTGGCTCACGTCCTTAACCTGGTGGTGCAGCGGTTCTTGGGCAGGTACCCGGGCTTACAGGATGTCCTGAGGCAGGCCAGGAAAGTCTGTGTGCATTTCCGCAGATCTTATAATGCCAGTGCTCGCCTGGCTGAGCTGCAAAAGGAGTTGAACCTGCCCAAGAACCGCCTTATATGTGACATGCCCACCAGGTGGAACTCAACGTTGGCCATGCTGCAGTGGCTGCACACGCAGCAGAGGGCCATCAATGAGTACCTGTGCGACTACGGCACCAGGACAGGGTCAGGGGAGCTTGGTTTTTTTTCTCCACGCCAGTGGGGCATGATCAGGGATGCATGCACTGTCCTGGCACCATTTGAGGAGGCCACGAGGATGGTGAGCAGTGACAGTGCATGCATCAGTGACACTGTACCTCTTGTCCACCTGTTGGAGCACACGCTGCGTGGAATAATGGACAGGGCACTTGAGGCAGAACAGAGGCAGGAAGAGGAGGACTTCCTTGCCTCTCAAGGCCCCCTTTACCCAGACAGTGTTCCTTCTGTCCCACCCATCGCACAGGAAGAGGAGGAGGAGGAGGAGGAGGAGGAGGATTGTGTCAGCATGGAGGTGGAGGCTGGCACTCAGCATCATCAGCAGCAGTCTTTTAGGGATGATTTACAGTCCCAAGAAACCAGTGGACTTGTACGTGGCTGGGAGGAGGTGACTGCGGATCATGTCGTCCTTAGTGACCCAGAGGACTCCGGAGCGAATGCCTCAGCAAACCTACGCTGCATGGCCTCCCTGATCCTGCAAAGTCTGCGGAAGGATCCTCGTATTCTTCGGATCAAGGAGAGGGACCATTACTGGCTGGCCACTCTCCTTGATCCACGGTACAAGGGTAAGGTTGCGGACCTTATGTTACCGTCGCAGAGGGAGCAGAGGATGAGACAACTCCGGGAGGCCTTGCAGAAAGGTCTGTGCAACGCGTTCCCAGAGACTGGGAGGTTACAAACTCCTGGTCCTGGACAACGAGTTGCTGAGGCTTCGGCCAGTCAAAGAAGGAGCGGTGGGGAAGGTGGCCGTCTGACCGATGCGTTCAGACAATTCTTTAGTCCGCAGCCCCAAAGTATGATCGGTTCCAGCAACCATCGCCAGCGTCTGATAAACATGGTGCAGGAATATCTAGGGGCAAGGTCAGACTTGGACACCTTCCCCACCGAAAATCCTCTGGCTTACTGGGTCTTGAGGATGGATCACTGGCCAGAGCTTGCACAGTATGCAATTGAGCTACTGGCCTGTCCTGCATCCAGCGTTCTTTCGGAACGCACATTCAGTGCTGCTGGAGGATTTGTCACGGATCACAGGGTGCGCCTGTCCACCGACTCGGTTGATCGACTGACTTTCATCAAGATGAACCAGTCTTGGATCACCACCAGCTACCACACACCTGATGCTGATATAACAGACTAATTGATTTTAACATGTCACATCCCTTCAAGACTGATGCTGATGCTGAGTGCCTGTGCTGTTATGTTGACTGGCTATCCTCCTCCTCCGAGTCCTCAATGATACGATGATTGATGATGATAGCTTGGAAGATCATTTTTGTTTATGGGTGCCGCCACCAGTGGCCAAGGCCCAATTTTTCAGCCCCTGTTTTACAGGGGCGTGTAATTACAATTTTTTTAGCAATAATTTGCCATAGGGCTCATTGCTGTGCTCCAAGTACAGTATCTGTGAGGGGTTGGAGTGTTGTGGCACCAGTGCCTAAGGCCCAATTTTTCAGCCCCTGTTTAACAGGGGCGTGTCATTACAATTTTTGAAGCAATACTTTGCAACAGGGCTCATTGCTGTGCTCCAAGTACAGTATCTGTGAGGGGTTGTAGTGTTGTGCCACCAGTGCCTAAGGCCCAATTTTTCAGCCCCTGTTCAACAGGGGCATGCAATTACAATTCTTGATGTAATAATTCACAGCAGGGCCCATTGCTGCACCCACCAAGAGTAACTCTGAGGGCTTACAGTGTTGTGGCAACGCCACCACCACCACCACCACGAAAGGCCCAATTTTTCAGCCCCTGTTCAAAAGGGGCATGTAATTACAATTCTTGATCTAATAATTCACAGCAGGGCCCATTGCTGCACCCACCAAGAGTAACTCTGAGGGCTTACAGTGTTGTGGCAACGCCACCACCACCACCACCACGAAAGGCCCAATTTTTCAGCCCCTGTTCAAAAGGGGCATGTAATTACAATTCTTGATCTAATAATTCACAGCAGGGCCCATTGCTGCACCCACCAAGAGTAACTGTCAGGGCTTACAGTGTTGTGGCACCAGCACCACCATCAAAGCCCCAATTTTTACTACCACTGTTCAACAATTATATGTAATTAAAATTCCTGATATAATAGTTGACAGCAGGGCGTTCCAGCACCAACCAAGAGTAACTGTGAGTGCTTACAGTGTTGTGCCAACACCAACAACTAAGGGGCCTATTTCTGCAGAGTATATACGGCAGGTCCCTACTTTCAAACATCCAACTTACAAACGACTCCTACTTGCAAACGCAAGAAGACAACAGGAAGTGAGAGGAAATCTACCCCTAGGAAGGAAAATTCTCTCCTGTAAGAATAAATATGGGAGAAAGGTGTCTCCTCTGTACTGATGCTTTATCAGCAATCCTTGTTTCAAGAAAAACACCACATTTCAAAAACAGTTGACATTGGGACGGAAAGTGAGGTGAAATGTTCTGAACAGGGGCACAGACAGCAAAACAAATGTTACAGGGGTGATAACCCTTACCTATGTTTTCCAAAAAGTTTAAAAATAGATTTTTGGGCTGGAGCTACACTTCAACAATGTACCTGTTCAAAATTACAAACAGATTCTACATAAGAACAAACCTACAGTCCCTGTCTTGTATGCACCGCCTGTATACGGCTGTTCAGAGTATATAGGGCCTTTTTTATTTTATGTGTGGGGTTCCCCTTAATATCCATACAAGACCCAAAGGGGCTGGTAATGGGCTGGGGTAGGGGGGGGGGTCATGGGGTAGCTATGCCATTTTTCTTAAAGATTTTCATCCATATTACCGGGACCAGACATTACATTAAAGCCGCAAGCAGTTTTAAATGGCTTTTTTTTTCCTTTAGAAGTGTCATTTTGTGCAGGGACAGTTCTAAACACGGGAAACACGTGGCACTTCACAGGCATACTTTAGACACCCCCCAGGTACGATATTTAAAGGAATATTTGACTTTTTTTTTTTCACTTTATGCATCATTAAAATGACTGCTCCCGAAAAACGACCGTTTTTAAAACTTCTTTTTGCATTGATACATGTCCCCTGGTGCAGAACCCGGGTTCCCAAACCCTTTTTAGGACAATAACATGCATAATAGTTGTTATAATTAGCACTTTAGAATTCGAACGTTCGCATCCATTGTATTTAATAGGGTTCTAATGTTCGTACGAACTTTCGGTCCGTTCGCGGGTTCTGGTGCGAACCGAACCCGGGGGTGTTCGGCTCATCACTACTCTTGGCCAAAATACTAGCTAACAGACTGAAACCCCTACTGTCAAAAATTATAGGACCAGAACAAGTAGGATTCATGCCGGGCAGAGAAGCACGAGATAATATCACCAAAGCACTAAACTTAATACACTTCTCCCGACACTCTAGAACAAAGGGATTGTTGCTTTCTACTGATGCTGAGAAGGCTTTCGATAGGGTCTCCTGGGACTATATGATGGCCACATGCTCCCATATTGGCTTAAATGAAAATATGCTTTCTTGGATCACAGCCCTCTATCGAAATCCGAGTGCAAAGGTCAAGGTCAACAATACCTTTTCTGAATCCATTAAGATCCACAATGGTACACGACAGGGATGCCCCCTTTCCCCCCTTCTCTTCATCATCTCTCTGGAGCCTCTGATAAGGAAAATAAACCTAGCAGAGGATGTCTCAGGCTTTAAGATAGGGAAAAGAGAATACAAAGTAGCCGCCTATGCGGATGATTTATTATTTTTTCTATCACAACCGCACATATCCATCCCTAACTTAAAAATAATTTTTGAGACGTTTGGATTTATATCCAATTTTAAGATTAATCAATCCAAATCTGAAGCCCTGAATATTAACCTTCCTCCTGATCAACTAAAATTAATGAAGGACAACTACAATTATAGATGGGAACGAGACACATTGAAGTACCTAGGAATACACCTGACTAACAATTTAGACTCTCTTTACCAATACAACTACAAGCCACTACTCAACTCACTGACTAGAGAACTCCGAAAATGGTCCTCCAAGACCTTCTCGTGGTTTGGCAGAGCTTCAATTTTAAAAATGACGGTTCTCCCAAGACTGCTCTACCTCTTCAATGCACTTCCCATTAAAATCCCAGAGGCTTTTTTCACAAGCCTCCTCAGAGCCCAGAGATGCTTCCTATGGGCAGACAAGAAACCAAGAATTAATTTTGATTTGCTGACACGCCCCAAACATAGGGGAGGAATTGGTTTGCCTGACTTTAAAAAATACCACCAAGCCACCCACATTACTAGGATACTAGATTGGCACTGCCACGGTCAGGATAAAGACTGGATCCAACTGGAACAAAGCTTAACTCCAAACAACCTACTTTTCTACCCTTGGACACAACACTCCAAAACAGACAAAACTCAGACACATCCTTTAGTAGCAAACACCCTTCAGGTCTGGCACAAAATTGCAGGCAGATACAACATTGCCTCCATACCTGGGCCTCTGACCCCAGTTACTAACAATCCCGATTTTATTCCGGGCCAACGCCTGAAAGAAATACACACATGCACAACCTCCCAATGCCTATCAGACTCAAAAGTCAAATCTTTGGATACAATCCAGGCAGAATGGGGAGGGCCGTTCCCGGGCCTCTGGTTTTACATGCAACTAAGAGATTTCCTGATTAACAGCAAATTTAGGTCATCGTACTGTAGGCCAATGTCCCCATTTGAGAAACTTTGCTTCAAGAGATCCTCAGTAGCTCATACCACTTCTCTAGCCTACACCTGGTTAACCCAGGCTCAGCACACAGACGACTCGAAACATAAGGCTAAATGGGAAAACGACCTCAAAATTACGATATTGACACAACAACGGGAGAAGGCATGTATTATGACACACAAATGCTCCTTAAGCGCTAAATATCAGGAGATCTCTTATAAAATTCTTACCCAATGGTACATTACACCCCAGAGGTCTGGGAGATGGTCCACCACAGCCTCAAATACATTCTGGCGTTGTGATCACGCTATTGGTTCCTTCCTCCATATATGGTGGGAATGTCCAAAAATTCTAGAGTACTGGGATGAGGTCAGGAAATGGGTCCAATTCATAACTGAAACCAGTCTCAATCTTACAGCAGCAGCCTGCCTGATTAATGTTAACAATTTCACCATAAGCAAATATAAGAAATCCCTCACTAGACATCTCCTCCTTGCAGCGAAAACACTCATACCCCTTCACTGGAAGACCAAACAGGTGCCAAAAATTAGGGACTGGTTGGATAGAATACACCATATACACAAAATGGAAGAAATTGTAGCTATGAAGAGGGAGAGTAACACCAATTTTGCCGAAATCTGGCAACCTTGGGTCTTATTCTCATACTCCTCTGAATTCCAATCACTTACTGCATAAGCCCTATCATAGAGAATGTATACATGTGACGGAAGGTTGTTGTTTCCCTTCTACCTATACTGCCATGCTTCAATCATTCCACTTCTCCCACCCCCCGCCCACCCCTTCCCTCCCTCCCTCTTGCCCATTCTTTTTACCTTTTCCATTCCCCCACCATTACATTTACTCAAATATATGTTCAATTTATGTTTGTTTTAGGTTACCCCATTACTATCATCAGGGCTTTATATTTTGTTATGCCTATGCCTATTTACTCTGCATATTACTGAGCCCTGAATGTTCAATTCTGTATTTTATATGCCTGATTTTTTACTTGTTATCTGTAACAAACTTTAATAAAACTCTTTGATTGTGAAAAAAAAATAATTTTAAAGGACTCTTTCATTCTGAGGACTTCTTTTTTATTGCCTTAACATTTATAAAATATTAACTGACACTA